>JAWLRI010000857.1:279372-310325 GCA_034781795.1 Crypturellus tataupa | reverse complement strand
TATTGCCTAAAACTCTCTTATTTATGTATTGTTTTGTTTTAAATATAGCTTGCTTCCTGAGAAAAGACATCTTGTTAAGGTACGGTATATTTGTTTATCTTTTTTTTTTTTCCTTTTCTCCTTTTTTTTTGTTTCCCCTGTTGTGCGTATTTTGTCACACGGATGAAGTTAGGGCTTTGCCTCTTTAATTGGAGGCTTTGGACACGAGCTGTTTCGCATCCTCTTAATCAGGGGAGCCGCCTCTGTGCAGAGGTTCCTCCCACCGCACCCAAATACCAGTGGGGTCAAATGCTGTGTAACAGGTACCTGTTCTGGGCCGATAGTTTCATTAAGCAATCTGTTTTTAAAGCCCTTGGGCTCCTTTTGAGTATCTCCCCTTGCTATTTTTGAAATGATGGTGTCAGTAAGGAGCAAAAATCCCACAGCCAGGCTGTAGGCTGCAAGGAGATGGGGCCCCGGGGGGAATTGGCAATGGATCCTTTCCAGGGGTTAGTAGATTTAGCGCATACACAGGGCAAACACATTCAGTGTCTTTGAAGCTGTGCATCCAAATTATGGCTGGCTTTTTGCTCCTTGTGTAGTTCTAACAACATAATGTGGAAGCAAAGGAAGTATTTTGTTCCAATATGCATTGATGTTAATTGAACTTCATAAGAAGCTGTAAGTAAGTCTCAGTGTTTGCTGCTGAGCTATACCACAGCATCTAGGAAGCTTCCATGTGGCATGATAGTGCTTGTAAGGTAAGTTATGTCAGTTCTGGTAGTAGGTGATGTTTATTTTTGTTCCGTTTAGAGCAAACTCCTTCCTCAAGCTATTTCTTATTTGGAGAAGACTTTTCAAGTGCGAAAACCTACAGGTACTATATTACTAAGCAGGTATGTGAAAGTTGATTGAAAATCACCTCCTCTATTTGATACTTAAGTTTGTGTTGCATAGACAATAAGATAAAAATAGAATAAGACCGTAAAAAATTCCCTCTGGGATCAGACAAGTGGCTCATTGGGCCCAGTAAACTCTTTCAGAAATGAGTGGTGGGGTATCCTGTTTAGGGAGGATACACAAACCTGGCTGCCTTCTGTGGTCAGTGTCTACATTAGTGATAGGAGAGACTTTAAAGACTGTGTACCCTACTTGTTTCCTTTTATATTTACTTCCACATATGAACGCATTCTTAATTTCTTTCAGACTTGTAGATATTTCTGTAGCAACAGGAAACATTAGTTCTTCTAGTACCCTATAAATAACATTTTTTTAATTGCAAAACTTAAATGATATTGTATTAAAAATACTATAGTTACAGTGTTATTTGGGTGCTGTAAAATTGCTCTAAGGTTTCTTTTTTAATTCTAAAATAACTGTCTTTCTTGAAGGCAGTGTGCAACAAACCAGTATTTAAGGAAGAAAGCTGACCCTCACAGGTACTGCCGAGGAGCCTGTGCAGACCATACAAGATGTGGGCCAGTTATAGTTCCTGAGAAGCATCTCCAGGTAAGCTAAGCCTTCAGAGTTTACCTGCTCACTGTCCATGCCTCATTCATAGGAGATTGCTAGGTTTGAGCAGCAGACCAGGAAACCTTGATTTAGTGGAGGTTCTCAGTTTGTGCTACTGAACAGAGTCGAGTAAGACTGTTAACTGACTCTTTACTTTTATTTAAACTTGCAGTTTAGCAAGTACAGCAAACTGCACAGAGATTATGAAATTCCAAGCTGTTGTTGCTAAATGTCATGTATAAATTATAACAAACCGCTTCATTACTCTACTTTGCCAGTGAGTCAGTTTCATAGAACTAATCAGAAGTTTTGGTTTTGAACACTTCACTTATATTATCCACTGAACTAGGATGGGAAATGCTGCTAACTTGTTTTCTGATATGATTTTTTTTAAATTCAACTAGACTGTGACTACTTTCTTTTTGCTTGATGCTTCTAAACTATTAAAAAACCTAAAATGTAATTAAAACTTGTATATGCTAATCTGCCAATCAAATTTTTTACATTAGTAAGAAACTCTTCCAGTTGGAGGCATCCAGCTCTTTGGTTTGGGGTGGGGGTGTTTGTTTTTCCTAAAGCTGCTGCCTTTATTTTTAGGTCATACCGAGGCAGTAAACTAAAGTCAAAATAGTCGTTTGAAAGTTGCTCTTTAGCTCTGTTTGTTTATTGTGTCCGTAGAGTGTTTTCTGTTTTTCGGATGTCTTGAGATGGAATTTGGTTTTGACTTTGAGCTAGAAGTTTTGTGCGGCAGAGCTCATGTAAAGCTAATGCTTTAATTCTTCCCTGTGAATATTGCCACAGCAATGCAGGGTGTGCAATGAGACTGAATGGCACTGTGGTCCTGTTGGCCTGCCTGACCAAGAAGGTGTTCGAGACGCTGACTTTGTGCTTTACGTCAGTGCTCTCACTACTGAGAGGTGCGGCCATGAAAATATCATTGCGTATGCAGCCTATTGCCAACTGGAAGCTGAAATGGATAGGTAGGTCTTCTCTATGCTTTTTTTTTTTTAACTTTTTTTTTTTAGGAGTTTATATGAAGATTTTGTTTGCCTATGTGTAATATGCAGAAAGAGAAGTATTAAAAATGAAGAAATAAAGCAATTTCTTTTTTCAGTGGCTAATAAGTATGTAATAGGTTTGAACTGAAGCACTGTATTCTTGTAAAACCACAGAGCATATAATCAAATAATGTTCAGCTCATAAAGCTGTAGCATGTTAAGGCTGTTTTGTCTAGACTTTGACAAGATGCTGTTTCATGCATGTCTATTTTTCCAATTTATAGAAGAACGGAGATGGGCTCTACTTATGTTATTAGTTCAGTCTTAGTTTTTGAAACATGTACCAGGTGTATGATGACCTACCTAAAATTCGGTTCTCATACTGTTATGACCAATTTTTGTGTAGAATATTGGAGATATATAACTAAAAGATATAATTGAAAGTGCATTTATACAGGAGATTATTTTTTTGCCCCCCTAAAAATTCAGCAGTGAAGTAGTAACCTAGTAACAGTATCATTAAGTGTTCTGTAAGTGTTGGAGGAAATTGTTTGGAAGGACTTATTTCTAAATAAATCTTTTGTGTGCATTTATTTTTAAATCCAATAGAAGGATTAAAAGTATTGTTTTCTGCTTCAAGTGAATATAATTTGAATTGGCTAGCATTTTACAGAAAACAACTTACTCTCTTGCAGGCCAATAGCAGGGTATGCTAACTTGTGTCCAAATATGATTTCAACTCAAGCTCAAGAATTTGTTGGCATGTTGTCTACAGTGAAACATGAAATTATCCATGCCCTGGTAAGGCTTGATGTTATAAAATGCTTTTATAGAGATTGGTGATCACTTCCTATATTCCTTCAGGTCACTGCAATAGAGAATTGTTGCGTGTAGCAGGGGAACAAATCTTTCTCGTGTCCTTCAGCTCATCTGCTAGTTGCCTTGAGGTGCAACTTATCCAAGGTCTCTGTTTGATTTTAACTTAAAGGGTTTCTCTGCTGGACTGTTCGCATTTTATCGTGATGATGATGGAAAACCTTTAACAAGAAGATCCATGGATGGGCTTCCTCCTTTTAATGAAAGGTATGTAATTTATGTATGTATATATTGGACCTGTCAATTCTCCCATTATATTGAAGGATGTTTCCAGCTTGATTTTTTTTT
The DNA here is from genome assembly GCA_034781795.1 of Crypturellus tataupa. Taxonomy (NCBI): domain Eukaryota; kingdom Metazoa; phylum Chordata; class Aves; order Tinamiformes; family Tinamidae; genus Crypturellus; species Crypturellus tataupa. Next base: position 306,672 of record JAWLRI010000857.1, on the reverse strand, counting down.
TTTTTTTTTTTTTTTTAGAAATATTCTTGCTGTCAACCTGTTAAAAATCTGACTTGATTCCTTTATTGGAATGCTCTGCCTTTATTATGTTCAATATTATTTGCTTCTTTTTTAGACTTTTATTACATTGATGTTAAGCACTTATAATATGCACATATATAAAAACTGAGAGAGGATTTAATTTATTAGGAGACTTAGGTAGATTAGAGCTACCCATGCTCAGACTTCATTGCTCCCTGAACATCTTACTAAATTGAGACTTATTATCTGCAATTCATTTAATGTACTTGATATTTATTTAAAGCTTGTATATCACTGAAGATGTATCACTATGGAGAAGTAATAGTACATGTAGTCTACTGCATGATTTTCTGACTTGTTACTGTGTGAACAAATTGCAAGTGTTGGAGGGGGCAGGGTTGAGGGGAGGAAGTGCTTTTATTTCATTTAGTTGGTGTTGTTACAGCCTTGCAACAATATTCCTTTAGACTGCTTTTTTGGAAATGGAAGGATAAAGAAGGGTTTTGTTTGTTTTCTTTTCTGAAGTTTGCATTCTTTTTTTGTAAGTGTTTTTTGTTTTGTTTTAATTATTCATTTGTTACAGGTCTAATAACTGTAGCAAAGTCTTCAGTTTGCAGATTTATCTTACTAATTTTTCCATAGCTCGTCTTATTAAATTGGAACAGGGCATATACAAGAAAGAGAAATATAGAGTTTGATTTTGTCCGATTATGGCAAAAAGTTTTTCACATTAGTCTATTGAGAATATCTCTTAACTCTAGCATTCTTGTTACAGTTTAGGTTTGTATGAGTGGAGCAATAAGGTGGTGGTTAAAGCTGTGAGGCTATGGGATGTACGTGGTGGCAAAATGCTGCGCCATGCCGTGTATCTTCTTATTACGCCTCGTGTAGTTGTAAGTATGGATTAACTTAAACTTTGACCTTTGTATGCCCAGATTACTGTCCTTTAAGAGGTAATGACTTAACATTGAATACCTTTTTTCTTAAAACATGGCCCTAAGGCTGTGCAGTTTAGACTACCGTCTTCAACTAATGTGAAAAATGACTAAAGGACATTGAGATAAATGACATACTAAGAGACAGTGATGGGACTGGGAAGGAAGTGGTACAAGGTTAAGCAGAGTTGATATTGAAGAACAGGTTCCTTAATTCCACTGTTCAAGTGTTTTCCTGTAGACTTGTTTGGAAACCTGGGCAGCTAGCTGGTGTCCTGTTAAGGCTGTTCCATTAACAGATATTTTATATAGTCCTTGTAAAATAGTCATCCTGATTTCTTTTTTGTCTCAGTTAAAAATACTATTTTCATCTTTTATTTTTATCTTACTATTACTTTATCCATTGCAAAATGGACAGCATTTAACATTCTGTCACATCTAAAAAGAAATTTCTCAAGTATTCTTTGAAAAGTCTTTATTTTCTCCCACTCCTCTGACCCCTCACTTCCTCCTCCTCCTCCGCCTCCTCCTCCCCCCCCCCCCCAAAAAAAAAAAATCTTTAGATATAATCAGATTGGGATAGGATTGGGAATGGTTTGTTGCCAAGTGCGACTAGCACTATAAATAATCATTTGTTTGTTTTAAATCTAGTACTGTTTGTAGAGCAAACTTAATTACTTGTGGTTTTTGAAATATTGGTCACACAGGTCAAACTGGTCACAGTTTGGCCCTCCTACCTGGTAGGACCTACCTGGCAAACTCTGGGCTCCTGGCTATAAAACCAGAGCAATATTGTGATATCTTTTAAGATGCTCAAATGTTTTACAGAAAGTTTCCTGTGCAGATGAGATGCCCTGCTTGTTAGTAGAAAAGTATTTTTCTTAAAAATGTTTGAGAACCAAGAGATGCAACCCAGAACCCAGAGATGGGTTGCATGTGTTCATACGCTGTTACTTTTTGATATACTATTTAGAGTGTATGTTTTATTCCAGATAATTTTACTGCTGTTTTATTATTTCCAGGAGATAAGTAGACTAATTATTACATTTAGTGTTGTGAGGTTTGCTGTCTTAGTAGTTCAGTCAGTAAACAAAGTGTTTTTTATTCAGAGGAAAATAAAACAGTTTAATAGGAAATGCTGAAAAAATTTTGAAAGATAACACACTGTGAGTGTGGCTCTGTATTTTGAGACTTGTACTGAAATGTTTTCTTTGTAGGAAGAAGCTCGGAAACACTTTAATTGTCCAATCCTGGAGGGAATGGAGCTTGAAAACCAGGGTGGAATGGGTACTGAGCTGAATCACTGGGAGAAGAGATTGTTGGAGGTTGGTCCTAGCATGAGAAATATGGGAGAGCACTGAATTGAGGAATGCCCTTCACCTCCTCTGTATTTTTACTTTTACAGTGGTATATGTAGGAGCCTTGAAAACCAAGATGTATCAAATATGTCCAAAATGCATCGTAATCCATACTATCTTAATAATACTTAAATCTCTAATTTCTAGATACATTTGAGATGTACCCTCTTTTTAGGGGAAAGGTGGTGTTCCTTTGAAATGACTCAAATTTGTCATCCTTTACACAGTGAATTTTTGAACATTGTGTCTACTCATTACCTTGATTTAATCTCTGTTCATATTTCCTCTTCCAGATTAGTTTTATTTTTACTTGTAACTTCCTTTCTTATTACAGATCTGTGAATTATATGTTATATTTGTCAGAGATACTTTGTAATTATTGTTGTATATAGGGAGGTAAACCATAAAGGAAATGCTCCAGTCCAGAGCTTTTTATTAAAGTGAACTGGAAAAATATGTTTTCTGTGACTAAAATTGTTGCTTTTATTTCTTAATTGCCCATCAGCTTTGGCGTGGTTCTAAAAATGCTTTTCCAGAACAAGCATTTTCTTACACTGATGTTCATCACTTCTCAGTACCTAGCTAACTGTAATTGGTAACTTTCAGAATGAAGCGATGACTGGATCCCACACACAGAATAGAGTCTTTTCCAGGATCACCTTAGCATTAATGGAAGACACTGGGTAAGAAAAAGAATAATGTTTTTCACTACAAGTATGCTTTTGTTTATCACTAAATGTTGTTTAGGACTGGTGCACCTGTCTCAGTAATAAGTATTACTCCTTACCTAATATAATGCTAATAAGTATGTTTGTTCTTTTTATTTTTTTCAAAAACTATCCATACTTAATCAATCCATAAAGAATATACATTACAATACTTCGTTTTGTATATAGTCTGTGTTTACCTTTTTCTTATTATAAATCTTTTTCTCACTTCCATGGAACACACTGACTGCTCTTTTTACAGATATAAAGCAATTATAGAACAAAAGCAAAACTGTCCGGTCTAAGATTTTGTGTTTGAGTACGGAATTACTGTGTGTGTGTGTACATAAGCCCATTAAAAATATATATTTTTGGTATGCCTTGTTCCTTTGCAGATGCATTGCTACCAAACAGATGAGCTGTAAGATTTTCTTTTAGCTGCTTTCATTGTGCCTTGAAGAACAGTAAACTATAAGATAATTACAGAGAGAAAAGAGTGCAACTGCCCTGTTTCTTCTGTGGAAGACCTCAAAGCATTGTATGAAATTCTCTGACTTGTTGTCTTATTAATTAGCACACTTGTTTTTAAGTAACTGTCATCTTATTTCAAAATGCTTTTACAGTTGGTATAAAGCAAACTACAGCATGGCAGAGAAATTAGACTGGGGACGTAACAAAGGCTGTGACTTTGTAATGAAGAGCTGCAAGTTTTGGATCGACCAAAAGAAACAAAAGTAAGAAAAACAGGCTTTGTTAGAAATACAGAGAAAATCCTGATGCCCATTTGTGTCTGTCTCTTTCAAATGCAATTCAGCCAAAAGAAATCAAGGTAGATGCACCATTTCTTGTTAATCTGTCACAAATGTCTACAGAATATAGGCAAGAAGTGAGCACACTAGGTATGTTAAAAACAGAAGTGTTCCAACCTCTAAGTACCCATCTTTGCATGTAGAACTTATTTTGTAATAGGGCTATGCTTAAGGAGGGGGGAAGAGATTTGATTTTAAAAATCAAATTTTTATTTTATCTCTTCTAATTGGAAGTCTCGCATGATGCACTGCTGAATTGTACTTAGAATAGTACAATAGAAAAACAATAAAAGTAGATGATACCCTTCAAAAAATTTTTTTCTTGTTACACAATTCATGGATTGTAAAGCAATATCATTAATAATAATATTAATCAGCTTCTATATGAAAAAGAAATATTTTTACGTGATTGTCTGCTCCCATTTTATTTTGCCGCCTTTGGTCGGTCTTGACGATCTCTGTTTAAATTATGGAAAGCAACTAATGTGACCTAATGTGACTTTACTTGCTTATTTGTCTTGTGAAGGAGGCAATTAATCAGTCCATATTGTGACACTTTGAGGAGTAACCCTCTGCAGCTGACCTGCAGGCAGGACCAAAGAGCAGTAGCTGTGTGCAATTTACAGAAGTTTCCAAAGCAGCTACCTCAGGAATATCAGGTATAATGGATCATACTTTACCAAATAACTAAATATTTGCATTATTATGTTTTTTAGCTGCATAATATATGTTTGAATGTGTTTTATTTTTTTTCTTCTGAACTGGTAGATGAGAATAGATACTGAGAAAAATCTCCTGTTCTGAAAGAAAAATGCTTAATTTGTTGCAAGAAATCTGAAGACTTAAAAACAAAATTGACATGATCTGGATGAAACAATAAGCATGTTGCTTGGCTCTTTGACCAAATTCCAGATGAAGCAGTTGTGTGTGTGGTTGTTTTTTTGTTTGTTTTGTTTTGTTTTTTTTTAAGGATATCTCCCTGAAACGTTTTGTTTACCTGATCTGTTGCTGTGCACTTAGAAATCTGTTCTATTTCATCTTGGAGGTGGCTGTTTGTGGAATACTTTGTAGAAAAGCTTTGTGGGTGCTTTATCGAAAGTAACTGTACACTCGTGTCTGCAAAATCTGCTTTACTGTCTGTTTAATTTTGTAGTATTTTGACAATCTGAATGGAGTACCAGCAGAAGATTTACCTTATTATGGTGGCTCAGTGGAAATTGCTGATTATTGTCCCTTTAGTCAAGAATTTAGCTGGCATTTAAGTGGGGAATTTCAGCGCAGTTCAGACTGTAGAATACTGGAAAATCAACCAGGTAATTTTTCACACCTTAAGTATGATATTTGAGACTACCCTTCTTAATCTATTCCTCGGTCTCAGCATTAAGTGTAAAGTTCAGAAGACAAGTTCTTCGTGCTCTTTGGTTTGTTCTCAAGTGGTTGATCTGATTTCATTTCACGTGTCCATTTCAATACTTTGTTTTAACCTCCATTTTTCTTAATGTACAAAATCAAGTAGTCTGGAGTGAATCTTTTTTGATTCTCTTGCTATATACTTAACTAATTGCATATGAACTTAGTTTTAAACTACTAGCTGTGCAAAAGCTCTGCTGGGAGAAGCACAGCACAACTATCTTGTATTTAATTCCTGGATATGCATTTGATGTAAGAATCATGTAATAGCTAAAAAAAATAACCCCACATGCCCAAAATACAAGACAAAAGGGTGAGTTTATTTTTTTATTATTATTATTTGTAATATGGCTTTGGGAGTTCTTTTTTTTAATAGTTTCTTAAAATAATTCCACTCTCCATCTTTATAGATTTTTTTGCTCAACACAAGGATCTTGGGGAATTGCCAGAGCATGAGCCTGTCTCCTGGGACAGTGTGTTAACCTTCAATATTGCAGTGCCAGAATACTGTAGGATATTAACTGTCTTTAGAAAAAGAAGGGGCGGGGAGGGGGAACTCGCAAAAATAGCACAATTGGCCTAGCAGTCTACACTGGCATTTCCTGGGGCAAATATAACCGTATAGCCCTTATGAATAGGACTGTAGGATTCTACCCCCATTTTTTTTTTCTCCCCACTGCCTTTCTCTGTTTACATTCACTGCAGTATGATTCTCAGATAGGACAATGATCACGGGATGTGTAGATCTGAACTATGTGCAAGATCCCAGGAGTAAACCTGAAATTGCCTGTGGAGGCATCTTCTAATTATGATAAATTAATTTAGACTTTCTGTTCACCAAGTAAATTGCAATTCAGCATATTCTTTCTACCTTAGATCCTAACAAAAACTACGGTGCAGAGAAATACGGACCAAATTCTGTATGTCTTATTCAGAAATCAGCTTTTGTCATGGAACAGTGCAGGAGGAAACTCAGTTACCCTGACTGGGGTAGTGGATGTTATCAAGTAAGTATATTACTTTTTAAAATAATAAATAAAAGGAAAGAGCTGGATTAAAATATGACTGTTAGAGCTTTGTATTTTGATAATGTAAATGATCTGCTATCTCTTAAATCACTAGATTATTTGATATGCTTTAAATATCTTCCAATAATATGCCTGTAATTTAGATCATTGATCGAATTATGCACATGGTTACTGAGAAGACTCGTGTTGCTTCCTGTGTCTCCTCAATGTGATACTTCCATTTAGCTGTAGAGAAAGTACTATAGCAGAATCTTTTGCTTTTGAAATTTAACATTAATCACACTTATTATTACTTATTCATTCTTTTTCCCATAAGGAGTAAGCAGTATTTCACACAGTATTTCTTTTTCTTTATCCTCTTCCTCTGGGCAGCCTTGCTTGGAGGTATCACTGAAGATGGCATAACTCTAAAAATTTCATTAGCAAAAACATAACTTTATTCATTCTCAACTAGTTATCCTTATAATTGCATGAAAAAAAAAAAGGAAAGTCTTTAAGAGTTGTCAAGAGAAGTAGTTGCTCTGAACCCTTTAACGTGATTTTAGTTCATCTGTGCGGTAGGCAATGTTTTTGACTCTTTGGCGTTACTGACTAATATTTACAAATTGAAAGAACCCTGAAACTCCATAATGTATTTTTGATAAATCTCATTGCGGAGCTGATCTTGTTTGTTGATCTCTTTTAAGGTTTCTTGCTCTCCACAAGGGCTGTATGTTTGGGTCAAGGACACTGCATACTTGTGCAGTCGCTCAGGTCAAGTATTAAGTGTTAGCATCCAGATGAACAGCTGGGTACATGTTGGGAATCTCGTTTGTCCGGCCTGTTGGGACTTCTGTGATTCCTGTCCTCCTGAGCGGGATCCTCCAGCTGCCAATTTAACAAGAGTTGCACCAGTTGGTAGGTGGCCTTTTGATTTGACCAAGTGAAACTTAAGATATAAGTGTCTGAAAACATGGAAGATTTGTGTCAGGTGCTAGAAAATACTGAATAGTCCAAGAGCTTTGTAATGAACTGTTGAGAATCATTAATAGTGTTAGTTGTTGGTGATACAGTGAATTCAGTTGTGAATGCCTATGTTGATAGGAGGGGGAAATATATTTATGATTTCCTTATGCATATTGATATACATCTGGCAGAATGTTGGGGCAGCTCTGACTGCCGATGGAAAAGGAAAGGAGACCCTCAGCCTCGCTGTTCCAAGGGTGGCTCTGTTTAATCTCATGCAGTTGTACTTTTCTGGAATTAAGCAAGTGGTTTATTTGAGAGATGTGTCTGACATAGAAGTGCTTTCTGACATATCTCTGGTAATCATCCTAGAGACCTTGCTTTAGTCTTAGGCTGCCAGTAAATTGGGTCTGTATTTTGAAGGCTGTGTCCCTTTTTATAACATCCAAAGCATCATCTTGGTGGAAAACAAGTGCTTGCTTGTTGAATTTCCCATTGCCGATATTAATGCAGTAGTCCAGAACATGAGTGATAGGTGTCAGTTTGCTTTGTGGTGGTGCTGGTGGTAACTTAAAACACTTACCAGTGGTCAGAGAATTATCATGAACTGATCACTTCTTAAAATGTCAATTTGTAAGAGAGAATAGTCTTTACAGTATTTCACACTAGTGGTTTATTTTTAATCTTTTAAACAACTCTTTAGTTGTTGAATGTGCTGTCCTTGCTGCACATTTTTCTAGAAAAAATATATCTGATTACCTGTATTTAAGATTCTTTTCAACTTCATATGTTTAGGATTTTGTCTTTTTCATTTAGTTTTGTTCTGTCTCGGAAATGGCATCATGTCATAGAATCATAGAATCATAGAATGCCTAAGGTTGGAAGGGACCTCTAGAGGTCATCTAGTCCAACCAACCAGTCAGTGGCTGGTGAAATGGCTCCTATCGATCAGTTCTTATGAAAAATTCACATAAACTTGGAGATGTCAACCTGAACTCCAGCATTTGCTTGAATTCATACTTGCTGTGTTTGAGGTTGTGGGGTTTGTTTTGTTTCCTCCATGCATCTCTATCTGTGCAGGTTTACATTTGCATCTCTTACTTTTCTTAGCTTTTGTGGCCGTGTAATTACTTACCATAAGGACAAAGTGTTTCGTGTGGTGGTGGCTGTTTTTTCTCTCTCCTGCTCATCCTCTGTGGGTTCTATGGATTTGGCTTTTATGTGATTTACAGTTATATAGATAAGAGTCATATAGTCAAGAGTATTCATAAGACACTTTCAAGAATTTGAAATGCGTCTTTTCCCCAGACTCTCTTCTTGCAATAGTGGTACATTTGCTCATTTGTTCTCCTAATCTATTGAAGATATTGAATCTATTCTCCTAATCTGTTGAAGAAGCACAAAAAAATAATAGTAAGGGAATAATTATATTGAGTCCCTATCCTTGAAAACAAAATGAATCAGTGTATTTCCCTCTTCTTCCCTGACCCTTCTTTTTTGTTTTGTTTTATTTGCTATTCTTTCTTGCCTCTACCTGTAAAATTTAATATTTATATGCTATTTCCTTTTGTTTTTGTCTTTGGTTTAGATTTATGCTCCTGCTCACCCAGTCTGGTTGTCACCCTCTGGCTCCTGATGGCCAACTTGATTCCTCTGCTAACAGGGATCTTTCTCTGCGCCTGGAGCTAAGTGTGGGGAAAGGAGGAGTTCAGAGACGGTGCTGTCACTGATGCTGCACTTCTTGCTGTGGAGTGAAAACAGCTTCTTCCCTCTTCGGGCAGCTGGAATCTGCTGAATCTCTTCTCTCCTGGCAAGTAGCGGTGCTGATAGGTGCCAGGGAGGCCTGGCAGCAGCAGCCAGGCTTTCAGAGGAGGAAGGTTTACATGGTTATCTCAGTAAGTGCCAGTGTTTTCCCGAGTTACAACATTTCATTTTGACACAGTAACCAGATCCACTCTGTTGACCGTGTTAGATTATTTGGCAACTTGGTGAAGGTTTGAAATGAGAACCTTTCTGTGTTTTTATTTTTCTTAAATACATCCTCTGTGTGACTGGTAGCAAAGCATCCTCAAACTGGAAATATACCTCAGTGGTTTAGTCAAAAGCCATGTGAAAATCAGTTGTAATCACTACTAATAACCCAGGCCCAAATAAGTTTGTGGGGTTTTTTTTGGTTTTGTTTTTGTTTGTTTGTTTTTGTTCTGTTTTGTTTTGGGGGGAGTGTTTGTTTTTATCAATTTCTAGACTTCGTGGTGGGGAAAAATAAAACAATCATGTTTTGGGGTAGCACACCAGTTGTTGAGAATTGCTTCCATAATTGGGATTCTGAGGCTTGGAAGCATCTCAGAAATCATAGTATTATATGGTAAAATGTCTAATTCTTGGGGTTCACGTAAAACTTAATAGATGCACGAAGTTGGGTTTGGAATGTAACCAAATCATATTTTCAGTTAGCATGTGCCAGTTCTGCTGTGAAACTTAGTACATCAAATATTTGAATATTCTCAGAGTAATTTGCTAAGGAAATACATTTCAGTTCTGAAACACAATCTGTAAAATTGGGATAGGTTTTCTTATTTTATATTCATGCACATATATTATAGGGTGACCATTCTGTTGGGGGGGAAATCAGTAATGATGGCTGCTCTAGTCTCACAGGTACTATGTTGATTTCTTTAGACCAAAACTAATTTGTTGAATGTATGAAGAACACTCGATCTGTCTTTTTCTTTTTTTTTTTTTTTTTTCTTCCCCTTTCTTGGTCATTTTAGACCTCACAAGGGCTGCTACAAAACTTATTCCTTAACATTCAAAATCTACTAGGCTAAAGAAATGAAGAAAACCTTTCTCCTTAAGAACAGGTACTCTTTAGGACCCTTGTAAGGATGACTTCTTATGTTTCTGACTTTGCATAAAGCGTGACAAACAAACCAGGTCAGAGAAAATAAGCTCTTAAGTGCTACAATCCATTGTCCAGCTGGAATAATTTTACTTCTAGGAGAAGGGTTAAACTTGAGAGAGCAGATGTGCCCAGTTCACTAGCAAATGCAAAGTTAGCAATAAAGAAGTTGTTTCTCTCCTTTAAATGTGCTGTAATGTTAGGGTTGTGTTGTGTTGATTTGATGCCCTCTTAAAATGAAAGGTAAATGGAAGTAAGGGGCAGGGAATAGAGTTTCTTTGACTGCAATTAAACAGTTCAATAGTAGAACTTGCTTTGAAATTGTAAGGACAGCAAAGAAAATATCTTTGTGTCTGTTGGTGTCTTTTTTTTTTTTTTTTTTTTATGTAGAGAGACTTGTGACACTGCTGAGGTGAGTAAACTCCAACCTGTAGCTGTGTGGAGGCATCACTACTGAGAGTACCTTGCACTGGGCTAGTTCCCCTTCTTGCTGCAGGTCATGCACTTTTGCTTTGACTTTTACAAGGCCTAGGTTAGCCTTAAGTAAGTGTTTCTGAGAAGCAATATGAATTAGGGATCAAATGCTTTAAATGTGTACAAGTTGGAATTAAGAAACACTCAGATTCATCAGCAAACACTCATTACTTTAATATATGCACAATCCAGAGCTGGTATGAAACGATTCCTCGGAAACTCAGAAAGATTTGAGAAGACATCTTAGGGCCCAGAGGTAGACATTGTATCTTTTTGTCTGTTGTGCAATAATACAATTTAAATGGTATCAGTCAAAAGAGATGCTTTTTATACTTGAAAGAAATCTTTGGTTATTTTTTCTTACTGTGAAATATTTGCACTGTGTGAACTTTCCAGTTAACTTTATAACTGTTGAACTTTTTTACTGGTGTTAATTTATTGCGCTTGGTATTTGATGTGTTGGTCTCCTGTCTATATAATTGTGAGATTTGTCATATTTAAGTGAGTATTTTTATCTTCTACACACTTGTTTATCTTGAGGGCTTTTTTTTTTATTCTCTCTTCCTGAGAACTAATTGAAATCTGAAAGATGGCTTAAGTCAGTGCTTACCTACTTCTGAAGTGTATACTATAATTAAAGAGGCTGCAGGTGCATTATACTGATGAGGAAAATCTATCTGCTGCTCAGTTTTCCTGGGCAGATTCCCTGCCGAGTAGCTGCATTAGGAATCCAATGAAGTAAAACTGTAACTGCCTTAATAATCTGAGATTTCAGTTGTAATTTCCCAGAAATGCATCCTGCAAAACCTGGCTGCAAGGTGCAGAATTGGAAGCGACTTTAGGAGCTCAGGGAGGCAGGATGGTTGTGCGTGGCATGCGGGACCTCATCTGCAGCTCCCAGGAGGAGCATGGAAGGAAACCTGACTACCTCACTTCTCTTAATCTCTGAGCTAAGCACTCAGCCTGTCCTTGACTTCCAGGTCTTAAGGTGACTTCAGTAAAAACACATCTCAGGTTTTTAAGAGCAAAATCGATTTAGTAGGAAGCATAAGCCATTTTTGAGTGGAAAACATAAAGCAAAAAAGACATAGCTTAAAACAATCACTTTATGTAGCCTTAAATATATTTTTCCCAGCAGAAGGTGATGTTAAATACAAGGTTTGCAGGCAGCTACTTTAGGTTTCATGAGCATATTGTGGCAGATGATCATCGTGCATCTCTTACATGTGAAGGCTTTCAAATACAACCAGAGTAACTCTCTGTATTCATTGGATCTTGTGGCATTATTTCCAGGTGTTTTGCTGCCCTAAAGATAAATGAACTAGCTTCTGTGTAGCCAGAATATTTTGAGTGTATGAAATCCACAGTTTAGTTTGTGAAAGTATTCCCTTTTTGATTATGAAAGTAAATTAGTTTTCCAGTCTTTTTCTTGAACCTGGCTGTTCAAGTCTGTAACATTTTTAATTAAACCTTAGACAAGTCATATTTTAGGAACACATTTTTCTAGTTTTGTTTCAAAAATGAAGAGGAAAACTGTTGGCTGGTGTGCTTTGTATGCAGTGAATAAAATTACATGGAAAAGCAGGTAGTTCATCCTTCCTGAAATGGGTTGAGGTTTTGAGAGATTATCATAACCTAGATACAGGTCAACTTATCAAAAGAGGATTTTGACTCCTGTTGTGTGACTGTAGGTACAGTGTAGCTCATTGTTTGTGCCCTAGTAGATTAGGAAGACTGATGTAATTTAAAAGCAGACTCATAAGGGAGTTTTAAAATCTTCCTGACCTGCAAATTTCTGAATATAGTTTAGTAGAGAGGGAGACCTGTGTCCCTTTCTTCCTCACCCTTCCTACTCATGTCTCTTAGCGGAGCAGTTCATGGTCTTTCCCTTACAAAACGGGTTGTGCTCAGTTCGAGGGGTGACTGCTTGTGTGTGTCGCACTTGGGGTTGGGGCCTATATGTTGCATTAAATAATGGGACCTGACAGTAGCGGACTTCCGAAGAGCAAATGTTGCCTTTTTAATATCAAGCTCACCCTGGAGATAAGTGTAACACTTAGAGACCTGGCTGACCATGAGCACGTTTATTTTGATATGGAATGTAAATAGAGAACAAATTATTTTATGTAGAGTTTTGACTGGAATTAAGATATAAGGGCTAATTTTTGTTATTTATGGAGTAAAACTTCCTTATTTTACTGTGTAAAAGTTTGTCATCCAGAAGAAGAAATAGTTCTGTTCGTCAATAAAACATCTGTAGAAAACCCACTTCGCTTGTCCTTTTCTTTTGAAAGCTGATGTTAATTGGAAAAGCACAAAAAAGGAGCATTATTACAATACTTATGAGAATTTTGAAAAATGAAATTACATCACATTCATTAATCACTTTATTAAACAGATACTTGATACACTTTGAATATAAAATGTTCTGTATTCTTATCATATCATAAATGACTTTTCAGAAGTTTAGTCTGATTGTAAATGAAAGAGCTTCCCAAATTTTCTATCCCACCATCATGGTTTTGATACTTAAGATTATCTGATATTTAGTCTTTCTGTTTACTTGTTTTACCTTGAAAAGGAAGATGCTGTGTGGGCGCTTTGTTTTGTTTTCCAGTGCTCTATAAAAGATCTAACCATGTGATTCCTATTTCAGCCAAAGGAGCATCTGCACTGCAGAGTCCAGATGTGTTGTTAGCTGTGACCTTCCACAGGTAGGAGAGCAGTTCTCCTCCTCCAGCCTGGGCTCTTCATGTGGACCAGCCTCATTGCTGTTTGGCAGAGGTCTGTGATCTGTCTCTACAAACACAATTTCTGGTGTCTGAGCATGCTTTGCAGGCTGTAAGACTTAAAAATATACATTCATATATATATATATATTACTCTGATAAATGTGAAAGATGTAACAACATTCCTCTAAAATACAAAGTGGAAAGGATTCTATTTTTTTTTTTAATGTCAGTAAATACATTAAGACTAAAAGAACACTTGCTCTTCCTACTAGTATTTTGGAGAATAGAAAAGAAGCAGAGCAAAAAAGTAGATTACTCTGACTTTTTGTTCATCTCCTTCTCTAAATACAGATCTTTCTAATGGGTATTAGAGCATACAAAACATGCCACTGTTCATTTCATAGATGGCTTTTAACTCTGAAAAACATCAGGTATGTAAAAGTTACCCAAGTGCCACTAGCAGGTTTAAAAAGTTTAGTTTCTAAAGTTAATGCTGTCGGTAGCAAAATTAAAAACTGGAACGTGTGCCAGTTTGTCTAAAATTCAGAAGCAGATAGAGGCATCTCACTTCGGGAGGGTCAAGTGTGATGCTTTGCTTAATGTACAGCAGGATCAGGGCATTAGTCTCTTGCAGTCCCTGGAAAGATGCATGGAGTTGCATGGGTTCTGTCCAGTGGGTTTCTGGAGGAGTTTAAAAGCAACTCAGTTTCAAATATAACTTCATAGGAATTCTGTGCGTGTATAGCGGTCTTTGTTGTGCATTTATAAAAAGTCAAGTATTGGAAATGTCTTTCACTTCTGACATCCTCAAAATAACCGTTGTACAGGATGCGAGCAGAGTTGTGCGTAAGTCCTGTCTCTCTCAATTCTCCCCTCTCAGCTAGTGCTCCTTAACCAATACTACTTGTTAAGAAACCTATACACCAAAATGGATGTACTTGGTTAGTCAGAAAAACTATACTCGAAGGGAATATATTCCCTATATACAAAATGAGAATCAGATTTTTCCATCTATAGAACATTCATGCATGTCTGAACACAATAACACTTCCTCCCCTGCTTCTACCCTGTGAAGATGCTTATATGGGGAAACAAAATCAAGGGAGGATTAAATGTCACAAGTTGCCAAATGTTACAATCTGTGTTTGGAAGGAATTATGGCAACTCAAATTTGGCCATATAATTGCATCTTAAAATTGTCAGACTTTTCTTTTTTAATTACTTTTCCTGTTTTGAGGAACTCTTTAAACTTTCCACATCTTGTATTGTTTTACATTAGTAAGCAAAATGCTGAACCTCATGTCAGCAATATTGAACTTTGTTAGGGGAAATAGATTGGGCAGCATGTTTTATATAATCAGCAAGAAAATAATTCTGGGCTAATGCCCAAATTACTAATCAAAATCAAACTACAGTTAAAATTATCCATTCATTTCTTCTTCCTGGGATATAATGATGAAATTGAAGGCAGATTTTTTTTTTTTAACCCCTAGAATGAGGATACTGAAATACATTCCATGCTGCTTTTACAGCAAGCATTGCACAATCCATTTGTCTATGTTCTGTGGACTGGGCAGAAGTCACAGTCCTGAAAAGATGAGTATGCAACCAGGTAAGTGGAGTTTATTTCTAAATGTGTTCCGGGTGGTTTTGCAGGCACGAGATGAAATCCTGGATTGCTCTCCCCTCGTAGCAGATCTGATAGACACTTGTGAATAATGGAAACCTAAAAGAAGCATGTAACAAAAAAATAATGTTTTGAAGGCTTACTTAAACATTTCCAATATTTTCCTCCCTTTTCCAGATCTTTTTTCTTTTCTTTTTTTATCTGGATGCTTTTCTTTTAATACATTAAAGTTTCATTTTCTTCTTATGCTGTAGTTTAAACTCAGGAAGGCATCCTGAAGGGCTATGAATGACTGCTACAAAGATGAAACAATGTAGCAGGAATGAAATGAAGGCAATTAGGAGGAATTGACCAATTTGTTTTGGGTAACAGCAGAGAATGCTGTTGTGGAGAGGACTACTATGCAGAGTTTTCAATTACTGAAAAAAAAAAAGAATTTTATATCCTCTAGTGTTCAAAACATCCATACTGTTTGCATTCTTTGCTGATATTTAAAAGGCTAAAAAGAACAAAATTTCTAAGGATTTTCTTTCCATGATTTAAATAAATATATATATATACACATGCACATATATACACATTTTTACTTTTATCAGTTCTCTTAACAATTACATGCTTAAGAAAATGGGATCACTGAATGACTTGGAGCTAAGTGTGTAACCAAGTGTAAATACAGGCATGCTTATTAGATCTAGACTTATTTCAAGGTTCTGGTACTACCAATGAGTCTCTTTATTTTTAATGCAATACCACCATTTGATTTTTGCTGCAGTTGCATGCAAGTTTGTGGGTTTTTGTTGTTTTTTTTTGTTTTGTAAATGTTCTTTGGCTGTTGTCTCATACTGCTAGTCCCAGTAACTGGCTGGGCTAAACAAACTGGGCTAAGCTTGGCTAAGCTGAACCACAGAGGAGCCCCAGCACATAGAAAGCAGCTGGTACAGGAGTGAGCAGATCTCTTGAACACCATTAAAGAAGCTCTATATCACTCATAACTTGTCAATTCAGGTTTTTAAAATCAAAGCACTTACTTATGAAGTATGTTTTTCTGTTTCAGGATCTTGTAGACTTCTACGGAAGTCTGAGGCCCTTGTAGTTTTTGCCCATTCAGCATCTCGTTTTCCAGCTCCTCAATGGACTAGAAGAAAGGAGACCAATTACTTGGATTAGAGAGAATGCTGCCGCAACACCAGTGGGTGCCACAAAGGTATGCAGCTAATCGTGCCTGTGGAGAACACCTAAGGATTTCTTTGTGCTTTAGTTGAAAACATTTCAAAAATCTGCTTACTTTTCCAGTGCGAGCAAAGGCTTCTGCTACTTTTCTGTTGCGTCCCCCATAGCAGGTAGTGATTAGGTCAGCCACACCACAGCTTTCCAGGAAGGTGGCTATTGCCACTGGTCCCCTGCAGAACATCTTGGCAAAGGCCACCATTTCCATGAGGCCCAACCGTATAACTGCAGCCTTGGTGTTATCGCCAAAATCCAGCCCGTCGCAGAACCCCGCTCCTACTGCTACTATGTTCTAAAAAATTAAAAAAAAAAAAAGTTTATTACAAAAATACCAAGAGAGAGACCATCCCATCAGACATGCACTTCATCAATGCGCACTGCTCTTTAGGGAAATTGCACAAGTCTGACGTGCCCTGGGTTCAATCCCGGTAGCTCGGAATTTATTGTTAAAGAAGCTAAACATCTAAGCTGTTGTTAAGCAGAAGCTGCTGGACTCCTAGGAGATCTTTTAAAGAATCCACTATTATTCCCAGGGCAAACATCAAAGCAACTTATTAAATATTATAATTGTATAGATTAACTTCAATTTAATGTTTTGCTTTTCTGCCAGTTTCAAGTTGGGATGCAGTGACCCTTCTCTTTCAGCTGCGTTTGCATCCTTGCCTGGGCTATTCTCTGAATTTTCTCTGCCTGTCTGTAATTTAAACAGGCATTGCTGTTTATACTCCAGGTCATTTCTTTGCTGGCTTGCTTTTGTCCTCTGTAATCAGTACTATTACTATTTTGTCTGTTGAATAATCAGTAGAATTGGCATCCTCTGAAGCTTCAGACAAATACCTAGGCATCCTAAGCATCTTCACGACTCCTTGCCACCCTCCTGCATGCCACCCCGCCTCTCAGTGTTCATCCTCTGAAGAAGTCAATTCTTCCCCCACAGAAATCCCATTTTGATGTAGAAATAAGTGTGGTTTACTGTAATTCTGTAATATGCTACCTAGTAGTGCCACTGAAGTGTTTATCTCCAGACATGTGGGCAGCCTAGGGCTCTTTTTTTTTTTTTAGCAAAGGCAATGCCAAAGAAATGTACTTTCAAGTGCACTGTTTTCACTGCTACAGGCTGGAAAACTAGTACATGCTCTGTCCAAGGCCATTCAGTCACATAATAGTAGAACTAGTATTAGACCAGGTGAGGGCAGAATTGGGTGCTAATAAAAACAATTACATTCGAAAGGACTAACTTTTAAGGCTCCACAGATTTCCACTGTATCGCAGTCATCCACCACAGTAATCCTGAAATTGGGAGTCTGTAATAATTCTTTGAAGATCTGTCCTTGTTTTTCACTTTTGCAGCCTGTGGGAAAGAAGAACGAAAGTTAAACTGTTTTGGCCAAAGTTTAAGAGTGAGAGTAATATGTGCTGGTAACGGAAACTTGAGGCAAGGGGCAGGAGCCACTTTGGATATCGTGATCCGCAGAGTTGTGTATTGTTAAAAAAGACATTTGCAACTTGACAACAGATCGTAGTGCTGAAAGCAAGTGTAACCACATGCTAGTCCCCCTGGATTAACTAAATGTTGCCTAATGACACTTTAGAGCAGCTCCTAACACAGATTTCTCTCTGGTAAGGCTCATAAAACCACAGCCCTTGAGAGAGATGAGCTTGAGACCAGACTAACCACACATAAGGCTGTTCAGGGTGGCTGCTCACACGTGGCCTCCTCGCACAGCCCTACGCTCTGGCCATGGTCCCTGCACACCGGGAGTGTGGGACACCTGTGGATTCCCACCTGAGCACAAGGGGACGTGGGCAGTGGTTCAGGATGGCCTGGCAGGGGGAGCGCCCCAGTGGCCTGATTGCCCAGCGTTCCTACAGGGTGCAAATGCCTCCTGGCAAATGAGGTTCCAGTTACAAGGAGATGCAGATAACGAGGCCCAGCGTTTGCACTGCTGGAAACGCTTCCACTGCAGTCGTGTCGTGTCCTCACTAGACCTAGGCACTGAGGAGAAGGCAGAGGGCCCTGTGTGGTTGCAGGGCTGAGCTCTGCCCTGTTCCTAAGCGTGCTTGGCAGCAAGGCAATGGCTTTCGAATGGAGTTTCACTTAGCACTCACTGGTTGGTCTTTTGCTTGCTTGCTTGTTTTCACACAAGGCAGCTTTGGTTCCTTCAGGGCTTGGTGGTGGGGAGCTGTAACAGTTTCCAGTTGTTCTTCCCCTAGCTCTCAGCATTTTTAATGGTTACTCCTTGTCTGTTTAAAGACTTTGGTTAGCCTGGGCCGCAGTGTGCTGGTAACCATGGGGTTTCTGTCCTATCTCTGTGTTTGTTCCCCATCCTTTGCACTAAGGGTTGTCTGGGGACATCCTATCTCCTTGAGGGGACTGTTTCTGGGTTATACAGCTCATGGGCAAAACCCTCTGAGGCACCAAAACCAAGGGGAAAGTGTCTGTCTAGAGTTGTCATCACAGCACTGCTAAAAACAGGGCCAGCAGAGCTTAAACTCACCCCCAGGCAATGCATATTGCCTAACTTTGCAAATCGCATCTAGCCCTGTTCCTGTCCAGTCACTCTGCCAGCACTGTCTCCCCAGCTGGCACAATTTTCACTATTATAACCTTTGCGTGGCAATGAAGCAGCAATTGCAACATGGATTTATTATGTATTCATTGGCTGTTGACAAAAGTGACTTTGATTTCTACTGTTTTTAAGAGATTTTTGTAAACTACTGGCCGACCTCTCCAGTGGGGCCCAGCCTAGTTCTGGGAGGGTCTAGGACTGTGTCTTGGCAAGGACCGTGAAGTAGAGGGAAGAGCAGGAGGTTGCTGCTTTTACAGAGAAGTTCCGAGATGGCAAACATGCAACCAGAGGCTTCCTTGTGCTCGCCCTTACCGA
The DNA here is from genome assembly GCA_034781795.1 of Crypturellus tataupa. Classification (NCBI taxonomy): domain Eukaryota; kingdom Metazoa; phylum Chordata; class Aves; order Tinamiformes; family Tinamidae; genus Crypturellus; species Crypturellus tataupa. Next base: position 287,615 of record JAWLRI010000857.1, on the reverse strand, counting down.
GGCGGATTTCTCTATCTACGTGGCCTACTGAATCCAGCCGCCTGAGGACTTGGAACAGAGCTTTACCCATGTTAACGGGTGTCTCCGGCTAATTCCTACAGGAATAGGATTAAGCTGTAATTTTTTAATGAATGAAATTAGCCAACAGCTCTCAGCACTGGAATGTGCTGTCATTTTGCATCTGATCATGCCAGTACAGTACTGAACTCCTCTGAAAACTGTGCTGCCTCCCTGCACGAGCTCAGCACAGGCTGTACGTGCCGTACCAACCCAAAAACCAATCAGGACTTGCCCCATTTCAGTTGCAGGTTGCATCTTGAGACATTATCCGGGTCACAGGTGAAGTGAAATCAGAAACGGTGGCTGTAACTTGCTCTTGGCAACACTTACCGATGGTGGTTTCACAGAACTTCTCCTCGGCCACCTCTTTGGCGATGTTGGCTCCCATAAGGACGCTGATTTCTATGTTCAGTTTCTCTCGAATGATGTCAGATATGAGCCTCAGGCCTTCAGGTCCCTCATCGATCCCCTGATAGAGATGATCACAAAAAACAAGTTAATAGAATAGGAAACACTAGAGCACTGGTAAAACTGGCAAAATCTCTTTTAAAATTAGGTCCCCATCCCTAGTTTAAAGGATATAAGGCTTATATTCATTGCCATTAGCCACAGGTATGGTGCAAGGGTAGCCCTTAAATCATCTTCCAGGTTGGCTCCACAGTGATACTAACAGCAGAAGTTTGCCCGCTGCTGCGAGCGCCTTACGTGTGCTCTGTTTTGTGCTTTGTGAGCTACAGCTTCACGGCCACTTCAATGAGAATATGCTGCAATTGGACTAATCCTGCAAGAGTGAAACAGGCCTTAGAGCTGGTGCTATTGTCCTAAGGTTCACTTTAAGCTCAGGTAGTATGGAATCGGTTATTAAATTAAGTCTGAGTGGTGACTCTTTTTTTTTGCAAGATATAAATATTAATCTGTGTGCTTCCTTGCTCTTGAAGGGTGTATATACTGAACTGCCATAGTTTTCTTGATGCTGAAGAAAGAAGTTGAATTGCAGGCAGTTCCTTGCTGCCTCCCCTCCCCTGTCCTGTGTGTTCTGCACTTGAAAGATAATGTCTATAGAAAGAGAAGGGCGGGCTGTGGTATTGCAGTCTGAAAGCTTCAATTACTTTGCTTTCATTTGCAGTTTTAATTGGATATTTCCTGTAATGCAGTCAACTGAAGGAGCAGCATGCTATATGCTTGCACTCTGCCTCTGTTTTTAGCTGGACATCCTCCTGAAATATTAATCCCTTTTAAGATTATGATAATCTAGCCTTGAAAAAGAGTGCCCAGTTCATTAAGAATAGAAATTGCTTCAGTCCTGCAAAAAATTATTAGTGTTGTGCAGTTTGAATGCTGCCATGAACAGCTTTGGGAGGAGCAGGTACTTGGAACTGGCCTTCGGAGCTGGAGCTCTTTCTGCTCGGAACAGAGGCTGTAGTCTCACAAATGTGTTTTCTGGTGGTAGCACCAGCTTCGGCAGCGCTTTCTCTGTGCTAGTTCCAGTGGGCAGAGACCCAGGCTAAGGGCAGCTGAGGAAAATGGCTCCTTGTGGCCGGGTTGGGCTCCCTCCTGGCTCCCTGTGAGCGGGGCGGGCTGAGCATGCCTGTTCGCAGCCCCACATGGCCCGCTGCACGCGGCCTCTTACCTTGATCAGCGAAATCCCAAATGCTCCCGGCTTTATCTGCTCTGCGATCTGCTCGCAGATCCGCCCGATGAACTGGTGGGGTAGAACAAAGACGAGGACATCGGCTCCGCTCGCTGCTTCGGCCACATCGGGTACGGCCACCTAGGCAAGAGCGGCGACACGCATTCACCTGCATTGCTTCAGCAGCTCTAAATTAGCTAAGATGGTTAATTTTGGCAATATGTGTCATTTAAGCAATAAATAATGTAGTATTTTATTCTTCCTGTCAGACATTAGAACAGTATGAAAGATACCAATAGGTTGCTCTCCTGAAAACGCCTATGGAACGAGAGCAACACTTTACGTTCCTGAAAGCTGGGACATCCACAGGACAGCCAGCAGCCCTTTCTAGAAGAAGGGAGAGATGTTGCTTCATCTACTTTTTCCCAGCAGATGCTGTAGGTTTGAAATCTCACCTCTGGACAGAACTCTTGAAAGGGCAGATGGATGTGCTGAGTGATGCCAGAGAGGGAGATGGGGTGTTAATCTTTTCTAGTGCACTAGCTTGAAGTTTGCTATGAACAAACAAAAGTCACGAGTGAGTTTTGCTCTAGCATAATGTTTAAAAAATAAGGTAGCAAGCTAGATGCAGTTGATTGCTTCCTACTTTTACATACCAAGTATCATGAGGTAATAGCAGATAGTACTTGTAATTCAGACAGAACTCAAGTGATCTGTAGTTCATACTTAGAGTGAGCTGATTATCTACTGGCACAGTGCTGAATTTTCTTGAATTCATTTTTAAAAATAGGTAAATGAGTGGTTGCCCCTCCTACTAAAACAACAAGCACCCTTTCAGTGATTTATTCAGCTTACCACATTTTTAGGTATCTTGTAACCAGGAAGATATTTCACATTTTCATGTTCACTGTTGATTATTTCTGAGAGTTTTCTTCCATTAATGATCTCTTCAAACACCCACATCTTGACAACAGGATCAAATCTGTTGGACTTCTGGACATTGTTGCCAATAATTTTTGCTATGGCTGATCCCCTTAAAAAAAAAAAAAAAAGGGTGGGGGGCAGGTGAAAAAACTAACAGGAAACAGCTTTACTGCCAATGGGAAACATAAATTATTTTATGGATAATTACTCAAAAAGACCTGTGTTATAAAGCTGTTTATATTCTTGCTAAGTTATCGGAAACCTTTATCTACCACCCTCTATCCAGAAAATGATCAGTTTAACAGCAAAGAAATAAAACCACAGGACAGTGGTAATAAGGAATCTGAAGTTTTATTAGATTATAGAAGATTATAGAGCAAAAGTGTGATGTAGCATCAAAAGTCATGAAAGCACAACATCTGGAATTCAATAAATATATCTTGCTCCTTAGATCGCTTTTCTGAAGACCAAAAAGTATAAAAGAATCCAGTAAGAAAGCACTGCTGAGTGATCTTGCTGTGACAAAGCCTTTACATATCTCATTTAAAATAGACTTATCCCACTTTTCTACCAATAAGCAAACAGATGCTCTAGGGATTTTATGTAAGACACATACTTAAGAAATTTTTTAAAGATTTAAAAAAAATGAAAAACTGTCAAGCTGCCAGTTACTCTTTCTGTAATGTTCTAAATTCCCCTGACATGCTTGCAGTCTGAAAAAATGGTAACCATGCAGTTCACTCCAGTCCTGTTTTACACTTGTTATCTCAGTATCTCAATTCAGAGAATACTTCATTTCCTTATTTCCTCATCCACTACTACAACCTCGCATACTTTCCTTTATTCTCCTGGCAAAACGCATTAAAAATCTGGGTGAGCGGCGAGGGTTCTTGCTTCTGCGCCATTTAAATTGGGGGCGGGGAAAGATTATTCTCACCCCTCTCTTCCCTCTTTAAAGTGCAGGCCATCTTGCTAACCTGTTTGGAGGAGGAGGGCATCTAGTCGCGATGGTCTTGTCCTCTGACCTGCTCGTACCACACCTGCAGATACCCAGTTGTGGGGTGTTTTCTATAACTGATAAGTGTAGCCGAGATTAAGGCCAGACAGGGCTGCGCTGTGAGCGGTTCAAAGGCAACCGTGTCGTAACGGGCTTTCCTCAACTCAACTCTATTTTTGATGTAACACGTTTGCACGAGGATAATTGCTCAATATGTAATAAAACACTAAGGGCTGCATCTTAATCTTTAACCACAAAGTAATCCTGCGGAGATCAATCTTTGTTTTGCCAGAGCTGCTCTATTGCTTTATTTCAAAGTGATGATTTATTTTGATCCCTTATGAATGTAAAATATGTAGGTAACTCTTTTAGGTGAGCATCTCTGTAAAAGAAGAGAGTTCTGCTTTTTTTTCTAAAGGAAATAGAGCTGTAGCACGTTCGTATCACCTGTAAAACTTGATTTCCATTCCAGTTCTTTCCCCTGCTGTTCAACAGCACGGACAAGGCCTGGCCTGAGGATGAGTCCAGTGTATTAATAATAAGATATCTTTATAGATAAACACTGGACTAAGACTTGAGATCTAGATTCATTTTCCAGGTTTTGCCACAACTGTACAGGTGTACAGCTACACCTGTTCCCTGAGGACAAGTGATTTTTGCCTGTTTCTTTTCTCTAGGAAGACCGTAACATTCCCCACTTACACCCACCATCATTTATCCATCTTTCTCAGTCCCTTGGAGTAAGACTTTTTGAAAGCGAGTGTTTACTTTTAGTAGGGGTCATAAGGCATTTAGTACAGAGAAAAAATCTCAGCCAGACTGCAGACTCTCTCATTCCAGCAATACGAAGATAACCCTACAGTGATTTAAATGGCATTGATAGTGTGCATGGAGAGACAATTATTTTTTCCAGTAAAGTTCAACCACATCAAATTTATTTTTATGATGAAAGACAGACTCCAGCCCCAACCTCTCAGTAGGTAAATTGGATCTTCTAGTAGAGCTGTCATAAGAGCCATACTTGGATGCTGCCCCCCAAGCATTTTGCCATTGACAAGATATAGGTGACAGTATCTGGGCCATAAAGATGGCCTCACAAATCACAGGATTTTTGCTTGGTTTCTGTTTTGAACTGTTGGGAGAAAGGGGTTAAATATTTAGAAGAGTTTTGATAAATATCAGGGAAAATAGCTCTCCATGAAACAATCAAACAGTTCAAAACCTGATGCTCTGTTTTACTTAATCCATTTCAAATTCACAGTCACCACTAATCAGCCTTGGAAAGAGGAATTGCTTTGTCTGCGAGGCCAGTGTTCAGTAGACTACACAGGCTTGGCAGGGGAGCTCTGCTTATGCAAACAAAACCAAGGACGCAAGCACGTAAAGACTTCTCTGTGTTTTTTTCTCCAAAACTCAATTTAGTCATGATCAATAGGAGATGGAGAACTCTTCTCAGATCATTTTCAAGTCAGTAAATGAAAACTGCCTTTTTTCCCCTTCTATTTATATTAGATCACATTAGAAGTGATTTACATAATGGTAAGAGGGGAAAAAAAGAATCTTTCTGGAGATTTCCCATCAATATAATTGGAAAAGGATAACCCCCCTAATTTTAAATATGTGAATAGGAAAATGTTTACAGCATACATGAGAGCTAGGGAAAACAGAGCTGAAAGGACACTGGGGACTCAGGTAGTCCTTTTCCCTGCCCAAGGAAGACCTGAACCTACCTACTGCCTTCCTAACAGGTCTTTAAAACTAAGTTTAAACAGCTGCTGCAGGTACCTTTTCTTCCGCCAGCAGTTTATACCAGGGCTCTGCTGTCTCTAACATCAGATTTTCCTCATACCCACCCTAAACTTTCCTTCCCCCAGTTTAAGCCCAGCTCTGTTGTAGGGGAAAAGATTATCATTTTTCAAGCTGGTTCTTTGCTGAGGACTCTGGAATCCAAAAGAATCCAATAAAACTGGGAGAGCTTTCAGATTCTGAAGGTTCTGGCAGCAAATAAACCTATACGTCTAAAACCAGATAACTGCCTGTGATAAACATAAGCGCGAACTCTCCGGCACCCGCCTGGCAACCACAAAATGTGGAGTGGCACTTGTTTTACTCAACCTCAGCCTCAGCCGTGAGTCTTCTGGCCACACTGACCTGAGTCACTGCGACCCCCTGGATTCTGCAGCGGCGCAGGAGCTGCGCGAGGGGCTGCGTGCGCCCTGCGTGAGCCGCGTTTCTGAGCGTCGCGGGGGCTCTGAGCTCTCACCCCGCTGCTCACAAGGGATGTCGGAAAATACTGGTTGCCAAAGATAAACATTACATTTCTGTGTTGCGTTAAGATCATCTATGTTGCCACGGAGGCTATAAGTAGGTGTGATTTAAGCACTAAGCGCAAGAGTCTTGCCAAAGACTCTGCAGTCTGTGTATACGGTAGGAGGCAACAGATGGACACAGGGAGACCAGCAGATAGTACTGAGTGATCTGGCAGCCTGCGGCATAACTGTTTCAAGGGGCATTGAGGAGGAAAAGAGCCCTCTAAATCAGTCTGGAAGGAAGATAGTTAAGTGGCATGTGAAGATGTTTATGACAAGTAAACAGCCTGGGAAAAAGCAGGAATAGCACTTTGAAGATGCAGCAGGAGCATGATTAAGTCTGTCGTGGTGAGCTGATGAGAGGTGAAAGCTACTCTGAGACACCCCTTAACGGCTGTTGAATATCTTGGAAGTGATACTGTGCTTGGAGGCCTTTCTAGGGTGTGAGGGAGAAGAGGGAGGTAGGGTGGGGTGGAATGACATGGTCCAGGTATCAGGGCGAGGAAATGCTGGTGCAGAAGACTGAGCAAAGCGACTGGAGCCAGGTGGCATCTGCACGGGCCGGAGAGAAGGGTGTGTAGTGATGAGCTCCTGACGACCTGCGGCTGTGCAGGTCCACGTGAGAGACGGGGCATTAGAGACGTCACACGTGAGGACCACGTGATCTGGAAGCTTCGCGTGAACGCGAGGACGTAGAAAGCGGTGAGCTGGTTCCGCAGGGCAGGAAGACAAAGAAGAGGCTTGTTCTGTGCCGAGTCCTGAGCTCGTCAACAACAACCACTCCCTCAGGTACTGATTGTTTGGGCATTCGTTTCCACTGAGCTGTCAAGTACCTCAGAAACCCTAAGGAGCCCATCTTCCTTCTACAAAAGCAATCCAAAGAGCTACCAAGAGGCTGGGTTTGCTGATCACAAACACACACACAGTATCTGACATGTCAGTCTGTTTGGTTGTGTTCAAGTTGCTTAAACCATAAGAAAAGTAGGGTGCAAAGACCAGTGAAAAAGGATTTCTGAACTCGGTAACACCCAGGAGCTTTGGAGAGCAGTGTTTTTGTCCAACTTAGAAAGGACTGAGCAGTATCAGGCAGACATATTCTTACGAATAAGGACAGGAATAAACTGGGGACATTAACACAGTGCTTGTACCAGGCTGCATCTGCACCAAGACCCAAAACTACCTCCTGAGGATGATGGAAAATGGAAGGTAGAAATAACTCACGGCTTTAAGTGAAGCCTGAGCTAGCACGTGTGCTGGCACCTTCAAAGGAATACAAACCTTAATGCCAGGTCACCGAGAAACAACACCGAAGGTCCTCAGGATCCCAGGGGAACTCACCTGGGTGCTTCATTTAGCACTGAAGGCGTTTTCATTCAATACAGAATGCAGTGGAGGCAGAGATAAAGGTGAGTGAATGTCATACCTCCTGTGAGGCAAACTGCAGGCACTGAAAACCCAAGCCATTTGGCTGACGGCCAGAGAAAGCGGCGGCAGGTCCGTGTCCTCAGGTCCCTGCGCTCCCATCGGGGACACCTGCCTCCGAGTCCTGCCTCCACCTGCGCTGCTGGCCCGCGCTGCCGATGTTGGCAAGCCCGGCAGGGAAGCAGCCGGTGAGACGCTGGGTCTGTAATCCCATCCGCGACCGCTGGCGCTCCGCAAGACCAGCATCTCTGCGTTGCCGAGCTTCCCTCCTGCCGGGGCTGTGCTCTGTGCTAAATGGATGTGGAGATGACACCCGCCAGCCCCGCGCAGCCCGGGAAGGTGCTGCCGGGAATGATGTAGGAGCTGCAGGCTTTCAGATCCCTATGGCCCCTCTCGTCGCCGTTCTGATCTGCCAGACCCCCAAAGCCTGATAATTCCCACCTGGATTACAAGGCAGAGGGACCGCGGACATAAAGGTAAGAGGAGCTTCTTGTCCTGCTTCCCGAATCGCCTCCCGCTCCCCGCAGGCTGCTACGCCAGCAGCGCGCACGGGCTGCACCTCCGCAAGCGCCCAGCAAAGGAGGGTCCCTGCCCAAAGAGCTCGCAGTGCGGGGCAAGACTGGAGGCGAAAATAAATAAAATTAAAGACAGAGAGGGAAAACGTTAGAAAGAGATAGAGAGGGCGAGCTGGGAGGACTGGGGGCAAGGGGCAGCGAAAGCAGCAAGATGCAGGCAGCGCTCAGCCAGCTGCGGCTGCGATTCGGGGGAGCTTTCAGGACCATGGAGATATTTTAACGGATTTTTTTGAAAGAAAAAAAAAAAAGGAAAAATGCCCAAATACATAAATAAATGGGCAAAACAAGCGAGCAGAGACACGCAAGGTGCCGCCGCGCTGGCCCCT
>JAWLRI010000857.1:268880-279272 GCA_034781795.1 Crypturellus tataupa | reverse complement strand
GCCTGTGGGAGAGAGGCCGTGAGCGGGGCCCGTGAGCGGGGCCGCTGCGCAAACGGCTCTGCGGCCCCGTGCTGCCCCGCGGGGGCGGCTCGAGCCCCGGCCGGGAAGGCGCGCGCCGCGGGAGCCGCCCGCGGGGTGTCTATGGGCGGGAAGGGGCCGTGTCAGCGCGGAGCCGGGGGGAGGTTGAGGCAAAGGCACCTGCAAAGCCCTCGGGGCAGCTTCCTCCTCCCCGCATGGTCTGATCGGCTACGGCTCCCTGAAAGTGAACCACGTTTTACCGCGCAGCTCATCTCTATGCCCGGCTCCTCACTCAAACACCTTCCCAGCCTTCTTGCTCACGTTGGGCCCTCAGAGCAGCCCTCGGCACCTTCGCAGCGCTGCTCCTCCTGCTTCCCCCATCCCCACGAAGGGCTATGGCCGTGTGGCCACGGCTGCTGCCTCTGCCCCTGGGTCAGGGAGTTGCTGTCCCGTGCGTGGAGCAGCCCCCACACTGGGTTCACACCGAGGCCAGCGGGAGCCTGCGGGGCTGCGGGGAGCCCCCGCGCGCTCAGCTGCTCCGTCCGCTCAGCTGCCTGGTGCGTCCTGCGTGTGAGGAGAGCTGGGGGCCTCAGGAGCGGGGGCGAAACGCCACAGAAAAACAAGGGGGAAAGGGAGCCGGGCAGCACCCTCCAAAGAGAGGCCGAGCGGGACATGGACACGCACGAAGCCTGGTGGGGGCCTCTGTGAAGAGACACTGCTCACGGGCACAGCATGAGCACAGTCAAGATACACATGGCCTTTTTCTTGTTCTAGACGCCTTTTCTTCATTGTTTTACTCCTTCACCATAATTTGCTCTTCCCCTGCCCATATAGTCCCTCTGCTCCCCTTAGCCTGATTTCTTCCCCTTTATTTCCCTTTATTTCCACCTCTTGTGGAAAAAAAGATCTTCCGTGGAGGTGATGTTGCAGCCATCATTCTTCTTGCTCTAGGCTCCCCTGTTCTCCTCCCTTAGGTTACAAGCTCTTCCGTCCCGCCGAGTCCCCAGGCCCTTAGGTTTTAAGTGACCGTGTGGTTTTGCACTGAGCCTGTCAGGGCTGAGCTGGCCGTGTTGGCGGAGGATGAGGAGAGGATGGGTGTGAGAGTAGCCTTTTTTGTGAGTGCATGCATGGGCTTGTGCGTCCGCCACACTCGTAGCCACAGAAGTAACTCGTGCTGCTGCTGAACCGTCTCCGGATTGTCCATCTCCCTGCACAGGGAGAGGAGCGCACACATCCAGAACGTGCTGTGTGCAGGCAAGAAGCTGGGAAGCTCCGGGCTGCCTCAGTGGCTCTTTGCTGTGGGGACGCACAAGCGCCATGAGAAATGGGTCCTTTGTCGCACTGCCGAGCCCCCAAGCCGTGGGGCAGTGGCAGACACTGGTGCCTGTTTATCAGACAGGGAGTGGGATCCGGCCTGCATTGACTTTACTGTGAAGGCAGGACGTTTTTCACGTGAGCGCAGGAAAACTAACTCCCGAGAGTGAGTCATCAGGGCATAACAGGCATAAAAGGTCCGTGTGCTTAATCGGGAGCGTAAAGAGGGCCCTCTCAAGGCCACCCCACCCAGCCTCACCTGATTGCTACCCGATAGATCGTGCACTTGTCAATAGCCAGGCGGATCGCATCAATTTAACAGCTGCTGCAGAGCAAACCAACCCCCGCCAGCTCAAGGTCAAGGACACAAGGCCAGGGCAGACAACAGGCATCTTCTTAAATCAGACCTGGACCTTTCTGCGGTGACAGAGTGGCCCTCAAACATCCTTAAAAATGAGAATGAGAAATACTGACTTCAGCAGGGACCTGGCCCAGGACCCCCAAAAAGGGGGTCTGAGGGCAGCCGACCCTGCGGCACTCGCAGTTGGAACTCGTTTCTGAACCTCATTACAGGTTTCTGCCCACCTTTTCTTGCTCCAACATTTAAGTCTGAACAGCGCCTTTTGCCTGGTGCTTATTCCCCCTCTCTGCCTGCCTCAAACCCTGAGTGTTTTTGCAGTGAGAAATCAGATGCCTTCTCGGTCCTCATTTTGCCAAGCTCAGCAAGATCTGCTCTGTAATCACCCTCCGTGTGATACGTTTCCCATTCCTCAGATTATCTGGGCGGCACTTTGTACCTGTTCCAGCATGAATTCAGGCTTGCTGAACACTGATAACCGGGACGGTACCATAAAATCTCTACAGGTTTTTACCCAGTGTCTTACAGATATTTATGCACTGCTCCTAGTTATGCCCTGCCACTTGGAAGACTGAATTTACACTTTTAACAGCTGCATCAGACATGTGGTTCTTTTTTGTTGTTGTTGTTGTTGTTTGCTCGTAGCTGGTGAATTTTAATTTACAAGCAGAAATTGTATTAGTTTTGCAGCACCTGTCCTTGCATTTTATGTTGTTACATTTCACCCCATCTCTTACTAGGCCATAACAAACACCTAATTCTTCCTGTATTGAAAACGCCTCCCAACTTTGTTATTAGCACATTCAAACACTTCACTTGTCTTTTTTTTTTTTGCACCAGGATGACAAATAGAATCAGTCAGTGAGACTGATTGCTTCAGCCCCCTAATTTAGCTATCAGCAGCATCGGAGTTTTCACCCCCTGACCAGATTCCTTCAGCATTGCATAGTGTTTACAGTAATCCTCATCTTCTCCAGTTTAACTAATAATTTTCCAACTAATACCAAATCAAATGCTTTACCAAAGTCCAGGTTGATAAGATTTAGTCATTTTCCTTTGTCTGCAAATGTAATTATCTTATCAAAGAAAGATATTGGGTTAGTCTTTCATGACCTACGTATAACAACCCTATCTTGTCCTTTACCCCATTTTCTGTTTCTTTCCATGTCTTTTGTTACTCATTGCTAATATTTACTCTAGGGCCCATGTGCTGTAAAGCCCATAGATTTTGGTGATGAGGAGTATTCAGTCTTCCAACCTGAAGGGCAGCGAGCTCCTGAGTTTGCTGCTGTGTTGCATGTGGTAATTTCCATATCCATGCCCTTATGTCCATTAACTGTCCTCTGGGGTTACATTATCTTCCTTACCAAAACTGAAGCAGAGTGTTCCCTTAGCTTTTAAATATCTCCCTACTCATTGATTTAAGATCTTCCTTTTTTTTTTCTCCTTGTAAACATGAAGCAAAAAAAAAAAAAAAAAAAAATCTGTTTTCCTTCCTTGTGCTGAGGCTACTTTGTTTTGATTTGGGGCAGTTCTGAGGCCCTGCCTTTAGTTTTTGATGGGTGAATGACAGTTTTCTCTTCCTATCACTCCCTCTTGCCTTTTCTTCTAGACTTTTTGTACTCTTAAGAGTGCACTTAACATCCTATGAGAGCATATGCACCTACAGCAATATTTAGCTTTATGTCTTGTGATCTCTCTGCAGATTAAGAGTCAGGGAGCATTTTCTGCGCTGGCTGCTTGGAAGCAAAGCACGAAAGGAATTTTGCTCCCCCTTAGGTGGTGGTGACCAGCCATCCAGGTAGCAAAACTGCTGGGCATCTCTATCAACGCAGGCTTCAGACTTCAAGGGAAGAGGGACTGAAAGTTTAGCTTTTCTTTTCTTGCTAGACTTAGGAGGATTCATCAGTTAACAGTTACTTTTGGTAGCTGTGGTCCCACAGGTCGGTTGTGGTAGGGCAGGTATGGAGGAAAGAATAAGAGTTTCCAAGTTCATTCTGGGTGGGTGAAAGTGGCTGCTGTCAGTGTCTGCAGAAACCTGCCCCGGCCGAGGTGTGCAGGCTGCGTCACCATCAGCACCGAGCCGAGCACTTGGACCCACCTGAACCATGCAGGGCCCTGACCCGCTCCCTAGGCAGAGCAACAGCCTGGTGGGGAGCAGTAGCACCAAACTTACCTGCGTACCACGGATCTGTGTGTTTTTCAGAGGAAAAAATTGGTACTCCCTGAATGCAAGGCTTGCAAGGTATTTAAATGCGTGTACATAAACATGCAGATACATAACTTAGAAACACATATACATAAAATAGATTTTTATACAGTTAATTGCTTTTAATTATAGGTATTAAATAGTAAGCCTGAGTTAGCTTGTAATGCCTCAAAGTAGATCCTCCAGGATGTTGGATACAAATAAATAATGTTGGTTTGTATCTGTAAGAGCTCAAAATCCAGACTACTCACGGCCTTACAGCTTCCACACTGATTTCCTGCAGCCTGATTCCACTGACTCATGGGATCTAGAAAACAAATCAACGGGGAATTTTTTATTGCACTCCATCTATTTAGATGAGTTCTCTGCTGCAGGTTCTGATTGGAATGTATAGGAAGAATACTTAATACTTTCCACTTAAATAAATTCTCCAAAATGATATTTAGGACATAATGAGAACATATTTTAGTCCTATAGAATACTAAGTATATTTCCAGTAATTTTAATTTTAAGGATTCCAGCAGAATGGACCTAGGTTTCAGCTGTAAACAGTCTATGCTATTTTGGCCTTGTTGTAATTCAGTCAAGTATGTTTTTCAGGAGAAGTAAAAATATTGCAAGGCTATAACAGAATTGAATGTATTTGCTGGGACAAAGACTGACCTGGTAAATTATAGTCTTCAAAATAAATGTCAGTCCCAAACAAAGAAAATCTGTTATTTCAGTAAAAACTGTTCCATTTGTATGTAGGTTATTTGATACAAGAAAACAACAAGCAGGCAAACTCTGCCTCACTTACAACAGTGACCACAACAGTGACACAACCACAACTGCTTCCTCAAATCCAAACATATCTATTCTGTAGACAGCACGGTTTGCAATAAGAATGAAAAATGTAAGCTGGGAATTAGGAAGTGGATGCAGAACTGATTAGAACTTGCAGATACAAGTGGAACATATGGTAAGGAGAAGAGCTCGATATCAGTCTCTTACAAGCAGAGTTATATAGCAACAGAACAATCAAGTTATGACGGACAGGTTTGCTTACAAAAATTACTAAAGTGCTTTGGCGTGGTTTCCAAACTCATCTTGTTATCATGATACACCTGGAAACTCTATTTGGCTGAGAAAACAGGGAGCTAAGCACAATAATGGGATGGAAAGCAGATGGGAAGATACTCAAGTTGCCATAGAAACCATGCAGCAAAAGTGTGTAGGAGTAAAGCGAGGCACAAAAAGCTTCTAAGAGAAGGGGCTGCTGACTGGAGAATTGAATTCACACAGCGAATGCTAAATTTAATTGACATATTATTAAAAACACATTCATTTTCAGAAGGATTGAGAAGCAAAGTGGAAAGGATGGCTAGTGGTGAGCTGCAGGGTCGCAGGAGGCAGCAATGCTCTTTGTGGCTCCCCTGTGAGCTGGAGGGACAGTCTAGTAAAGCAGGTTTGCCATGAGAGCAGTGCAGAAACGGTCACATAGAAGTGCGGAGATGGCCTTGAGGTAGATGACAAAGCCCCTCAACCTAAAGCAGCTGAACATGTGTTTTTGGAGGCACCTTCCTCACTCAAAGAGCTTGAAATGTTTTTCATTTCACTTTCCGATGGGCTGAAAAACATGGCGAGAAGATCCCTTCGAACTCAGGGAGCACAGTCATGCAGGAGCCGTTCAGGGCAAGGCAGAAGGCAAGTCCTTCCATGGTGCAATTTCTTCCAAAGCAACAGCCTTTGGCCACGGTCACCCTTTGTGCTAGAGCAGCTTGGCCTCTGCCACAAAGGCAGATGAGGCAACGTCCTGCCCTCCCCTCTCCAAGCTGCAGAGAAAAGGGCAGAGGGGTGTCTGCGTGTTAATGGGGCAAAGGGAGGGCTGCAGCAAGAGGAGGAACTGGGACACACGTCCAGCTGCAAGCAGCAGCTCCTGTAAAGAGCAAATTTAAACTAGAGATCATTCTGCTCTGTGGTGAGCAAGTTTGCTGGTGCAGCAGGATGGATCAAGCTGAGGTTTCCGCTGCACGTCGGCTCTGTAAATGTGCACAGTGCCTACGGAGCAGCCCTGTGGACGAGCTGCCCCTGACTGTGCTTTAATCTGCGCAAGGACTTGGACACCTCTGCCAACGCTGTGTGCGAGCGCTTTAGCCGTTTCCAGGCCACAGCGTGGGACCGTGAACACTGCAGAGGTCTAAAAGGAAAAAAGGAAGAGAGTGCAGTAGTCCCAGTGCTGGGTATGGGGAGAGACGGGGGCTACGGCCGTCTCCGATCTGCAGTGGCTGGAGAGCACCTTCGCTCGTGCTGTTGTGCGGGGAGGAGGTGACTCGGTCCCACTGTAGCTCCACGCAGGACCACAGACAAGAGCGAGCCCTGCCTGGGCTGAGTGTGGGGAAGCTGCTGTTGAGCAGGGTCAGGGCCCCTCGATGCTGCCCTCAGCGAACGCCCAGGGCTCCCTGCTCCCCACACGGTGCCTTACTGTGCGGAAAGCGGCCAGGATTGCAGCGTTGGCTTGGCTGGATTCCTGGCTTGCAGCCGGATGGAGCCTCCACGTCTGGTGCTGCCGGCCCCATTTGAGTTTTGATGTCTGAATTGCGTTGGGGTGATGTAACGCTGGAGCCCGGAGAGTGACTCTATGCAAAGTCACACCGAGCAGAATGGGAAACGTTGACAAGTGCCACTGTGAAGGACGTGAATGGGTTATGGGAAGGGGAGGGAACTACGTAGGTAGCATCAGCCGCTGCCATCTGTGAATCTGGTGCTTTCAGCCACGCATTTGAGAATCAGCAGAGCTACCCTGGATCTGCTTTGCAGCAGAATATGAAAGGGATTGAAAAGGAAGAGTGAAGAAGTATGAGAAGACTGACATGGCTGAACATCCCAGATAGAAAGGGTTTTGACATGCTAAGGCTATAGAAGAAAAGATAAATAGCCATTAAAAGTAAGCACCTGTGATCCTGAATGTTAAAAAGTGAAATGTTTCCTATGCCTATTATATTACAGCAAAGCCACAGACCACAACACAGAGATAGCTGTTAAGCTCCAAAACCAAGATTTTCCTTCAAATTATTTTGACAGTGTAAAATACTCTGGGGGCTGAAATAGTGTGTGTTACCCCTACCTGCTCTTATTGGCTATTTCACCTATGTCCAGGGGACTAGAATTGCGTGTTCAGTATGTTGTAGGAAGAGGGCTGTTCTTTTAAGTGTATTTACTTTCATATTCTTGTACTACAGCATTGGCAGCAGTAGGCAGATATATTTTATTCTTAGTCAGAATAGTAAGTTCCTCCATTTTTGTTATCTAGAAAAGCACAGAAAATGGTTGTACAATTAACCAAAGCAAATGTGAAGCACTGTTAGCAATGGTATCTTCCTGGCCATCAATCAGTAGCTTTTCCCGTTCAGCAACGCTTATGAAAAATAGCAACCTGTGTGATAAAGGCAGGACGGATCTACGGCACCGCTGCATGTGCCTGAGGGCACGTAGTTCCCACACCAGGTAGGAGTCGTAAGCGCTAATCTTGTGTGCACCAGCCACGACAGGTCACACGTTTAACATCGTGTTAACCTCCGCCTCAGCCAAAGGTGTTTTTTAGGACAGAGAAAAAAAAAATCCTGTTTGGATGATAAGGGAATGATAGAAAACTCATGTCATTCCTATTTATTTAACACTCTTTTTTGTCACACAAATAATGAAAAATATGCTGGATTTTAGATATCTAGGATAGGTCTTGGTGGCGTATAGCGGCTCTGGGGATACTGATCTGAAGAAATGCTAAGCGTATACAGACAGAACATGCTTTGGAGGAGATCAGCAAGAGATGCATGTTTTTGATCCGACCCTGGACAATCTTCTGTATTTAACAGCATGATAAATTGCAGCAGATTTTACAGTTAAATATGGTCCACTTCAGCTTCCAGACAGATTCAGGTCTACAAGGGTTTGATTTGGCAAATGTTGATAAACGCATTATTTCATGCAGTCTCCTGCAACAGAGGAGCATTTCCCCCGCCTGAAGTAACTGTTCCTGAGGTATTTCACTGGAGCTCGTGACTCCAGCGATGGGCACCAGCTCTCTGCTCTTGCCGGGTCCAGGCTGTGATGTTGGTCGTTTTGAGCCTCAACATCTGGAGAGAGACCAGAGAATTTTACCAGAAGGCATAATTAGTAGCGAATATAAACGAAAGATAAGGTTTTTGTTTGTTTGTTTGCTGTTCTCTTTTGTTTGTTTTTCCCAGGAAATAGGAAATTCTTGGCAAAACTGGTTATGCTGTTGTTAGACTTTCTACAGCAATAAGCATCTTTTCAGTGCCACCTTATGACAGTTGCTGGTAGTGCAAGCGCAACATTAAAAAGGAAAAAAGACCCCCGAACCAAGACGTGTAGGGAAGTGATCTGTATTTATCACCCTGTGCCCTAAGACAGATCCTGAGAGCTTCGAGGAACACGTCGGAAGAAGCGCTGGCCTATGCCTTGTGCGGGACGAGTTGTAGGTGGTTACGGCCTGTGATGGTTACACAAGGTCTAGAGGGAGTGCAGGAAAAAAATGCGTTTTTCTTGGAGTCGGTTGCAACGAGGCAGGGAAGTAAGATCAGAAATGGGATTGCTGCCCCTTGGCATGGTGGCAAGCGCGGATCGGGCACGAGCGGTGCTTCCATAGGGCTTGTTCTGCGGGCCGGGAGCCCGGAGAAACCTCCCCTGCACGAAAACCTCCCGGGTGGGTTTCGCACGAGAGCGCGCAGGGCGGCAGCTCCCTGAGGAGAGGCGCACGCTGACGGGCACCCCGGGAGCCAGATCCTGCGGGACGGGGACGGGGACGGGGACGGGGACGCCGCCGCCGCCTCGCCTCGCCCCGGCCACCATAGCTGCCCCGGCCGCCCCTTCCCGCCGCTCCGGGCGTCCACGGTGAACTCGGCCGGGCGGTTGACGGCGACGCCGCTCTTCTCCAGCCCGGGGCCCTGCGCCTTCACCTGCGGCACCGCGCGGCGTGAGCGGGAAGCGGGGCGGGAAACGGAGCGGGAAAGAGCGGGAAGGGGAGTGGGAAAGGGGGCACCTTCTCCGGGAAGGAGTCGCGGGTGGCGGGGCGGATTTCGGCCATGAAGGGGCTGCGCGCGATGTCCTCGTTGTCGCACAGCACGTGCACCGCGTAGGCGCCCGGCTCCTGCGGCCAGTAGCGCACGTCGCACGAGCCGTCGCCGCGGTCGTCGCACTCGATCTTGGCCTGCGAGGGGCCCTCCACCGAGAAGCCTGTGTTGGGGAAGAAAATAAAAATAAAATTAAAAAGTAGAAATAAAAATATATATAAAAAAAATAAATAAGTTAAAATAAAGCGTAAGACAATAAAATAAAAAGTAAAACAAAAAAAATAAAAAAAAAGGAAAAAACAAAAATAAAAAATAAAAATAAATAAAATAAAAAATAAAAATAAAAAGCAAAAAATGAAAAATAAAAAACAGAATAAATAAAAATTAAAAATTATAATAATAATAATAATAAAAGCAGCTGGTTTGGGGACACCCAAAGATGCTACCAGGTGCCCTCAGAGGTCCCCATGATGCGGACGCTGCCCCGGGTGCCGCTTGTCTCCCTCTGAATCAATGCAGCAAATGGGGCCCCAAGACCCCCTGGGATGCCCCCGAACACTCCGGGATGCCCTCAACCACCCCGTGACACCCCAAAACTGCTCTATGACACCCCAAAACCGCCGCGTAACCCTCATTTGCTTGGAAGCGGCCCCATGGTTTGGGGGGGTCCCCGCGCGGCCTCACCGAGGGTGCCCACGTCGTCGCCGATGGCCTCGACCACGAAGTCGGCCGACTTGCCCACGACGCCGCCCTCCAGGCCGGGCCCCCAGGCCCGCACCTTCTGGCTGCCGCTCTCGGGGGAAACCTTCACCTCGAAGGGGCTGCAGGGGACACGGGGGTCACAGCAGGTCCTCCCCTTTGTCCCCCCACAAAAGGGATTGTGCCCCAAAACGGTGACAAGGGGGCTCCCCGGGACAGGGGTGTCGGGGCCGCGGTGGCCCCCGGCGCTCACCTGCGCGGGATGTGCTGTCCCCCCCATGTCACCGTCACCGTGTAGGTCCCCGGCACCGTGGGGAGGTACTCGCAGGCGAAGGTGCCGTCGCCCAGGTCCTTCTGCTTGACGCTCTCGGCGCCCTCTGCGGGGATGCGTTAGTGGGGGGACAAAGCCCTGGGGACCCCCCACCCCAAAATACAGCCGGCCTCCCCCTCTCCAGACACCCTGCACCCCAAAATCCACGGGGATCCCCCCAGACACCCCCTACCCCAAAATCCACAGGGACCCCCAACACTCTGCACCCCAAAATCCACGGGGACCCCCCCAGATACCCCCCACTCCAAAATCCATGGGGACCCTCCCAGGCACCCGCCACCTCCAAATCCACAGCGACCCCCCTAGACACCCCCACTCCAAAATCCACTGGGACCCTCCAGACACTCCCACCCCAAAATTCATGGGGATCCCCCAGACACCTCTCCTATGT
>JAWLRI010000857.1:198409-263022 GCA_034781795.1 Crypturellus tataupa | reverse complement strand
AAAAGAAAAAGAAAAAGAAAAAGAAAAAGAAAAAGAAAAAGAAAAAGAAAAAGAAAAAGAAAAAGAAAAAGAAAAGGTTTCATTTCAAAAAGAAATTTCATTTCTTTTCTTTTTCTAAAAACTAACAGAAAGCTAACAGAAAAAATCATTGTGTCATTATATAAATCTATTGAATACTGCTAATGATGTAATGTTTGCAGTTTTATTTTATTATCTCTCTGAAAAAAGATACAGAGAATTAGCAAATCCTCAGAGGACTCAAAGGTGGACAGAGGTATGAAACGGTTTCCATACAAGAAACACCTAAGCAGGATAGATTCACAGCAGAGCAGAGACAGAAGTTGTGAACATCACAGTTCAGATTACTAGTTGATCACTGCACATAGTCCTCATCATACATGAAGTAGAAGTCATCAAAGCTTTTGTAGATGTTGGGCTTAAAAAAACAAAGTGGGCATTTTTCACAAAAGGAGTATTTAAGCTATGGGACTTTTGTCAAATGATGCTGTCAAAGCCAAGAATTTGTATTCCCCCATCTGTGACACTGCCAGAGTTCAGCATCTGGTCTGACACAATCCCCTGGTGATGTTTGGTCACCAGCACTGTCCCTTCCTACCTGCACCATAGGAAAGCCTGATAGCCTGGAGTGGGTGCAGATGAGCGCACACGGTCTTAAGAGGTCAGACTTGCTCCTGCTAACACTTTGCTCTGTCAAGAGTGTCTGGAGCCTTTAACATAAATGGAAATCAGGCCCTCTGTATTCTAAGTGAGCCTGAAGTTGCAGCACGATTAAAATAATCTAATGGCAGGAAGTCCAGAGGGAATTTGCAGCTTCCTCCATAGTCGATTTTCAAATACAAACAATTTAAAAAGAAGTAATGTGGCTGTATAATGCACAGCTGATTTACAGTCTGAGTGACAAACATCTTGGGGTTTAAAAAATAATCTCTTCCATTTCAATTTTCTCTACATCCCTCATCACAGTCTGAGAGATGATATAGGCTGCTGAAGAATATTCTGATGAAACAGATGCTGCAAACAAGTGCATTGCCACAGCAAGTACAATAACATGAACACAATGAGGTGAAAAACGGCACATTCAACATTACCATATGTATTTACTCAGTCTAGAGCTCGGCCTAAATAATGTATAAGGTGTAAGTCTTCACTGTGTCGTAAGGGACCAACAGGACAGATCATCCTAAGAGGAGTTAATGTCTCTTAGGCTGGAAAAGTCCTGCTGTAAGACTGCTGCCATGCTGCCAAAATGTGCTTGCCTAAGACCTAAGATTTACAAACATTTGGGTTGCCCATATAATGCCTTTTCTTCAACACTGGTCTCAATTTCCATTGAAGAAAAGAACACAAAGAATTCTGTTTAATACTGAAACTCTCTCAAATAAGGCTCTTCCTCTGCCACCATCCTGTTCAGTTTTTGTGCAGGGTAAACCCGGGCGACTGTGTGGCCGAGGAACATATGCAGGCCTGAACATGTCAATGATTCCTGGGATTGTGAATGGAGGAATGATACTGGGCAATGCTGCTTACAGGATATAAAGGATCCAAGAAGGACCTCAGAAAAAGGCAGAGAAGAAAATGTCAGTAAAGACAGTGGGAGGAAGGCTTCTACTGTGGGACGTTGCAGGCCGTAAGGTGTTAAAACAGATGGAAACCTCATATCAGAATCAGCATAAGCACAGAGGAGGGCAGGACAGGAGCAAGAGCTTAGAGACACAGCGAAGATTAGTTGTTAAAGACCATTTTAGGAGAAGGTGACTTTGGATAAAGGACAAGACACAAAAATGTCTAGGGGAATGCCGACTTCAGTTCACTGTTGTCTTTGCCATATTCCGTGAGTTGAAAGGAGAATGAAACCAAAGAAATGATAAAGTTATTAGAGATGCAGGTAAGTAAAGCCTTAGTAATATCCTGAGTGTGATGGGTAATGGCTTGTAAACTTCTCACCTAGGAAAAAATCACTGTCATTAGTTAAGTGATACTGACATCGATTTTTTTCCTCAGAAATATTTGGATGTTGAAGGAGAGGGCCATATCAGTAAATGAAGATATGAAAGAAAGAAGGGTATGCAGTAGCTACGAATCCTGGATTTATGGATGGAGGAAGAGAACTGGAAACAAATAGCAAACCAGAGACTTCAAAGTCAGAGAGAGAATGAAGGAGATAAAGAAAGAAGATCAGAAAGAAGAAAAGATGAAGGAGCTGTTAGCAAACTTGCCAGTGTGGGTCTCAATCTGGTAGTTGGTACCAGAGGTGAAAGAGCAAAATGCAGGTGCTTTGCAGGAAATTTCCCAAAGCCACTGAGTCCTACACCAACACAGATTAACAGAAGCTAATATGTAAAACAAAGTTTCAGGAGGACATTGAGCATGGAAGAGGAAGAAAAGGAAGAGAGAAGGACACCAAGCCTCAAGGATATTCAGCAGGTCACAGAGGAGAATGTTTGATCCCTGAGCCGACACTCGCCTGGCATCTTCTGCAGAAGAAAAGTGCCTGACATCTCTTGTTATTAACGTTGTAAAGTGGGTGGAATGAGAAGGAAGTGAGGGGGATTATAATCACAGCAGAGTCATTAGAAATGATGAAACATATCCCTGCCATGATAACAGCAGCAGCTGAATTGCTGAATTACCTGATGGTTTCTTTGTTAGTCATGAAGGAAAAAAAAAAAGCGGGGGGCAACAAAAACAATTTGGCCAAAATAGCTTTTTTTTTTTTTTTTTTTTTTCCTGAACAAGGAAGAAAATCACAAACAAGCATCCCCAAAGAGACTTCATGCCCAGAACTCATTGCAGATTAGTTGTACATCATTTTATACTAAGCTTTGGACATATTGAAGAGGGACCAACTTGTTGCGTCTTTACATTTCCTGGTGGAATGATGTTTCTACACTAATTCCTTTCTTTTGACAGCTCTGGTAATATTCTGGGTGTGATGGGTAACGGTTTGTAAATTCTGCTTAGGAAAAAAAAAGTTGCCTTTAGTTTGGTATTGTGGAAAAGATATTTTTCTTCCACATAAACATGTCTTTGCACATGACTGCCAGAACCCATCTGTTTCCATACACAGGCAATAGCAGGGGAAGAGGAGCCTGGAGCTCTTTCCACTAGCAGCAACCAGCATCTTCAGGCAGATCTTCTCTGAGAATAAGATTTTAGGGAACATGAGGACAGTCAGCTGCTCTAGGTTGACCTAAAGTCATGAGACTGAAGCCATGACTCACTCTTTTTCTGTCACTAGTAACCAAATTTGCCAAGAACAGAAATTGTTCCTTTCATACCATACAACAGGTAGACCTGGTAGCAATTATTTTCCTGAGGTCACTAAACTCACCAAATAGAACCTAGCTATGATTTTATCATTTCTTAGTAATTTAGAACAATATTTTCAATTGCAGATGCCTAACAGGGATGGGTGAAAACGTACTTTCTACTGCTCCTTTATCTTCATGCATGGGGAGAAGAAGACATCTATTTGTGATGAAGCAGCAGCTAATACAATTCCCATGAAAATCCACAAATCTTGCTCAGATGAGACACATGGAAATAAAGAGTGAAGGAACTGATGGATGTCTTGGCCCTGTGCTTCCTTCCCAAGCCTGTGAAAGGAGGTTTGGCCTCATGTGGGAAAGAGAAAGATATGCCCTGAGCTCAGTGTTTAGAGCACACTTCAACCATAAATGAAGTAAGTGCTGGGCTCACAACTGCAAATATCATTTTAGGCAAGAGAATGAACCAGAGGGCAACAAACTCCCTCTATCGCCCTCTTCAATCAGGTCTAAGACTTTCTAGACATTCTTCCTACAAAAATATGCCAGACCTCATTACCCCTGCTCCTATAGAGTTACAGAGCTGTGGTAGCAATCTGAGGCTGTCCTCAGTCCCAAGGTCCCATGCTGATGAACACTGCACAACAGCATGGTATCTCCCAACACCATTTTCCACTTTTTCTGCTGCTGTCTCTCATTTCTTCAGTGACTGTGTCTGGTGCCTAATGTGTCTGCATTGTCCCCAAGGCAATCATTTAGGAGATGAAAAAAAGATGTCCTTTAAGATGTGCTTTTAGAAGATGTTCTTTAAGAAGAAAAAAACTTCTACACATGCTTGGACTTACTTTTTCCCCCAGTTCTCGGTAAATGGTAATCACTAATTCTGTACTTCCATTTCCTTATCTACATGATGAGGTTTGCTTATTACTTTGCCAGGCAAAATAAACAGATTTAATATAGCAAAGTTTTGAGGAAATTAAAACCTAGGTAAAACAATATATTTTACATCAGAATCAGAACAAAACAGTTGGCTCTAATTCTGCTTTTATAGGAGCCTAAACAAAGAATTGCAAGGATGGAGAATTAGCATGGAAAAGATTCAGATGTAACTTTTCTAATTTATTCTCCTCCTGCCTCTGTTTACACCTCTGTTCAGTGCTCCCAGGCCATGCCCAGCTCCAGGTTGCCCACCACTTGCATTACACTATTAAATTAAATGTTGATTTCCCTGAAGTCAGCAATGTCTTCCCATCTGCCTTTATAGCTCCAAGCACAACGGGACAGAGTCTGAGTGAAGCTGTAAAGATGCAGTTTTCTAAGGTACAATGCAAAGTCAATATCAGTAGTAGCAACATTACATTTTCACTCTCTCTCCTGAGTAATTGTGTAGTAAGAAAAGAGAAAGAGTGGCTTTAAGGCCAGAAGAGACTTCTTGTGACCCCCTGTATAACCTGGGGCCAGGGGACAGCCTTGTATTAATTTCTGCTTCAGGAGAAATAGTTTTGGTTGGACTGGAACTGGCTTGGAGGGATTTTTCGGTTAAAGGACACCTCTTTTTATTGATAGACAATAACCTTGTATCTTAGTAAGAGCAAAATTTCTCCCTAAGTCAGTTGATTGCCAGTCCACACTTTTGCAAGCCCTGGTGCTCATGCATGGGGCAGCACTAGGTGTCTAGGGATAGTGGTCAGTGAAAAAATGGCCAGTGCAAATTCCTACTATTAATTTTTGGCTCACACCAATATGTATGTGTTTAGTCAAGAAATATCACAGATGCAAAATCTGACATCATGGACACTGGAGTTACCTGGGGACTGAAACTTCTCTTCAGGTATTTCTCCTGACTTCTGCTGCCGCTGTTTGTGTGTGACATGAGGGATCACACAGCTGGGACAGAGGCTAAGATTTCAATAGCCCACATAACTCCCAGTGCAAGTACAAGCACTTCTGTAGTACACTGTGCAGCTCACTGCTGCCTCAGACAACTGTGCGCTGGCAATTTTGGGACAAATAAACAATGAGCGACAAAAGGAAAAATAAAAACAAAACAAAGAGAATGAGATTTTAACAGAAAAGCTGGGTGGTTCGCAGGTCATGTAAACAGTAGGATAAATAACAGCTGTGCAAAGATAATCTTGGAGTTCAAGAGTGAAAATGCAATGGAGTGACTTAAAGATGAACTTGCAATATGGAACAGTCCCTTCTGGGCCCACTGTCAGATCAGGAGTCCTGGCACAGCCCCCATTTACTCTAACAAGGATTTAGAGTGATGAGCTCCAGGATCAAGCTCCTTAGGAAATACAGCAGGAAGTAAAAGAGAAGGGATACAAGAAAAAGCCTTTTTTTTGACTCAGAGAAAACACCTGGGTGTCCAATTTAGAGAAATAGCATGTGATATTAAAGTTAAAAATGGAGTGACAACCAACCATTAAATCTGCAGCAAACAGGAATAGAATTATTTCAGGGTTACTGAAGTCAGCAGTGATCTAAATAGGCGTGAAATGAGTAGCTAAATGAATGTAGTATTACTTTCCTCTACTTTATAGCCATGACTGCAATATTTAAATTACCAATATGAGAAAACACCATGATTTCTGGCAACATTATCCAGCATAGGGAACCTCCTACGAACAAGGCTGTTTGCAGCCGGCAAGACATAGGCCAAGCAAGAAGTCTTAGGCAGTGTAGATGGCTCTTTCTGGGCCTTGTGAAGCTGTGTGGCTTCTTCTTTTTTTTTTTTTTTTTTTTTTGGCTTTTTCCTTCCATGTGTTAATTCACAAGAGTGTTTGAGGCTGAAAGGCTTTAAAGTCTTGCCGAGAACTTAAACATTGGCAATTAAGTTTCCTGAAGAGCTCAGTTTGAAGAGTGCAGCTGGCTGAGTTTGTTGCTGTGGAAGTGCAATGAATACTCTGCAACAGAGCAAGGAAGAGAATCTCATGGGTAAAACCAGGATGCTGTTCCAGGGGGCTGGTTTTTAGTCCTAGTCTGGCTCCTTGTAGCAGTCACGTTGCTTAAGCTGTTCTCCCCCTGCAATCACTGTTCCTCTTTCTCTTCCCTCCCCTGATTTGAACAAATGAACTGCTGTGACGTGCCAGGAACTCAAATTGGGTCACAGCTGTCTTGAGGTTAGGAAGCTGAAGAATTTGCCTTAGTTCTGTAGCTGCAAAATGGGTGGTAATGTTCTCTTGCTTTATTTCATATGAAATTGTTCATAAAGATTAATGACAAACACCATAAGAAATCCATAAGTAAACTTTTTTATCAGAGTATTAAGTTGCAAAGGAGCCAGACCTCTTATAGCCAAAGGCACAGCGGAAAGGAGCAGTGTTGGGAACAATTCCTTGTCCCTGGGGTTTACTCTCCACTTAAAGCACTGAATGAGGAAAGTCGTCCTATAATTTTTATGTAGTGTCATAATCACAGTTGGTTAAACTAAAATATGCGTCATCCTCACTGAAGTGTTTTATAACTCCTGAATACCTTATGTCTCAATCTTGATGTAGGAAAATTGATGCTCAATCTCTGTGTTTAGTAGAATTATAGAATAATTCATGTTGGAAAGGACCTCTGGAGATCTCTAGTCCAAACCGCTTTCAATCTTCTGTATTTACCCTGAAAAGTCTCAAAACGCTGGCTTAAGAATCTCAAGACAGACTTATTTGGAGTAGATGGTCAGTGTATTTGCCGCTTGTTTATTGTTGCAAAGTCCAAAGTAACAACGTGTAACTGTCAATGTATATACACATTTTAAAACCATAATCACACATTAGCCCTGCAATTAGAAGAGCTTGTATTTATACTGCTGGTAGGTCAAGAGCGACTAGGTTAGGAGCAGAACAAAATGTCTTGGGAAGAAAATTGCGGTTAAGCTAAAGAAGTAGTTGGACTTTGCTTAGAGTATCAGCGTGGTAGAGACATTTGCTCCACTGATTTCTGTGGATGGTAATTATTAGGATCATCTATTTTCCGAAGTAATAGATACACTTTCTGTTCTAGATTTTAGATATTGCCTCATTTCAAGGATATTTATCCATCAACATGTCTGGATGATGTTGTGCAATTGCTGAGCAGAGCAGCATTAAGTTACCTTGTGAGCTTTCCAAAACCAGCTCCAAGGGATAGTTGTTTACTGCTAACAACAACTTCTCATACGCGTATCTGGTGTGGCACCAGACGTGCAAGGTATAGATTTTTAAGTGGTATTAATATGTTGTTAGCTGGATCTCGAGTTATTTCATCGATGGTAGCTTGAATGTTAGTTGCCTTTGCAGAATAATCTGCAGGATTTTCCCCTGGGTTTTGGGTCCTGCTTTTGTTTTGTTATATAGATGCAAATCCACAGATTAATTACATGTGGGAAGAGCTCTTGCTGACCTGAGCTGCTAGCATACACAGAGACATTGCTTAACTGAAATGCACAGCACTTATTTTCCAGACAAATGCACTTCAAGACCTAAAGAGCTCTTTAAATGATAAAACAGTTAAATAACCAGCTTTGCAATAGTCCAGTGAAAGCAGCGTTTTGCTACTTTTTCATTAAATCTTCGCTCTTTCCTTTCCTTTTGCCATCTTGCAACAGCATTGTGCTATGGTTTCATTTGTTTCTAATTGGCCTGTAGTCATAATGCATAAAAGAGGAAAGTGGGATGCAAGTTTCATTAGGATAGTATTTAAAAAACAACAAAAAACACCTTTTAAGCTTGCTGTGCTGTTCCCTGCGGATGGAGCTTGGTGGCAGTTTCAGGCACGTGTGCAGTGTTGGTGCCGGCAGGGCTGGGACAGCTCCGGCTGCCAGGGTAGGAACCCATGCGGCATCCCCAGGTGCTCATGGACCTCTTCAACTCTGCCCTTCTCGTCCTGCCTCATGTTTTGGGGAACACTCTGGTGCTCCATGTGGTGGTGGAGCTGGAGGAGGCCCGATGTGGTGGCACTGTGTTGGGAGTAAGCAACCTGTGTAGTTGCAGCAGATACTGCCCCAAGCTTCCCTGCCTATGTGGGGGTTTCTTCTCCCCCATTTCCTTCCTTGCCTTCTTCCCTCACAAAGCAAAGGGGAAATGACTGTTTGGGGTATGAGCAGTTTGCAGCGGTCTGGGAGGAATAAGGAAGCTGCTGCTGCAGCCCTTGAACCTGTGGTCAGTCAGAGCTGAACAAGCTCAGTGAAAACAACCGCTGCTTGTTTTGAATGAGAACTACATAGCGTGAGCCATTTGCTGATCCCGACTTTAAATCCTGATTTCTTTTCTCATGGGGCACGTTATTGCTTAATTCTAATCTGAGGATAGTTTCTTTCAGCAGGAGCTCCTACCTTTCCATGAGCCCTTTCCCCTGGCAAGGCCTGGAAGGTTTTAGTCCCTGGTGGAGACTTATCCTAGTTCAGGATCCCCCTTCGACGTGTGCCGTCTCCCAAAAGCCCTTCCTGCGGAAGCGGCTCCCCGTATCCGCAGCAGCTGCTTGGAGCCTGGCCCTGCGGGAGCCTGCGAGGAGCCTCTTGGCTGTGGCAGTTCTGCTCGAGCAGCTGCTTGGTCCTAGAGGACCGACCGCCCAAAGTGTCCCGTGTGGTGCTGTTTGCCTAGAGGCATTAAAATCACCACGAGGGCAACCTTGGAAGTCTTATTTGAGCGCTTTCCAGGTAGGTGAAACTTGGTGTCACTGCTAATGACTTTCTGCGATGCTCTGAGAAGAGCTGCAGTTTAAGGAGGGGAAGAGAAAGCAGGGAGGCCTTCGACGTGGCTTCATGGAGATGTTGGCCCAACGCTCGTCAGGTGTAAGGTTTGGCGGGGGCTCGCACAAGACATCCTTCTGGGACGGCTCTTTCCGTGCATCCCCCTCGCGACCTGGGCGTTGTGTGTAAACAGGATACAGGAGGAATTTGGCCTGGTCATCGCTGGCTCTCATTGCTCCCCGGAAACGGGAAACCAGGCTCCGTGGCTGTGACATCTGCTCCCACTTAAGAGGCACGGGAGAAAGGGACAACTAGGAGTAGAAGAGGATAGATAAGCTAATGCTAGTTGGTTGTGGATATTTTATTTTATCTTCTAGTAATGCTTGAATAAAAATGTGGCTTGTGGAAAGCTGCTTTGAAGCTGAAGTGATTTCTGAAGAGAATGCAAACTTTTCTGCAGCTCTTTGTAGACTCGCTGCATGTATAAACTAAATGCAGGCAACCACGTGCTGTGGTATCCAGCCTCTGAAGAATCAGGCTCTCTTTCTTCCTGTTAATGTGCTGGGGTTAAGATGTTCTACCACAAGTTCCTAGGGCAGTGCCAGGTTTTTTGGGGCCTTTCTGAAAGGAGGACAAGTGAATTTCTGCCTAAATACAGAGTTTATGGGTTGTTGACTCGCTGCTGAGCTGACATTGTTCCTTGGGCAACCCGAGATTGCCATGGGCAATTTGAATAGTGACAGCAGCGTATCAGTTATTAAAGATGGATGGATTATTTTTGTTTTACTTGCCTGTAAGCATGTGCTAGTGCAGGTAACTATCAGTCTTAGTGCTCTGCTAAGCAGCTCTGTGTTTAGACTCGGATTCCCTTCTGAAATCTCTCTCTCTCTTTCTTTCTTTTTTTTTTTTTTAATTTTTATTTTGCTTTGGAAACCCCAAGACCCAATGTGTGAGCACGCTGCCATAGTGGGGAACTGTGGGGCTTAAGAAATATACAGGTTACTTGAAGCACAGTTTCACTGCTGTTTCGTGAGGAACATGCAGTTTCATGAGAAACAGTGGTGGTCAGGGCTTGGAGGAAGATCTTACTCATTCTTTAAAACCAGCCTTCCACTATGGAGGTTTTCTGTGCACAGAGCCAGGCCCTGAGCTTCTTGCCTCAAATCTGCCCTCCAAAATCTCTCCATAGCTCCCTGGAAAGAGCCACAGCTCATTCCATACTGGTGAAATATTACTATTTTTTACCGCATCTTAGCTACCTTACAACATTACTTTAACTGATTTTATGACAGGGTTTTAATTTTTTTAACTCTTGCTGTTTCTTTCTTAAAGAAATACCCTAGTTCTAATTCCTTTGCCTTTTTGTTCATTTAAGTACTAAGAATGTTTTTGTGTGTGTTCATAGGCAAGTACTGGTGTTCCCCAAAAGAAGTTTAAAGAGTTAACTCTAGTTCCATAATTACTTTGTGAAGTTAGAGGATCTGCTTTTTGTGAATCATAATTTGCAGGCTGAATTTAAATTTATTCTTTTTTAATTGTATAAAATCATTAATTAAAAATAACCCCTAGTGCACTTGTTGAACTAAGCACTGTTAATGCCTGTGAGGTCTGGGCTTTTACTCCGCTCACTTGTTTGCTGCTGGGCCCTTGAACTGTCCAGGAAATGTTTTCAACAGCAGCCAAGTGCTTTGTGCTCTCCGGGCAGGCTGCTCTGGGGCTGGCACGGGTGCTGAAGCTTTACCCAGCCCTTGGCAGCGGGAAACCTAAATATAGTGTTTTGTTTTGGTTTGTGTTTTTTTTGGTTTCCACTGTTTTGAGACTGCCTCATTGGTTGTCCTTAAAAGAAGCCATCTACTAACAACCACTGTGGAATATTTAATTTTCCTCTGTCGGATTTCCAAGGACTTCCAAGGCCATGTGTGTCCGCATGCCTTTTTTTTTTTTTTTTCTCCTTTCTGACTTTCTCAGTCTGAGGTTACTTTTCTGGATTTCTTCATTTCTACTGTTAAATATATTTTCTTAAATACATCTTCACATCTCTTAATAGAATAATATTACTGCACATAAGTTTCCTCCTATTAGTGACATCTTAAATAGCCTCATTCAGGCTGCAACTTAGTGTAACATTAAATTTAATTGAATTTTCAGACATCTGGTTGATTCAGTGGTACTAAGTGACTGAAAACTATACCAGTATTTAATCTAACACTCAGAGCTGCTGCAAACACTTCATTTAGGTTTGCAGCCAAAATCTGTAAATAAAATTGATGCTTTGGCTCTTGTAGTTCTGTTCCTCCAGCTTTTCCACTCTTGCTAAAATAGAAGTAATTCTACCTCTTAATGACAAGACAGGCTGCTGTTCCACTGGACTGGGATAAATCTATTCAAAATTACTGTAATTTAAATTTTAATTTAAATAGCTGAAGGATAGATTTGCTTTTTAAAAAATGGTTTGGCTCAAATGTTTATGTCCTTGTGTCCCAGTTCCTCATTGGAATAGGAGGAAGCCAAACAATCTGTTAAAGTTTGTTCTTCTAAATAAATGTTCGCGCTGCTCTGTAGGAGCAGAGGGTCTTGGAGTTTCGTATAAGATAGGTCTTCAAACTGGAGTTATAAGGTCAGTTTGTAGCTGTGAAACTTGTAACCATTATTCTGGGCAAATAATTCTCCAAAATGATAGCGTATTTTGCCTGTAGTGATGTTAACTGCAGTGCTAAATACCCTACATGGACTCTTGTTCTCATCTAAGTTTGGTCTCTGAAAGAGAAAACACTGGATTTTCCTGCCAGGCCTGAGGAGGAGGTGGTTTGTATGTGTCTTATATTGCAGAATACCTTGATGTAACGTGCACCTACATGCTGTGCTATTGAGGAGTAGTTAGGTGTAGTTAGTGCCACTGTGGAAGCTAAGGGTGAGTAGAGCCATGTTGGTCTAGCAGTACCTGG
This sequence comes from Crypturellus tataupa, assembly GCA_034781795.1. Taxonomy (NCBI): domain Eukaryota; kingdom Metazoa; phylum Chordata; class Aves; order Tinamiformes; family Tinamidae; genus Crypturellus; species Crypturellus tataupa. Next base: position 251,128 of record JAWLRI010000857.1, on the reverse strand, counting down.
TCCTTGTTTTTTGGTTTTTGCCCCTGATCAAGGTTGCTAAGAGTAAGATGGTGAATTTGGGAAATACCGAACTTACTTAGGAGGGGAGGAAGAAAGCAGGCAAGTATGGGTGCTAAGTCTTTAATTACTTGAAAGTGATGCGAAGGCATCCAGAAGTACCTGTTGGATAAATCTCAAGTCTTGGTGAAACTAATTATGTGTGGAAATTACTTTCACTCCAGTAGAACTGTCTTGTGAAATAACTTTAGAAAAGAGGCTGAAAAAAAATCTGTAAACTCTGGGTAACTTCTTGAAAATGGTAGTGCTGTTCTGAGAAAATAGTTCAAACAGTTTCTGAAAATGGATTTGCAGAGAATAGAAAACAATGAGCAAAAGTTGCAATGATCTGCCGTACACTTGGTGTTGCCTGACTGCTTTTCTTTCTCATTTTTTCTCTGTAATAGTGACCACATGGAAAATATTTATGGCTACTTAATGAAATACACCAATCTCGTCACTGGTTGGCAATATCGGTAAGTTTGTGTTTGCTTGTTTATTCTTAAAAAAAAAAATCCATTACTGGCATGTCATGAGTATGTCTCATGCCAGGGTGTGCTGCAAGTCTTGGCACCCTCCCACCCGCTTCTTAACAAAGCAGGTAACAGCTGTCCTGCCTTTGCTTGCTCTGTGTCCCTGCAGGTTCTTTGTGCTGAACAACGACGCTGGCCTGCTGGAGTACTTCGTGAACGAGCAGTCCCGGCACCTGAAGCCCAGGGGCACCCTGCAGCTGGCCGGGGCTGTCATCTCGCCCAGCGACGAGGACTCGCACACCTTCACAGTGAACGCTGCCAGCGGGGAGCAGTATAAACTAAGAGGTAGCCCTGAGTTCCCAGGCAGGGGACTCTGCCGCTAGAGGACACTCCTGTCGCTCACCTGTGGCTTCAGTTCTGAGTCTGAGTGTCCATCTGTTATCCAGAGCAGAAAAATTGAACAGACTGCTGTAATGTCATGGTTGAAACTGTCATCCCTTCCTTAGTGAAGAACCATCCTTTTGTTGGTTCCTTACTTCTTGGGTTTGATGATTTTTTTTTTTTTCTGAAGACTGTGAACTTAATATGAATAGTACATGAGGCTTAACCTTCATGTAGGCCTTAATCTGTGCTTTTTCAGAGCTTTTCAGATTGATTTACATAATAGTGCTACATTAACGCTAGTAGAGGAATACATTAGTCCTGATATTAACACATTAACTTTTTGTGTGTGTGTGTGTGTGTGTTGATTGTAGAAGCCTATTCTCTGGTTTCTTAAACATAAATTGAGGATATTATCTTGAGCATACCTTTCCTCGGAGGTTTGCTGTCCCATTTTCCTCTTCAGCGTACCTCATTTGTCTGCCAGGAAAATATGCATTAGTGATTTGGATTAAAAGTGTGTTGGGAGAAATTTGTTGGTGCTTTTTTGTCACAAAGTTTAAAAAAAATGCATACTGCTTATATTGAACTTGATTTATTATTGTAGCTGATTATGATATATTTGAACAATTTTTGGGTAGAATGTTCTGTAAAGTCCTTTCTCTCTTTTAAAGAATTAAGCCATCTTTTGTTCATATTTTGTATTGTCTCTTACATAATGCTTTTGGTTTGCTTTTATTAGCCACTGATGCGAAAGAGAGGCAGCACTGGGTTAGCAGGCTCCAGATCTGCACGCAGCATCACACAGAAGCTATTGGCAAGGTTGGTACCACTCATGTTTCCTCGGGCAAAAATAGGTTAGTCTGTCGGTAAAAGTAGGCCTAGATCTAGGTTAAAGTACTGCTGAAGGAGAATAGCTGGGCTTGAACTTCATGGCAAGAAACATCCCTCTGAATAACCACAGACTTGTTAGAGAAACATGATTTAATAATGAAGCAGTGAAGTCACTGTTGCTCCTGAATAGCTGAATGGATCTGCTGGATCAGGTACTCATGAGGGTGTGGATAAAAGAACGAGTGGAGCTAAAAGAGCAGAGTAATAGTTCAGTGGTTTTGTATTTTCTTAGCGGATAATGGAATAGTCTTTACTGCTACTGAAGCCCTTCCCTGACTTGGGAACTTTACTTTTCTCTCACTATCTGTTAAACCCATTCAGAAGTCTGCCGTATGTTTCAGACAAATTCAGTTTTTAGTTCTACTGCAGATCAAAGGCTAACTTTCAAATCAGGTGAAGTGTTACATACTATCGCATTTCATAGTTTGATTATAATCACGTTGCACTATCTGTTTTGCAGATAGTGCAAAACACTTATTTAGAAGTTCCTACCAATACATTACTCAGATTCATAATGTCTCTTGCTTTATAAAAATTAAGGATTAAAATTCTGCTGTTTGCTTCAAGATAGAATATTTGCTGGGTATTAGGAACTAATTGTAAATGTTAATATGCTTATTCACTAGAACAACCCTCCTCTGAAATCTCGCAGCTTCTCTCTCGCGTCCCAAGGAAGCTGCAACTCTCCTGGTGTGCAAAGACGACCCAGCCAAAATGCAATTTCTTTCTTTAATGTTGGACATCACAGATCGTCATCTGGAAAAAGAGTTCCTATTATGCAGCCAGATCACCTTGTAGATGTTAGAGAGGTTTGTATGCCTTAAATAATCTTTTGGAAGAACTATAGTATTGTTTTAGGATGGTGGAGGAACTGGACTCCTAGCTGGACTTGCTGTTGTGCGCGTGTCCTGCATTATTATTGCAGAGCTGTAGGAGGATGGGTGACCTCTCCTGGCTTGCTGCTAAAGTATGCAGAGTGAGTTCTTTGACTTCTCTGTGCTCTGCGGTAATATCCTGACACTCTAGGCAGAACTCTGCTTTTTTTTTTTTTTTGGTGCTTGCAGGTCCTAGGCTGACATCTAGCAATGACGTACCCTGTAACAAAGTATAACACTGTATTCTATGGTACTGTGGTGTGCTGCTCCCTCCCCATGTCAAATAATTGAAAAATCGACTAAGCTTCTCTTACTCCTAAAAGGAACTTGGTCATGGTTGTTATGGAAGGATATTAATATTGCTTTCTGGCATACTAATTCATACAATTGAGAAGAGAGCAAAATGAAACAAACAATTTGGAAGTATGTTTTCATTGACTTAACATTCAATTTCCTGTTTTCATTAATTCATTCAAATTTAGTCTCTTTTGAAAAAGATAGAAATAACTTGCCCATCTCAACTGAGAGTAATTGACTGCTGATTAATTTAACTTGTGAATATTTACTGTGTAGATCATAAATCTAAAGCGCCTGCTAAGGTGTAATTTTTAAGTCCATAAATAATCATACTGTCTCACCAAACTGAATAACAATCAAAAGAGAACATGAATATTGTTTTCTGAACTTGCAATGCTAAGAAAAATCATTCCTCCTTACTTTGACAAAACCCAAACAGTGAGAAACCTAATTACAGGACTCAAGGAATCCTCAGTAAAGGTAGTTTTTCCAAACTTTGAAGTTACTATGCTTAGCTTTTTGAAGCATATTTTTGCTTGTTGGATACAATACCTTCAATTATTTTATTTAAATATATAACTAAAATAACAAATGGCAGGTGTATGACTGCTACATTTGAGCATAATGCAGCTTGAGGAATTGCAGACTGGATTTGATTAGCTATGGGAAGAACCCTGCTCTTCTGAAGTGCCTGCTACATGTTGATTCTTTCTTAATCTGCCCCTGAATGCACCGTAGCTGGCTCTCTTGCCAGTACCTTTTTCCTTCTGCTTCTTCCCCTTGTTCTTGACCAAATGTGTCTTGCTGCTGACTTGGAAACTGCAAAACAAGGGATCCAAGAGGATCTTTATGCTGACTTGCACCAATTACAGGCATCTATTTGCAAAACAAGAACTATGAACTGTATAATTCAGAGAGTTTTCAACTAATTCTTTTTCCAGAGGAAGTGCTGTCTTCCCTGATTACAGATGTGAGAGTACCTGAGGGGAAAAAGCATGCCCTTTGGAAGGGGAGATGTGCCTGTTTGCCCATGCATGTTGAACGTGCCATTGCTTGCTCTAGTGCCATAAGAGGACACTGTTTGTGACATGGTTGTATATCTTGTCAAATTCTTCGATACCTCTGTGCAATTGGACCTTATTTTTGCCTTTTATAAGAATGCACCAAGCCAATCTCTGAGGTTAGACACAGAGTTTCCATTACATTACATTAGCGTCATAATCTGTAAGGAGAGTTCTTACTTGCCCTGACTGCAGTGTCCTGTGAAGTGGCATCTGATGCTGGAATGAGGTGCCTGAGCGCTACTACAGTATAAATTACTAATGGCAAAGATCACTGGAAGGATCATGATGATTTGTCAACTAATTCTCAGTGGCAGGCTTGGCTTTTTTCTTTTCTTTCTTTTTCTGTCATAAAATCTGTTCAAAGTATTGGAAAAAAAACTTTTACACAAAGATTTAAGTAATACATTCAAGAAAATATGGCACATGTTCTGATGATAACCTGTATGTTGACATAAGCAAGGCTTATATAAAAGATATTTTGTTAATTGTCTGCACTGTCACTTAGGACATGCTAAGGCCGACTTGTGCACAATTCACTCCACTTTGGGAGGGAGCCATGTGCTCTGTAAATTCACACCTTAGCAAACTTTCTATCCAGGCCCTAAAAGTTTCCAAGTACCACTTACTGTGAGCTTGAGTATTTCTTGCATAAAACCTTAAAAACAGTTCTTGGAAGAGATTGCAAGGCAGGATGCTGAACGAAAATAAAAACTGCCAGAACTGGTAAATTAACAAACTGACTAATATTTTTTTAGATGTGCATGTATCCATTTTGGAGTCTTTTAAGAAATGTTTTTTCTTCTCTCTTTACTGGATCTCTTCCTAGATTTAACTTAACTGCCAGAGTGTATAATGACTGCAGAGCAGTGATATCCAGTTAGTTAACACTGTTAACTAGCAAGTATAGAACCTTATGCTCATCCCCATAATCCTAAAAAAATCTGTGAGTTTTTTTTAGTTGTTTTCAAAGACTGCAGTGTGTTTCTTGAGAGCCAACATACTTGGCCACTGTATTTTCAGGCAGATGTACAGTTGCAGGTTCCATGATGTAGGGGAGCATAGGCCTGTTTGGAAAGAAGCAGTTTTTAGGAGAACCTGGTGGGGAAATGACTATAAGCAAACTTTAATGTAAACACATCATGAAGGCAAAAATCCTGTGTGGTGGTGGGTTTGTTTTCCTCTGTGTAGTGCACAATGAAACAGTCATCCTAAGCATGGTGGCAATGCAGACAGTAAATGAGTTTTCTGTCTAGTTTGACCTGTGTGGTGCAGATCTTGTCCAACAAAGCACTGAAACTGTCTTGTAAAGAGTGACGAGGTTTTGACACCTGTGGAAAGATCCTCATAGATTGTCTCATTCCAGACTGTGCAAAGCACAGAGCTTAATTTGCTCTTCAGGCACTCTGTGTGTTGTTTTGACCCCTGCCCTTCTATCCCTATCAGCCAAGCATGGAAAGTGCTTGATGTTTACTGCAGCATGTGCCATGTCCAAGTCCCTCTTTGCCTTTTCTGGAGTCGTCTTGATGTTCTTTTGCTTGTTAATACACTAGTGCGAGTGGGCATTTCATCGTGCATTTCATGAGGTTTTAGTGGCTGCATTAAGCACAGTAATTGTGGTTAACTTTACATGTGAAGTTAGCACAGCTTATTACTTTCTTTTATTAATATTGTAAAAAATCTTTCTAGACCCTTTGTGTTCGCAACTCAGCATATATCACAACATATTTTCATCTTTTCTCATTAAAACTGTTTTGATAGATGATGTCTCAGGCTGAGGGCCAGCAGAGAGACTTGATCAGGAGCATTGAATGCCTTCCTGTCTCCGGTCACCTTACATCCTTGGATCAAGACCTATTAATGCTCAAAGCAACTTCCATGGCAACCATGAACTGCTTAAACGACTGCTTCCATATTCTCCAGTTACAACATGCTTCACAACAAAAGGGATCCTTACCTGCAGGTGGGTAGAGATGCTCATAAAGATGTGAATTCTCTAACAGCTATGAATCCTATACTTCCTCGCTTGCAAAAATGCTAAATCAAGCTTCTCATAGATGGAGCAAACAGTCTAGTTGCTTGAGAGCTTTTTTTCAGAGTTAATTTTCCTGGTGGTTGTTTGAACTGCTGAACTTTTTTTTTTTCCCATCATTTTCTCTATGCTTCTTTGCCCAGTACACACATTCTTCCTGCCTCTCCCTCTCTCTTCCCCATTTAAAAGTGCCCCATTATCAAGAAGGCAGATTGTGATAATAGTTTGCAGCTCTTTAAAAGAAGGAAAAATTTAAAGTGAAGGTGGCTATAAAAGCAGAGATGAATCTGTTGTAGCAGAGCAGAACTGCTGGCAGCTGAGCAAAAAAGTATTCCCCCTAAGAGTGTTCACTCCATGATCACTAATAAAAAAAATAGCTTTTTTTCTTTTTTTTCTACTTGAAATATTCAAGAGCAGATTTGAATATGGTCTTCTAGCTGAGAGAAGAACATTAGTGGGGAAAATTGTTCATTCACAAAATTAAAACACAATCATTTTTAAAAGTCTTATCACTTTTAAAACCCTTTCTGAACTTAGTAATGAAAATTAAGCAGGATTTAAAATAGCTTTCTTTAAATGTATCTGAAAGGAGAGAACTCTTGTCAAATTAGCCAAATGCATAGCCAGCCAATGTGGAGTAAATGAGGTCTGCGGCAGGTAATTAGAGGTTATGTTGTAATTTACAGCTGAAAAGGCACATAGTACTTGTGAAGTGATTTTAAATTTGATGAAAACCTTTTCAAAAAGGTAAGCAACAGTAAAATGCTGAACATCTATTTCCTGACTTCCTTGGAGCTCTTATTTAAATGTCTAAATAATAATAAAAGTTACTGCATGATTCTGAGGATCACTACATTAATGGATTAATGATGAACAGACTTTAAGGAAATATCTTGGCAGGGAAATGTTGTTTAGATACATTCATAAAACTGTTTTTTTTCCTTCCCTCCCTCTCTCTGCTCACCCCAGTAGTTTCCTGCTGATGATGCTACTGTTTTCTCTGTTAAGCTTTCTCTGCCCACTGTAGTTGAGGATGACCTGCTTGCAGATAACAGAGATATGGAAATGGTGGATTATGTGTGGGATAAGGAAATCCAGTCTTGGTTCCTAAGTACAGGGGAACAGCAGGATGGTGCTAGAAGCTACAGCTTCTTAATTGGTGTTTGCAGCCTAAGGAAGTTACTTTGTCACAATTTGGGTATTTTTCAGTGAAAACATAGAGGAGTCACCTGTAACTTATTAACCTTTGAAAAAGAATGGAACATTTGCAGTATTAATGAGGAACTCTATCCATTGTGATAAATAGCTGGGAGTAACTGGAGACCCTGGAGTCGCTGAGTGGGTGACAGCATTTTTTGAGTGACTATTATTTATTCAAGACCACATGCTTGCTCATTTTCAGATGAGGAAAAAATGCCCTTTCTGGAGAAAATATTGGCCAAAAAACTTTCTTCTTTAGCTCTTTCTACTCTACAACTGACCTGGGTTTGAGGAGGTACCAGGGGAGCACTTTTTTTTGATGCCAGCTAAAGAAAACCACACAGCTTACTTAGCATTCCCGGGATATTGGGTTCTTCCAGCAGTGTCTGGTTACACCTTGCATGACACCAGCTAGCTTCTCTGGTGCAAGTTGCCTGCGTTACAGCTCACCAATCGCAGGGTTTGTGCTAATGATCACTGAAGGTGGTGTCTCCTTGCACCACCCCGTTCCTGGCTGCCGAAGGGATTGATTGCTGAAGGACTTAGCTGCTTTCAGCCTTTTCTTGGGAAAGCTGTTTTGTAAAGAAGTGCTTTTTGATCCTCACCTTCTGGAGGATGAGTAAGCTGCAGCGAAAACTTTCTTTTGCTTCAGGAACCACGATCAGTTGGCTGGAACCAAAGATATCTCTATCGAACCACTTCAAAAATGGAGCAGCGCAGAGTTTCTCGGCAGAGATAAACAACAAGCCGGCATCTGTCAGAGAAGAGCAGTCCATTTCCGAGCCTGGCCACCTAACAAGGGTAAGGTAATGTGAAAATCCCATTTCTGTGAGGAGTGGCTCTGTGGAATAGCTGTGAATGTTTTCAATCAAATGACCTAAAATCAGCTTAATTAGAGTTCCTCTCATATCCTTCTCCTCAGTTAGCCATGTGGGAGGGAGAGAGTGCAATTGCAATAAACAAAATTTTCTACTTTACTTTTTCAATAATTTCTGCTTCATTCTATAGATAGCTGCCTATAGGAGGGAGAAAATATTGGGACAGTAATAGAAGATATATAAATAGGCAGTATTTGCATGCTTTTTGATCTAAAACAACTGGAAGCTTAAGTGCAGAGAGTCTAATTGGAATTTGACACTTGCAAAATAAGCCCAGGAAAAGCTGTCTAAGTAGAAGAGACAAAACTGCCAATTTCCAGCTATTAAGATTACCTGTCTGTCTTCCCAGCAATTACTGAACCTGTTTTTCTTAATTTGAGCAACTCTCATCACTTCAGGATGGTTTAATGTTTTTGAAACATAGCAGCAGTCTATATCATTATAAATGTCAAAATTAATTAGAAGTGCAAAATATTGAAATAAAAATGGGAATTATGAAAAGAACTTGTTTTTTAGCAGCTAAGCTAGGAAACTGTTATTAGATCTTCTTATGCTAGTTGTTCTGGCACAGTTTGAGACCATGTTGTTGTTTATCTCCACAACAGCATCTTGTTTGACTTTGCTGTCTTACTGTAGAGTGGAAGTACTTTTTAGTAGCCATTATTTATAGCTTATTTTTTCTTTTTTAATAAATTTGACTAGTTGCCATGAAGTGAAGAAGCGGAAGCTTTCAAATAAATCCATGTAAAACTCCTTTCTTCTAATAATGAAGTTAAGGGTTCAAGTGCTTTGTATTTGGCCTTGCCTTGATGTGTCGTCTTATCATTCCCCTTTGGATATTTATGTTTGCAGAACAGAGTAGCATCTGTCAGGGAGACATGCGTGTTGGACTGCAGCTTTTATCATATTGGAGCTTATGAGCACTTGGGCCCCTGGCCTTTCCTTAGTGGTTGCGTGTTCACCGTTTTGCTTTGATCTGATGGCAGCAGGTCCCGAGGCTTCATTCAGGCAGATCCCTCTTCTTGCCCTCTCATGGTATCGACTGCATCTCCCCCGGCATCTGCCTCCTTCCAGCTCCGTGTGCTGGGAAGAGGCTGCCCTCAGTGCCCAGAAATGTCCTCGCTGCCTGCAGCTTTTGCCCTTCTGCTGATGAGGTGGTGCCTGCAACAGCTCTGAGGTTGTTTCTGCCACCCTGTCTGGACATACTGTTTTAATACACCCAACTTTGGGCTTTTTTTTTTTTTTTTTTTTTTTTAATCCAAGTCTCCTTTTGGGGTTCTAAGCGCTTGTAAGTGTGTAACTAGGATTTACCAGTCCCGCCTCACGCAAACGGCAGCTGGGTCATTGCTACCAGCATGGGAGTGACAATCCCAGCGGCAGCTGCTGCCGCCGTGGGAGTAATGAAACCAACGGGGTGGCAACATCAGCCTTGCAGCAGTGGAGGTGGAGAGGGCCCTTGGGGCTGCTGGGCTTTCTCCTCGCTTGTCTTTCGCTGCTAGATGCCTGTCACCCTTCTGTGGATCAGGAATTTAAGGAGAACATGATACATTTGCTTCCAAGCTTTTTTTCTTTTATTCCCCTGACCTTTGTGAGACAGGCGGAAGTCTTAGCCTGCATCCTCTGCATGAAATCTGCACTGAGTTATTTTAATATCCTCTTAAATTCAACCGCTGTTTATCTTGGGAGCAGATCCTATTATGTTGATCTCTGCAGAAATTTGTTTAGTATTTTTTTCCATACATGGCAATTAAATACAATATGAAGGATTTTTTTGGATTTTGTCTCAACAATCACGTATTTGATCTGAAGTTTATGGCTCTTATCCCAGGAAGCTGAAGAAATAAATCCAGATGAGGAACTGGAGGATATCAGTGATGATAAGGAAGATGATCTAGGAGCAGTGGAAGAGCAGCGCAGCATTATCTTGCATCTCTTGTCTCAGCTGAAACTTGGCATGGACTTAACAAGAGTAAGTAACTGAAATATGAAGGTGAGTTGCATTAGAAGTGAAACGCCATTTTAAACTCTACTCCTATACTGAATTACTGAGTTAAATCTGAAAGTGAGGCCTAGCAACTTCAACTCGGAAAGTCTGATATTCCAGTTCATTTGCAGGTTTTATATGAAAAATGTACTGAGGAAGCTGTTTTGTTTTAATGCAAGTGCCTATAACTATTCTCTCATAATCTTTTTTCCTTTGCTATAATGGACTTTGTTTTTTCTGCAGTATACCTTATTCTTTCCATATTATATTTTCTACTTTCTCACATTTTTATTTTGCATCATCTTTTCAGTAATCCTTCTCCTTATTAATGTTTTCACACATAACCTTGCACCTCCATTTATGCTACTAGAAGTTTTTCTTCTTGTCTTCCCACCACCCACCTTCAACTGTCAGTTTGCGCTACTTATGCCCTGTTCTCATTTCTGGTTTTCCTCATAGCTATAGGAAGCAGGAACAAAGTTTATAGGAGAAAAGTGATTTCACACTCTTGCACGGACTTCAAAAAAAAAAAAAAGAAAAAGAGGGAGGAGCTTTGAAAAATGAATGTCCAGTTGCTACTATACGACTTGAGCATCAAATCTGGAAAAAATTCAGCTGCTATTGGGTTATGTTTATTTTATTTCTGTAAAAACATTTAACAATAGATATTTTAAAGAAAAATGTAGGTAATGTGCAGATAAGGATATGGAACCACGAAATCACTTTTTTTAGAATTACATTTTCCCATCCTTTTCAGCCACTAAGAGCACTTGACTGTGGAACTTGCGTTTCTCGGCTCAGAGCAACCTGGATATGAGCAGCCCTCCTGCCTGTGGGCTGAACTTAAACTTCTCCTGTGGGATTACCTGCCGCTTCTTTCACTTACTGGAGCTTTTGGGGTTTTCTCTCATTTCAGGTGGTTCTTCCCACCTTCATTTTGGAGAAGCGCTCACTGCTGGAGATGTACGCGGACTTCATGTCCCACCCGGATCTCTTCCTCGCCATCACCAACGGCAGCAGCGCCGAGGAGCGGATGATCCGCTTTGTCGAGTACTATCTCACCTCCTTCCACGAGGGCCGCAAAGGAGCGATCGCAAAGAAGCCCTACAACCCCATCATTGGAGAAACCTTCCACTGCTCTTGGAGGATGCCCAAGAGCGAAGTGGTCACTGATGCCAGCAGTAACTTATCTGCTCCTTCCTCCTCAGAGCAGGGAACTCTAGCAAAAGATGTGGAAGGCCAAGCAGAGCTGGACTATTATACAGTAAAATTCGTAGCTGAGCAAGTGTCCCACCATCCTCCCGTCTCAGGGTTTTATGCTGAATGTGTAGAGAGAAAGATGTGCGTCAATGCTCACGTCTGGACAAAAAGCAAGTTCTTAGGAATGTCAATAGGAGTGACTATGGTTGGTGAAGGTAAGTGCAAGTTGGTGAGTGGTTTTGTGTGTATTTTCTTTTATTCCTTTTATAAGATTGAAATATTAGCTTGAAAGAAAGTCTGATGTATGCTTGAGGCAGCAAAAGTAATGAAAGCTGCTTGATAGTTTAGTTGCAAAGTCCTTTCAGAAAAATCCATTTTCAGACATGTCTATTGCTGTTGTAGCTTTTTATTGTGGCTTTTCTGTTTATATATTTAATGTACCTCTCATTTCCTCTAATCCTTACTATCTCAGAACTTTAATGCATATCTTTCAATGATTTTGTGCTCTATTTTTTTCTGTTTATAAAATAAAGGGAATACTACAGGCCTTCATTATAAATTACAAGTTTAATATGAATAAAAACCTACACGGGCTTATATATTACCAAAAATTAGGAATATATTCAGAAATCTTTTGAATTTGGAAGAAACAAGACAGTTGTTCTAATTGATTAGTGTAACTAATTTCTATGGATGTTTCCAAACCATTGGACAAGTTAGCTCAAATCATACATCCATTAAATAGAAATGTTATTCTGTTAGATTATGTATCTTACTATTCAGGCTTTTCCTTTTACTACAGAAATTAGGCCCCTTAAGTGGAAATACCCTTCTCTATGCCCCAAACTGTAATTTCACTTTAGTATTAGTATTTGGTTCTGAGTGGGAGATGCTTTCTCAGCTCTTCAGTGGTTCTTGTATGTAGTGCCCAGCAACCAGATAATTCCACCTGGTACAGGCTGGGAGGCCTATGTCTCCTCTAGGGCATTTTTTGGATCATGAAATGAGTCTGAATAAAATGGGAAATCCTAGAAGTGCAGCTTCAAAAACACATGGTGACAGTGTGCAATACCACAGCACTGACAACAGCAACCAGCTACCATGCTATGTTTTCTATAATGCTCAAAGATAGATCTTGTATATTTGGATTTTTTTTTTTTTTGAGGAAACAAAACCCTGCATTCTAAAATCCAAAGAAAAAAGTTAAATCTTTTTATGAGGCTCTCATTGACATTTATTGCAAAAGCCGCTGTGAGGAAAGAGCTTTGTTTGTCTTGGCAGAGAGCTGCAGTAAGGAGGATTGTCTCTGTTTCCTGCCTTCAGATAGGAAAGGATGTATTAAAGGGGGAAGAAACAGCAGGAATGTTAGTCCTCCTCAAGATCTGTAGTTTAGAGTATTCATTTCTTATTTCCTTTTGGCAGCATAACTGTTGTGTTTCTGTGCTCCAGAATTCTTGGTAAGATAGCAGAAAGCACTTGTATGTATGACTAAAATAAGTATGCTGCGCAGTCTGATATTACACATGATGGAGCGATATTACTAGGATAAATGTCTTTTCCCAAAAGGAATGTAAATGCCTGTCACTCAGTTTAGTACTTTCAGCAGAATGTTTATATCTGCAGTCTGTAATAAATGTCATTTTTGATCTTTTTTTCATTTTGTGAGGGGGCTATGAGGAAAACCAGGCCAAAGTAGCCCTGAGTGCATACCGCAAAACTTGTTTGATCATGTCTAAAATTATGCTAATTTAGGGACTCTCTCTTATTTCTTCACACAGGTCTCTTAAGTCTCTTGGAGCATGGGGAAGAATACACGTTTTCTCTGCCTTGCGCATATGCACGATCAATTTTAACTGTTCCTTGGGTAGAGCTAGGAGGAAAAGTCAACATTAACTGTGCAAAAACTGGGTATTCTGCAAGTATTAACTTCCACACCAAACCCTTCTACGGTGGCAAATTGCATCGGTGAGAGCACTACTTTATATTTCTTCCACTTAATCTGTGCTATAGAGCTCTTGCAGCTGCATATTCACCCTGTTCTGTGTGTGCTGCCTAATAATTATTTGACAACCTGAGGAAAGTGAGCCGTTTTTCCTGTTCTTGAACACTTGAGATAGGCTTATCTAGATAAGAGCAGTACTATCTCATGAGCTGCATGAAAAAAGTAGATTTCATTTAAAGACAGGTAGGGAATTTCACATCATTTGTTGAATCTTGGTAAAAGGAATCCTGGCTCCTCTTCCTGGCTGCCACAGGTTTCTCTTGTTACTGACAGAAGCTGCTTGGTATTTATCTTTTTGTTTCATTTTGGTTGAGAAATTAGGTAGATCGTGCTGTCCTAAGGGGTTGTTTGTTGTGTACTCAGTGTATTGTAATTGTATTGCCTTGAATTTTTTTTTCTTTTTTTCACTGATATACTTCAGTGCTCTTGCTATTATATAGCAGGAGTTCTCACCTTGCATTTGAAGAAGATAAAAAAAAATACTGTAGGGAATTTCACTAACTAGTGTCCTAGTACTTATCTGGGAATATAGGATTCCATCAAGTTGAAGCAACCTGTGGAAAATCTCTAGCTTTAAAATTGTTTGTTTATTTACCTCAAGCAATGTGTTTTTCCTTCACGGGGCAGCTGTGCTTCTTGTGCATGTTGAAAGGCTAATAGGTAAAGGAGGAGATGCCCGGGGAGAGTCTGTGTGCAGCTCTTTCCAGCGAGCTTCAGGAGGCACCTCCACTCTGCTGCCTTTATGCTGTGCTTTTTAAGTGAACTTAATGGAGAAGCAGAAAACCGAAGCTTCTGGATCTCATTGGCATTACAGCCTTTATAGTAAGAGTATGTGCTGTAGATAGGCCTTGCACAAACATGGGAGCAATTAATTAAGGATGGAGAAAATTAAGTGCTATCATGCAATAAATATCTGAATCGAAGCACTTGGTGGTCAAGCATTCAGTGCTTGTTCAAAACCCTCCCTTACCTGTTTCACTGTGACCTCCTATGTACTTCATCGCACAGCCCAGAACATCAGCAGCTCTTCAGTGAGAATAAAAATCATTTTTAGTGGAACAGTAGGGTCAGGCTGTGCTTAAGGTTTAAAAAGTATTTTAAAAAAATTAAGTGACACTTCATTTGGTTTTCCATGTCTATTGCTCACAGTGCTCTCCTGCCTTGCAGTCATTCCTGTGACGTGCTCCAGGCTGTAACCTTTACGGCGGCTCCTTTAATGTTTCAGTTTTGGAGAAGGTTTTGCTGTTTGTACCCAGAAAATTAGCGGTGGGCAGAGAGCTGTTGAGGGCACTGGAGCTGTTGAGAACTTGCCCTGGTGGGAACTGGACTCGCCCAAAGCATCTCCCTGGGAAAGGGCGGTGTTGCTGTGGTTACCTGGAAGTGCAAGGGAGTTGCTATAGCAATGCTATAGATTTTCCTATAGCGCCCCTTGTCAGACCTCACCTGGGTATGGGCTGCTTGCTCCTGTACCTCTTTAGCTCAATGAAATATCGAGGGAAATGATAAATAGGAAGGATTATGTCAACCTTACCATGCTTACAAATAAATGTTAGCAGGTCTTTTGTTATTGAACCTGATTCGGGTCTGGTGATCTGCGCTGGGCATACCTGAGTGTCACAGGGTAGTGCTAAGAACAAAATAAAATAAAAGAAAGATCATGTGGAGAGCTTGATTTAGCATCTCTATTGTGCACCTTAGCTCTGCATGCCAAAACCTTGTTCACTTTAAGGTGTGCAGAGGCAGGAATTTGTGACCGATGTTAAAATATCAGATGCTGGTTTTGTAGCACACAGCACTTGAAAGGATTAAGCTCTTCAGTGTGTTGCAGAAGATGAGTCTGTGAAGTCTGACCCTGCAAATCCTTGGCAGGCTGGGGTTTCGGTCTGGTGCGACAGGGACTTCACCATGCTTTGAGGAGGGGAGAAAGCTGCAGGGTGGGAAAGCAGCATAAAAGGAAGGCTGCTTGCTTGTTGCCTTCTCTTCTAGGTGTTTGCAGAAGCTGCTATGCATTTGCTAACACCATGCAAAAAAAGGCAAGGGGACTGCATCTGCACTTACTGCTCATGCTGCTCCAACGCTGGCCTGTTTTCTTGACTGAATCTTCAGTTTTTGGTAATAGGAGCCTGTGTGCTAAAGAAGCATATGATTTGAGAACTTCTGAATGAATTTAAACTTGCATGCAAGAGTCTGCCAAAATCTAGATGACTTTTAATAAGTGGCAAATGGTTTTATTTTGCTTCTCTGAACGCGCTCAGTGTAGGACGGAGCGCGTGCTCCGAGCAGCCAGCCAAGCTCCTCCTTGCCTTGCACGGGCTCAGGTGCACGCTGGCATCCAGCACCTCTGTACTGAAAGGTCTGGCCCTGATGGCTCCTTCCCTTGCCTGAAAAAATGTTTTCCTTTTTGCTACTGGGCTTGGAGGGGGCGGATGTTCCCCCAGGGATGTCCCAGCAGGAACCCGGGCAAGTGGCTGCCTCGGGGTCCTCTGCTGCAGGTGCTCAAAGCAAGCGAAGTCAAGCGGCTGATGTGCAAGTTGATGTCATTAGATACGTGTCATGTAAGCGTGACAAAACACGAGTCCTGCGTGTGCACAAAGAGCAGAGGCAGGGAGGGGAAGACGGGGACAACGTGCCGTTGAGCTGGTGCTCCCGGGTCATCGGGGTTTAGCTAAGGCTGAGGATGGGATTTTGAAAACCTGCTGCAGCCTGCAAGTCAGAGGGTGTCTTTGGTCTGTTTTACATAACTAGCAAGACCTGTTCCCTTGCAATAAGGGAAGAGTTGCAACCTCTCTCTGGGCATTGTAATTTTAATTTCTAAACAAAAAAAAAAGGCATAATTTGCTTGCCTAGTTCAACTAAGTTTTCTCTACTGAGCTTGTAGCAGAATGAGCATCTCAGGGTCTTTAGAAAAGTCTTGAGGTTGAAAAGAGAAATATGTATCAGTGTGTAATTATGAGGACATTAAAACATTTGTGCAGAATGCTGAGATCTTAGAATGTTATATATTAGAGCAGTATTTTAAATATCACAACCGTCAGAGTTTTCTGTGGCAAACAGGAAAAGCAGTTCCCATCCATTTTTTTGTTGTTGGTGGTGGCGGCTTGTTACATATAGAATTTCCTTCTATGCCTTCTGTCCTTGTGTATCTGATATTTAATGTAAACAACACAAAAACGTAAAAGCAGATTATAGATGGAGAAAATTCAGCAGTAAAGACTGGCGTCAAGGGCCAGCAGGTAATGAGGTATACTCCTGGCAAAAATCTTTTTTAGTCTAAATGTCTGATGTGGTATTTCAAGTACTAGTAGATTTTTTTGTTTTTTTTTTTTTTTTTTTTTTTTTTAGTTCTTTTAAAAGCAAAGTTTAGGTTTAAACTAAAAACTCTATGAAAAGAATTAGTGAAACAAGAGAAAGTCATTTTCCTCTTTCAGCTTTTCTGTGCAAGTGCAATTTAGGGAGCTAACACTTTCAAAGGCTGTGTGACAAGTTTGCAAGCACCTTCAGGATGACGATGGAACTGGTAGTCCCAAGGTGTCTTTAGTCTTGATGTTTTAGAAGTAAAACAGTGTTTTGCTAGGGTCACCGGCGAGGTGAAGCAGAACGCGACGAACACGGTGGTGTGCCGGGTGCAGGGCGAGTGGAACAGCGTGCTCGAGTTCACCTACAGCAGCGGCGACACCAAGTGCGTGGACCTGACCAAGCTGGCGGTGACGAGGAAACGAGTGCGGCCCCTGGAGAAACAAGGACCGTTCGAATCCAGGTAAAATGCATTTTTACACTCTTTGGTTTCTGACAGGATGCAGGTTTCTGCGGTGAACGTTCTGGTGAATACCTTGAAAAACTTGCGAAGGCGCCTGGTTGTCCTTCGTCAATAATGCGTAATGCCCTCGGCTTTTTTAAAGTGTCTAATAGCAATGGAAATTAAGTACACAGAGGCAAGTCTTTAGTAACCAAAGCATTTTCTCAGTGCAGAGTTGATAAAGCTCTTGCTGGAACAGAACCTATTTATTTGTTTTCTTTTCTTGACCTTCAGCTGCACAGCTCAGTATCTCCTGGCAAGGCTGGTCCTCACAGAGGCTGCTTTTTGAATACTACTTCCATGGCAACTTTGAAGTGTGCACAAAGGGACATCAGCTGGGCACAGCCCAAGCCTCAGAACCATGTAAATCTACCCTTAATTGCTAGCAAAGGTGCAAGGCTCAGCCACGAGCCCTCCCACCTGCTTTGCACCATCAGGAGCTGTCTTGTGTGATTTTATTTTACCTTTTTTTGTCACATGAGACAAAAATTAAAAGATGGACAGATTTACCGTTTCTTACCATTTTGAAATGGGAGTGAGAAAAATGTTGAAAAGTTAAGTTAAAAATTTGTTTTGTAGGAGACTGTGGCAACACGTAACAGAGTCTCTGCGGGATGGAGACATCGATAAGGCGACAGAGCACAAGCGAGCCCTGGAGGAGCGACAGAGGAACGAGGAGAGGCTCCGTGCGGAGACAGAGACGCCCTGGTGTACCAAATACTTCCTGAAAGAGGTAAGTTCCCAAGTAGTTTACAGCTGATAAAGGAGAGAGGAGGCAGAGCTACAGTGAAAGTAGGTGTAAATACAGGTATTCACACTCAGAGTATTTGGCCTTAGGTCTGACAGGATCCATGGGATCTGAAGCAGGAAGTGTGGAAAGGGGCCATCTTGCCCTTTACTTCCCAAGCACTCATTTTTCAAGTCCCCTAAAACAAAATGTTTCCCTGTTTTGTGACTCAATTTTCTTTTTCTAAGCATTTGATGCGTGGCAAATGGCTCTACGTGTGTGCTCTGCAAGTAGGCAGGACCAGTGAACTCCAGGAGACAATTACAGCAGTACTAAACTGTGCTGCTGTTGTGTGCACATAAAGCCAAAACACTGTTTCAGATAGCAAGGAAGAATTGGAGTTCCCTCCCAGCTCGGAGCGTTTTCCATTCTCGTACCTTGTGGATTGAATGGAGCTTTTGCATTTAGTAGCTTAACCTCTACTGCAATAATAACAGTACAGTAAGACTTTTAACAAGGTCAGCTGTACAACACTTGGGAAGACTGGAGGCTGCTGCTATGATGCAGAATTTAAAAGAGATTTTCCTTGTCATCCATATGAGAACACCTTGGTAGATAGTCTTACAGAGCCCCTTGCAAGAGAGGGGACTCCTTACTCTTGTTTATGCTGCCATAAGGCACATACTTGTTCTTTGAAAATTTATCGATTAAACCATGGTGATGAAATATCCCCTTCCTATCACTGTATCTTTGCAAGCATTTAAAATCTAGGTTAAGCAGGTGGAGGTTGTTTTAACCCAAGACTGTGTTCTAGCTCCAGGAAACTTTGTCATTCTCTAAAGCTGTGTTAGTGGTAGTAGCTCAGATGTATGGAATTATATTTGCTAACATCTAGACTTAGACAAGGGGAAATCATAACACTAATCTGAAAGAAAAATGAGGTACAGATCTATTCAGAAAAATGTAGCAGTTCTGGATTAAACATTTCTGGATAAGCAGTTGGGCTGTTTTAGAGCTAATCTGGCCCATGCAGGTGAGAGCAGTGCCTTTCCCCTGGGTTGATGGCATGTGCAGTCACTTCCCACAGGGAGCAGTGGCTCCACCAGGTTCTGAAGCAGACTGAGGAGCCTGTGGTGCCAATTTCTGTTGTGCTTCTTAACCTGGGGGAGTTAAGGTATGGACTTGGTCCTCCCTATTTCCACAGCTATCAGATTGTGAGCAGAGAATACTCTGTGGGTAGCCTCTTGTAATTATAGCAATTATAATAAACTATAGTTTACAGTTAATAGTTTAATAGTTGTAATAAACTGTATTTTCTCTACTTGAATTGCAGGGAGATGGCTGGGTTTATCATAAACCCCTTTGGAAAACTATTTCCACCGTACAAACTCAGCAAATGGACAGTAACTAGAGAAGCTGCTTGGAGATGAGTTTTCTGTTTCTGATATTCTCTCTCTCTGTCTCTCGAAACGCAGTAATTATACTGAGTGTCCTCTTTTTTATGTAACTGTGGAAATTTAAACAAGCATAAAGAAATAAATATACTAGGGCACTTTAAAGCTATATATATATAAACAAAAAAAAAAAGTTGTAGAGACAAACTTGCCAGGTACGTTCAACCAACCTTTTTGTATGATCCAAGAGATTTTATCTGAATTGTGTAACATTCTTCTAATTAGGTCTGGTTGCAAAAGCTGCCTAAGAGAGGAACTGTTTGACTTGCGAGTGACACGGGGACTTTTTTTCTGAATCTTCAACAAGCTCGCTCTGGTAACTGAAATACACTTAGTACCCACATAAGGAACAGCAACAAAAACCTGCTGCTTCTATGCCCAGTGAATAACCTTTTGGCGAAAACTGGAGGGGTGTTTGGAAGATGTGCCTGAAATCAGTGTTACAAAACAACTGGATCATGACAACTTTTTTCTTCAGAGAGAATCCGTGCATGCGTCAGAGGAACGTGGATATGGATTATATGTAGAGACTACCTTTTTATGGATTTATAAAAGCAATTAGAATTGTAACCATGGAGAAACTTTTCCTCTGAAACATTTTAATATACTTGAAATAATTGACTTGAATTGGAAAAAGCATTTGAACACTTTTCAACTCCTAATTTTATTAAATCTCTTTGAGTGAGTGACTTGGATTTTGCTCCTGTTATAATGTAATGAGGTTTGACCCTTTTCTTCTTCCTCCACCTTCCCTTCCCAAGGACTAAGGCTTTCAAACTGAGCAGAAAACGTACAATTTTGTATTTGAATTTCTCTGCCCATCTAAACATCTCAGAGGTGAAGTATCAGTGTTACAAACTGTCTCTTGGATTGTTTTGGTCTTTCTCCTGTGGTGTTATTTGGAACAAAGCAGTGAAATGTGACCTGTGAATACATGGACTGTAGGTTCTGTTTTTTCATCTTACCATAAAAAAAAATGCTGATTATGCTGAAGACTGGGTATTGGTTTTAAAACACAATCAGATATCAGGAAACTGTATTCAGGTACAAACATCCTTTGTTTTTTTATAAGTATTTTATTGAAGTCTAAGAATTGCTGGCAATTAAGAATAGTACTAATGGCTTTCGTTATTGTTGTAACTACAAGCTACCTTAATTTTTTCCAACAGTGGTGCCTTACTCTGTTTTTCTTCTGATGTAGTCTTCCAGTCAGTGTATATAACATTATCTGCCACTTTCCAGCCAGGGCAATGGCTGCACCTCATCCATCGTCATGAGAACTCGCACCCGTGTGGTCTGGTAAGAAGTCCTTTTGTGGAGGAGGTACAAATGTAAGATTGCATCAGAAGGTCAAAATAACCATGTTCGTTTTCAACACAAACTGTAAATTGTGCAAAAAAAAAAAAAAAAAAAAGTTGGATTTATGCACAACTCTTTTGATTCTCTTGTACATTTTTTGCTGTGAAATGCACTGAGATCTCAATGCGAGTCATAGTCCGTTTGTGAGAAGTGGGGGCGGGGATAATAAAACTACAAAATGACTCATTTGTTTTGTTTATTTTCCTGAAGACCAGGTGATCAGAAGAGGAACTTGGTGTCCTTTTTTTTTTTTTTTTTTTTTTTTTTTAAGTTATTTTTATGCCAGTATTTTTGCACTATGTATTTCAATTGTAACTATGTTCTCCTGCAGAGAAATGTGCATTAGGAACTGCTTTCTTGTTTGGGATGGTCTCTACAACGACCCTGTCACCTTGGTTTTGGTTGTCTATCGGGCATTTTTGTGTTCAACCAGGAATGAAGGCGAACCCTGTGGTACTAGATCCTGCTCATCCCCAGTGTGCAGCACGTGTGGGGCGGCTCCTTTGCCACGTTGGGGCTTAGGGTAGGAATCGTGATGAGCTCCCTCAGTCTGGGAGCTCGTGAGTAGCTGTACCAAGCTGGGAGCAGCAGAAGGGAAGAAAGACTTTGGCCTGCCTTTGAATATTGTATATATTTCATAGTTTTATGTGTCACATGGCAGAAATTCTTTAAATAGAAAAACAGGGCTCTGGAGCAAGGTCTACCTTTACTACCGCAGTGAGCAAGCAGAAAACCAAACTCCACAGATAAGCATGTACCTACTGATGTGCAGATCTGACTCGGTCACTGAGCTCTGCTTGAAATTGCGGTCTGGGGATTCTCAAGGTGATGGCTGTAAAACAGCCAGAAAGGCTCCCATGTTGGCCGTAAACCCATTTGTGTTCCTTATATAATGCTATTAGTCAAGTTTCTTCTCTTCCAGCCTCATCTGGTATGCTTGTGGTTTCATACTGAGAAAGCTGTTGCTAATTTTGTTGTGTAAAAATAGACTTAACACCAAAGAAATAGTCTTTTAAAATAAATGAGGCAATTCCTTTTACTGGATAGGGGAAATGGAGTAAAATCTTCTTTTGTTCCAATCATCACATGACCTGGAATGGTTTCATGATGTGAATTTAATGCAAGTTTCTGGTTACTTCTGGAAACAGAAGATATAATAGAAAATAGTTCTTAGAAGAATGCTTGCCACCAAATATCCAGCTTAAATTGTATGACATTGCTGTGGCTCTTCTAAGAATTGCAACTAACTTGTGGACTAATGAATGTATTTTTAACTCTCACCAGATTTGATTCTCTTGGGTAGCTGCTGCTCTTTGTGTCTCCTGTCTTCTGGGGTGAGGGGAAGGTTCGGTGCTTTTTCCTTTGTGTGCCAGGAGCGCAGTGAGTTCAAACAGGGAGTGGGACAAACTGTGGGATTTAGGCTCGTGTTCCCCTCCTTCTTGGTTTGATTGCACTGTACTGAAGCTGAGAGCAAAACTCTTGCCGATCTCAGTGGTTTTAGGGATAGAAACAGATCTTGGAGCTTAAAATAAGTAACTCTTCAGAGATCCTGGGTATCCTGCTGCTAATGTAAGAGCTTGGTGAGTCCTTTCAGATAATGCATTCATTCAGGCTACATATGTCCATATAGAGCCTGTGTGTATATATTTATGTATATATTTATATATATGCACACACGGGCTCTATGTATACACACATACACTTTTGCATTTGGTTTTCACAAGAAAATGCAGTATGTAAATTGGATGGAAGCTATGGCCACAGTTACGGGTGGAGATTTATATGTGGTAGCTGATGTACCTTTCCGTTAAGGCTTCATCTGATTCTCCATGCAGCCAAACTCCTTTCACTTCCTTTGAGGGAAGGAAATAATGTTGCTCTGGGCTTTGAATTTAGGAACTGTGGGGGAAGTGAATAACGTGGAAACGGCAAGGAGAGGAAATGTTTTGCTGGGTGGGCTGGTGCTCGTGTAGCTGTGTGTTTTAAAGACGAAATGGCAGGTGCTGCGGCTCTGCCTCCCTGCTGCTGGGGGAGCCCAGGCTGGCAGCCGCCGTGCTCAGGGCCCTGCAGAGCCCGCGTGAGGCAGCAGGACCCACGCAGCGGCGCTGAGCGAAGCAGCGCTCGCCTCTGCCCTTCACCACCCGTCCGGCGCGCGGGGAGCCCGGCTGGGTCTGCTGCTTGCTGGGAGGAGAGCTCTGCCTATCGTGCTCCTTTGCGTTGAGTGGTGCAGCAGAGTGTGAAGGAGGTGCAGGAAGAACTGGGCGATGCTTTTGTGTTGACAGTAGCTGTGGCACAAAAGCGGGGTTCACACTTGGCTGGCAACTGGCCTGCAACAGGCAGAAAGCCGTGTCTGCCTATATGGAGGCTTTCCACGGTGAACCAGCAGCACCTGTGTTGGTGGCTTTTTACTGAAGAAACTTCCCAGGCTCACCTGAACTGTCAAACCATTTGGCAGTTGTATCAGGGATTCAGGAATACCAGGAATTCACTGTTGAAGGTGTTGGTGTTGCAGCAACTTAGGCTTTGATGATTGGGTTGTCAGGTACCCCCTTACAGTGCGGTGGGGACTGCCTGTTGCAGCAGTGATTTCCTTGAGAGCTTCACTAGTGGTATCTGAACATCTCGGGTAGCCACTTAATTCCTTCTGTGGCTGCACGTATAGATAGTTTAGGGCAGACTACTAGGGAAAAAGAAGGTGTCTTGACCTCTGCAGAAGCAGTTAGGGGAGAAATCCGCGATGGCAGCATTTGAAAGAATTCAAAGATGGGCATAGAATTCAGGTGCTTATTAATAAAAGATTAAACATTATTATTTTAAAAAATAACAAAAGGAATGCTTTGCATCATTATACACTTAAAGTAAGTACAAAATCAGTTCATATACAATGTTGTCCTCTAGCCAAAGTACCGATTCCATAGTCTTCCGCCCCATATCCGCACGGTGAAACAGGTCTCATAAATAAGTTAGGTGCCAGGGCTTAGTTCTGCGTGGGGAGGCGAGGCCGGGGCGCTTCCCCCCGCTCCCGCCGCGTCACTACGCGGTCCTGGCACCCGGCTCGGCCTTGCCGCCCTCGCGGTCCGTGTTGTTGTTGAGGATGTCGTCGCAGCCCATCTGCGCCATGAGGGCCAGGCGCTCGGCCACGCAGTGCGCCGTGAGGCGGGCCTCGGGGTCGTGGTCCCAGCACTCCGTGATGGTGTCGCACAGGAAGCGCATGCCCTGCCCGCGGAAAAGACGCCGTTAGACCGGGAGGTGGTGGGAAGGGGAGCGCGGTGGGAGCTCCCGGGGGTTCTGGGCGTCTCCCTGCAGGAATGGTTGTTGGCCGAGCCACGTCGGAGGGGAAACGGCCTCGGGGACCGGTGGCAAACTCCTGTTTGGAGCGTCCTGCCGCTGCTCCCCGAACAGCAGCAGCCTCGGGCAACCCTGGATCCGTTCCCAAGTGGGAGTCCCAGGAGCCCTTCCCTGAGGGCTGCAGCAATCACCGCGGGACTGACCCGGAGCCCTGGGGAATGTGGCCCCTCCATCTCCTGTTTGCACCTTTGCTGCTCGGATCGAGCATTGTAAACCAGCGGGGGAGACGGGTGCTGCGCCCAGGGTTCTCGGTTTGCAGCCCGTGTCAGGGCGAACCATGAGGGGAAAAGGCAATTTTATCATAATTAAGCTCATTAAATAGGCTGCGGTGTTTTAGCAGCTCCCTGAAAGGCAGGAATTAGGCACTTCTTAGTGTGCTTCCCAACCCCTTAAAATCTACTCTGTTGCAATGGATGGAATTCCCAGCATCAGGTTTGGTTTTGATTGCCCAGTGCTCAGAAAAGGTCCTGGTAATTTAGGCTTAGAAATAAAATAACAGTATTTGACTCCTTATTTTTTTCTTCCTTCTTTAGGCTGGCAGCCCAGGCGTCTCAAGAAGTTATATTGCCTCTTTCTTTCACCATGTAATTCGTATCATCTATCTTTTTAAGTCATTGTCAAATAAGGTTGCAACACCCTGGGCAAATTATTATTATTATATATAGCCTATTATTGTTCTAATAAAGCTGTGGGTGGTTTTTTTTTTTTTTTTTTTTTTTTTTTTTTTTTTTTGTGTGTGTGTGTGTGTATGTGTAAAATCCTAATTTGTGAGTAAGAAAGCCCCAAAACCTTGCAGGTACTGATATGAAAGAAAGACATGAGTCCTGTGCAGAGACACTGTTGCTGTCTCTGTCCTTTTGCACCTCTCTGAGAATTCCCTCTTCTGAGCTGGGATTTATGTTAAATCTGCTGTAATGGCCCCAGATTGGAGAGAACAGGATTGCACGGTGCAGATGGTACATTTTGGTCGTGTCAGTTATGTATTAGCCTAGCTGAAAGGACTTGAGGATAATTAAAGTGTAAAGATGAGCTAACTTAATGGTAGGTTTTAAAATGAGCCTTTCTCAAATAGAGCATTACGTTGTCACACTGAGTAATCATTAGCTTTTCTGGGCTGCTTTTGCCCTGAAATCATGACATTCAACTACAATTTGCCTTGTAAATAAATATGATGCTCTTTTGAACGGTGCAATTGTAGCATCTTATTATCTTGCACTTGCAAAATGGGCTTCTTTGGGGTTTTATACTTGATTCCATTGGTGTGAATATCTCATGTGTTGCTCATTCACACGAATAACTTGTCTCCCTTTCTAGGTATCGCCCAGCGCTTCCTCCCCAAAGGCCGCGTTGGGATGAGAGGCAGCGTGTGGCACAAACCTGGGATTTTCTGTCATTTTCCAGCAGATGGTGCTGCCCTATGCTGCACGCTAGCGAGGCTCAGAAGGTGCCCGGAAAATAATGTAAAGCCAGGCCTGTAAGGGGATGTTTATTAGAGCAGCTAATATTAGCCAGAGGAAAGCTCTCAGGAACACAAGATGGCTTTTCTGGTTCTCTTCCCTCGTGAATATGAGGTGGTCTAATAAAAGTTACTGCCTTATAAACCTGGCTTTGTTTACCCGTCAGCCCGGCCCCGCTGCTGCAAGGTTGGTTCTCGGCGGCTGCTGCCGGCTGCCCTTTCTGCAGCCCCGTGCCCGCCGGGTGGCCATGCTGGGCTCTGCCGCCTGCCGCTTCACACAGCCCGACTTCTGGGTGTTTTTAATGCGGTTTCAAAGTTTATCAGGGAGGCTGGGAGGTGAATGGCTGAGATGAATGCTCAAAGGTTTCAAATAGGCAGCAGCTCGGATTTAGGGGCCAGTATTTTGTTTCACTCCCGTGAGGGAAGAGGCCTGGGTGAACTTCAGAGCTGAACTTGCTCATACTGATGGCCTGGGAGAAACCCGGGGCTTATTTGATGCTGTCTGAAGCCTTGGTTGCTCAGGTGCCATGAGTCTTTGGACAAACATAATTTTCTCCATATTTTAGGGGATGATACTTCAGGGAATGTGAGGCCTTCTAGGATTCTGAAGTTACATGCTTGCTCTTTAACTATAACCAACATCCACTCTGCCTGGGGGTAATGGTAGTGTTTTTATGGGCAGATACTGCAGAATGATCTGTGCTGACCAAGCAATAAGCCCTATAAGACTCTGTGACCCAGTGAACCCAATCTTTTAGGCTGTTTTTTCAGGTCATCTGAACTGCTGCTGGATGGATGGTCTCTTCTATGTTTGCATTTTCACAAGAAAGGCCAAAGTTAGGCAAGAGCTGGGCGAAGCTGTAAGGGGAAGGGAGTCCCTGATGTAATAAACTGCAGCAGCCCTGGCCAGTGGCTTTTACAGACTGGTCTAGAAGGGCTTATCAGAGCGCAGCCAGCCCAGATGAACTGGAAGCAGAACCCAGCAGTTCTGCTTTCATTTGTACTGATTACAGCAGCTTTCATAAGTCCTTGTGACTCATGCTAATCTGCCGATGTGACTCTGTATTGAAAAATGCAAGTTCCAAGTCAGGTCAGTGAAGCTGGACAACGTGGGTTGTGCTTTTCTCAGCCATCCGCTTACTCCTCGCTTACCTGATGCACCAGCCAGCTGCTGGGGATCTCGGGGCGTCCTCTGCCGTGCAGCACTATGTCTCTCATGGTGTCCACGCAGGGCTGCTCCTGCACTTTTGACCCGAAAGGTAGCTCATAATTCTTTACTTCTGCAAGGAAGCAACAGGAGCGTTACAGGATGTTTCTCATACATTCTCTACACTGTCTTGATATGGCCCGATGAATGGGAATATATTTATATTAATCAGTTTACAAAAATAAACTTATTTGGAAACTTTTCAGGATTTGAGCATGGAAAAATAATGGGAGATTATTGGAAGATGGTGCGTTTTCATGTCAAAGTTGCTTTCAGAGATGGCATCAATGGACTATCTTCTCTCTGTACTCAAAAGCCCCTCCTTGGACTCAGTCTTTAGAAGAAGCACATTTCCAGTAGGTAAAACATAGTATGCAAGCAAAAGATGGGAGAGGCAATTTTGGTACCAAAATGCAGGTTCCTGATACAGCTGATTTAGATGGGAAATGATTCTTCCGTAAGAGCAACCTCCAGGCTGTGGGATACCAACTGGAAATTCCATTTTGCACAAGTGTGTGTCCATCATAATTTCAGCCAGTTGCACTGTTTGCCACTGCAAGTGCGAAGTGCCACTGAGCACTTGTGTGCATTTCCCCATGTGAGCTTGTGAGAGCAGAGCATGTCGGTAATGGGGTCTCCAGAAGTCCTTGCTGAGCTGCTTGGGGACCGAGAGGGTCTTTATTCTGCCAGGAGAAGGACCTTGTAGCCCATGTGAAGGCACGTGCTATCACAACCAGGTTGTTCCATGGTACCTGAGCCTGGGCTGTGAAGCAAGTCCTGTGGCACCTGAAGGGCTACAGGCAGGTGAAAGCCCATGGCCACACCAGGGAAGGGCAGCGCGCGATGTGAGGGGGCTGGAGCCACCGCAAAGGCAATGTGGCGTGGTCTGAGCTAGGCAAGGCTCTCGAGCAAGGAGAAGATTCGGGACAGCTTTCTTGCCGGGGTCAGAGTTTCTTCCAGCTTCATGGAAGAACTCCATGGAACTTCCACAGGAGGAAGATAGGGGAAAGAAAAATGGAAAAGCAAATAGCAAAAATGCAACTAGAGAGGTACAAAGAGAAGAGAGAGGAGCGGGCGCAATGACAGTCAGGGGATAACACCAGGGTGGTTAATTAAATGTTTTATAATGCAAGAACTCTGTGGCCAGGCTGTGACTAGGGAAGTGACAGGGAACGTGGCATTGCTGGAGGCTGGAGTTTGTGTGTCCCTGTTGCAACATAAACTCTCTGGCACAATCTTAACAAAAGTCCTTGCAGCTGAGGAAAAGGGGGAGGTGGGAAGGAAGGAGCCAACTTTGGCTCTTCCTGTTTGCTTTTGTTTGCATCATCAGCAGTTACTTGGATTTAGCTTCAAGATTGGCCCCACTTTGAGCGGGGGCTGGACCAGATGACCCCCCTGAGGTCCCTCCAAACGTCAATTACTCTACAACCAGTGTTAGAATTTGGATCATTTTAGCGTTGCAGGTGCCAGACAGCAACTGCGTGTGTAAGGCCAAGTGACTGGTGCTTTTCTATGTTTCATTAGTTAAAACAAAGGGATAAAAGTCCTTACTCACCTCGGGTGAGTCTTTATGGCAGGTATTTTCATGAGTGCCTTCCTAGGTTAAACTCTATGGCTGAAATTTTGAAGAGCAGGGAGCTTCCCTGGCTACCCTCACTGTTGAAGACTAGGATCCTGGGCCTCCCACTGGGCTTTCTGGTCTAAATCAGGTCACTTTTGGAACAGAATTCTGCATCTGCATTTGCTGAATTGGATGTGGATCTGCCTGGAAATATGGGATAAAATCCTGGCTTCATAGAGCTCAACAGGGAAAATCTCTCCAGGCTTCAGAATAGTTGTGATTTTGCCTGTGAGCTGTTTTCAGTTGCATGTTTTTCCCTCTTGTTCCCATACTCTGCTTTGTAATGTTTTGTTACCAGGAAAGAGTGAACCCTGGGACAACAACCCCCCTCATCACAATGGAGAGCCTAGGAGACCTCTCTGAACTATCCCCACCAGGCCTGGAGGGCCCCTCTGATTCCTGCAGTCCTCTGTGAGGTTCCTTGGGACCTAGTCACTGTGGTGGAAACTGTGGGGACTATCTGGTCTCGTGACAGGAGAGAGGCCCTTCCACAGGACACAGGCAGAGCTGATGCCTTTGAGTGCGGCTTCCTGGAGCATGAGGCCTCCTCCAGTGGCATTTCTGCAGCTGTGGACAAAAGTAGGGACATCCTCTTCCCTGCTCCTTGACCACGGTGCCTGTTTCCCTTGTGCTGTGACACACGAAGCTATTAGCTGTCTCTGTTACCACAGCCCGTGGGGGAATCTGCCACCCACCCTCAGCAGCCCTCTAAAGAGAAGTCGTGTGAATGAAGCACTGTGCGAGATGAGGCCAGCAGTGAGGCAGAACGGAGTCATCGCTGCTTCGGGGAAAGCGAGTGTGAACCACGGAGCATCACAAAGTCGATTCCCTGAACACCAAGGGAGCAAAAATGTGCAAAAGAAATATGGTGCTATGCTCCTACCTCCTACCACTTCACATCTGGAGGCCATTTCCCATAAAACCAGGGCCATGGAATAGACATCCATTTGCTTGAAAGACTCCAGATCTTCGAGGTTTACTCTGGACTCCAGGACCTCTGGGGCCATGTACCTGGCGGTGCCCACCTGCCCACAAAGAGGAGAAACGTTAGCAGAAACACGAGCACATGGCACTACGTGGGTGCAAAATCCTGGTTCCCGAAGGGATGCGGCTTCTGCCTGGTGTTTGAGAGCCCGAGAGCACTCGTGATGTTAGTGAAGTGCTGCCCGGGGCATCCGAGGAGTTTGCGGGCCATGCCAGAGGGACGGGGATCGGGTAGTACTTGCCTGCCCGCTGTTTGCAAAGTCATCAACCGTCAGGGAAGGGTCGAGGCGGATGGCGATGCCGAAGTCGCAGAGCACGCACTCCTGCTCGTTCTTCACCAGGATGTTGGTGCTCTTGATGTCCCGGTGGGCGATGGGGATTTTTGGCCGGCCGCAGGCGGTGTAGTCGCTGTGGAGGTGAGCCACCCCGTTGACGAGGGACCCGGCCATTTTCTGTAGGTCCATCCAGCTCAGGATGTGCCTGGACAGGTAGTCCTTGAGGTTGCCGCGGCTGTGGTAGGCCGTGATGAGCCAGTACTCCCTGCGGGGCCCCGAGCCCCTGTCCTCGGCCGTGAGGAACTGCAGGACGCTGTCGTGCTTGAGGCTGGCGTCCGTGAAGATCTGGCTCTCGTTTTTCCAGGAGGAATATTCCTCGCAGGGGAAGATCTTCACGGCCACCGTCTCGTACTGCCCCGAGCTGGCGTGGTTTAACTTGGCCCTCCAGACCTCGGCAAACTGGCCTTTGCCCACCATTTCGTCGAGCTCGATGGGGAGCAGCTCGGTGTTGTGGTTGATGCTGTTGGCGCAGGTGGAGCTCATGGCGGCCTGGTTGTCGTCCACCATCACCGACAGCTTCTCGTCGCGCTCGGCGGCCTTGCCCCGCTCGGGCAGCGCCGGGTGCTGCGCGTGCTTCTGGCCCCACGCCTTGGCTCGCTTCCTCCGCTTCTGCGTGCGGCACAGGTAGAAGATCACCGTGATCATGACGGCCACCAGCAGCGGGGGCAGCAGGCTGATGGCCGCCACCGGGATGACCTCTTTGCTCTGCAGCATGGAGTACCCTGCGGGAAGGGAAGCAGATATGAGCGCGCTGCGGCACAGGGTCTGCAACATCTTGTTCTGATCACGCGTAGGAGGAAAATATGTAAGGCGGTTAATAAAGCACAGCCTTGTGCAGGGACGTAACGCACGCTGCGCACAAATCCCCTTGGAGCAGAGCGAAAGGACTCAGATGCATGTGACTGCTTAGAGGCCACTCACTCTAGCTCCATTTATCAAGCGAGGACTCAGGACTGCAGGGCTGGAAGAGACGGTGGGTCATGGCACATGGAGGACCAAGGAGGTCTCATGCGTGTGGCCGGTGACCTGCACCATCTCTTGTGCATGTCTCCTGCACGAGCCCATCCAAGGAGCTGCTGGAGGTGTCTCCCTGCAAGCGCCGGCAAGAGCGGGCGGCCGTGACGGCTGCTGGTGCAAAGGGCAGTAACTGCATCACTCGCAGTGTCTGTGTTCAGCTTTGCACCGTGCTGCGGCGCTGGCACCTGGCTATGGCCCAGGAATAGTTGATTTGATTCAGTTCTTCTGAGCCCCCATCAACCTTCAGATCATTGGGGAAAGGGGGGAAAAAACCCCAACAACCCTCACACAACATATAATTGTCTGATCCTTTGATGTTCGCAATTCCTGGAATAAACATGCTGACTTCAGTAGAGATATTCAAGTAAAATCTTACTCAGAGGTTTTCCTGCCAAGTATAATAACCCAGGGGAAGAGGGATAAGAATCATTCCATAAGCAAAACTCTTGCTGTTTGACCTCAGTGTGTGCAGATCATAATTCAGGTTCTGGAAAAACAGAGCATTTAGCTATTTTACTTGGCAAATTTCAAAAAAATCTGCTGCAGCTAATTTCTGCAAGGCTGTGAAAGCGTTTCTAAAATAGGCATCAAGTTCAAACCACAAGATCAACCTAAACTGATATAAATCAATAACTAACTCAGGAATATGTTTATTTTGGAAAGCATTAGGCCTGGATATCACCTACTGCTTTAATGGATTTACCCGATGCTTAGGATCACATCTCTGAAACTCAAAAGAAAGAAAAAGAGATTTAAAAAAAAAGAGTTATGTGCATGAGTGCTGCGAACAGTAACTTAACACAACTTCAGCAAATTCCTTGGTGAGGATGCCCCTTCCCTGTGCAAAACCCTTGGTGCACTGCAGGGGCGGGAGGGCTGAGATCTGTCGCTGGAAAAACGGAGGGGACCACTCTGCTTTCTCTGCACGTAACTGTGGACCTCTAGCCCCAAAAGTTGTTGAGTGCTGCTGCTTGGGTCCATCCTCATGTGCTTACCTCGGCCATCAGCTCTTATCTGTATTCTTTTTTACTTTGCTCCAAGTTGGTCAATAGGAGCGGAGGTTGCCATAAGTTAACATTTCAAGTCAAACACCAAAAAATTACTTAAAAGAGTAGAAAGGGATGCAGATAGCCCGTTCGGAGAGGGTCTTGCAAAGCTCTTGGCTTCATTCGCACTGCTCGTTTAGTCAGTGGTCATTTTGGCATGAACCGCTGCATCCTGGTCTCGGCCTCGGGGCTGGCCGCGCACGTCCCTGTTTTGCTTGGCCCTGGAGGCGGCGCGGGCCGCCGGCTCCGCATCGGTTACCTTCGCTAGAAGCGGCTCGTTTGCTCAGCCAATTTGCTTCTCGTGCCATGCCCCCGCTTTCCCCCGCACCGCGGGAGCCGTCGCGCTGCCCGTTTGCAGGTTATACTTAGCCTCATTTTTGGCATTTTGTTGCTCTGTAATTATAGAAAACCAGAGGAATTTCAGGGTGCTTTTCTTGCGGGTTGGATTCGGCACGGCCCACTTGACTGGTGCTGGGGGGGGGCCTGTGCCTCCCTCCTGCACAGCAGAGGGTTAAGCAAGACCCCAAAGATTCAGGATTGAACAAGAAGCTTCTTTTCCCTAGCGTCCATGTCCTGGGGCAGGATTGTCCCAGCGAAGTTTAGCTCAAGCTTTCAGAGCATCGACTCGCTCGGGGCTCACACCAGCGCTGGGGTTTCGGTCTGCCCCATGCCGAGGGCATGGCCCTGAGCAAGACTGGATTTTCCATCTCCGGATGTTTTCAGCGCCAGACTGAAGGCATTTCTGGCAAGGGTGATTTGGCCACAGCCAACACCGGGCTCAGTGCTGTGGTAACTGGGTAAAAAATGTAGCTAGAGGAAGTCAAAGAAGATGTTGCAACAGTTCTACTTTCTCCCTTGGAAGTGCAAGTGCTGCAGCTCCCAATGTGGGGGTTCGGTACTGCAAGCACCAGGCACTTCTCATCACCTTAAATAACGCTCATGAAAACACTCACCGTTGGTGTGGTTCTCAAAGATGAGTTTGTCATTGCATTCCTGCTCATCCACGCAGCCGCAGATGTAGATGACGCCGTCCTCGCTGGGCTGGTGGCTCATGATGCAGCGGGAGGTGTTGTAGTTGGGGACCATGAGGTTCTCGATGGGGTGCTGGGGGTTGTGGCACAGCGTGCTGATCCTGATGCTCTCGTTGTCTTGCCTCCTGCAGGGACAAGGAAAGAAAGAAAGTGTCAGACGAGAGCCCCAGCCTTCAGAAAGCGGCAGCCCTGGGCCTGTTGTCCCAGTGTCACCTGGATGCCATTGTAAATGTCCCAGTGTCACCTGGATGCCATCCTAAACTACCTAAGAGCAATAAACCCTCGTTTCTCTCCATATAGACAATTAAGAGGAAAATTAAAGCTTAATCACCTGGAGCATCTTGTGAGTGACATGAAACTTTCTTTTTCAAAAAGAAAAGCAAGATCTCGTTTTTGTTGTGTAGGTTTTGGGGATGAGGAACACTTTTGCAAGAGATTTTTTCTCTAACTGCAGGTGAGATGCAAAATATTCAGAAGTGCCCGTCACAATGAACACCTCACAGGTGGCACCACGGGAGGTAAAAACCATCTCCCAAGGCCCAATCCCGAAAAATCACATCCGGGGCACTCCAAATGCTCCCCAAACCTGACAGAGCCAGTCCCGGCTACCATCGTCTCCCACACGAGCCCCACGCAGCCCTTATGGACCTGAGCGTGGCAAAGCCAGGGAGTCTGGGACAGAGGGATTTTTCCTTTTGGTTTGTGTGTTCTTGTGTGTGTGTGTTTTTTTCTTTTGTTTTCTTTTGTTTTCTTTTCTAATTTAGTTTTCCTGTCATTGTTTTGTTCTGCTTTTGGCTCCTAACATGGCAATTACGTTGAGGCAGGATGCTGCAAAGGGCCCGCGCGGCTTTGCCCCTAACTAGCAGGTTGAGCTGAAGAGCCCGTCCGGTTTTCCCTTCTTTGGACAAATCAAAAGGGACAGAGGGGAAAAGTCCCTTTGGGTAGATCCCAGATGGACATTTTCTTTTTGTTGGTTTTCCCTATAGGGAGCAAAATGCATCCGGGATGGCAAGTGAGGGATTCACGAGCTTGCATTTAAAGCCATCTATAGCTCGCTTGAAAACTCTGTGGCCTGAGGACCTCAAGGATGGGCTGGTTTTACGCAGTGGATTTGTCTTGTGAAGCTACATGGGAGATTTCATGCAAGTGAAGCAGGCTCAGCACGAACCCACGGGGTTTTGCATTGCAAACTGCATTTAATGCAGTTTCTTTAGGAAAAACAAAACAAAACAAATCACAGGCAAGACGAAGTTCTCTGCTGCAAACTGCAAATACGGATGGCGGGATGGCGGGAGGGCCGCCCGCGGGGCCGCACTTACCAGATGGCCACGCAGATCTCGTAGGGGCTCTCGCAGTAGGAGTTGAGGTTGCAGTTGCTGTAGCAGACGCGCTCCTCGCAGGCGGGCGCCGTCGCGTCGCACCATTTGCACAGGTTGGTCTTCAGGCTGCGGCGCGCCCCGGCTGCGGGCAGAGAGGGGAGCGCGTCAGGGCTTCCCCCGGCCCACGGATGGGGCTTCAGATTCCGGCATCCGCCCGGAGCAGAGGCGGCTGCAGCAGCCCCGAGGAAACAGGTCCCCACAGTGAGGATCCTGTGCGAGGGGAAGATGCTGCCCGTGCCCAACCGCGCTGCGCGTCTCACGAGTGTGAAAGAAGGTCTAATTTTATACCCAGGGTGAATGAACTGCTCTAGGGTACGGAATAAGTCCCAGCTAAATTTAAACTTCCTGCTGCAAGGCTGCTGGTGTGCCTTCAAAAAAAGAAAGAAACCCAAAACAAAAAAATAGGACAAACAAAGCAGCTAAGAGGCTTATTTATAGATATATACCAATTTTTGGTCTAACTTAATAAATACCCTTGGCGACCTGCCATGAGGTCCCAGCAACCTGCTGTGGGAACCCAGGGGGACACTTGTTGGAGGGAGGGCGTTTTTGGTGGCCACATCGTTGAATGCTGCAGCAGGAGACCCTGACTACCAAGGTGTCCTGTGGACCAAGCAAGGGCCTCACATTGGCCACGGGGCACCCGCCACCAGCCAGGACACGGCCCTGGTGCCGGGGGCTGCTCTGGCCCTGCTGGAGCAAAGGGCCCTCTTGTGGGTGACCTGACTAGAGGCAGCAGCCCCCTCCACGGGACAGTGCCCGAAAGTGTGACCGGGATTTGGGGCGCTCATGCCCAAGCGCAGCTCCATGTAGTCGCTGTGGGCCAGGGTGGGACCTATGGGCTTCAAACCTCAGAAAAAAAAGTTTTTATTCTATGTTTGTATTTATTAGTATTTTTATATATTTGTAAATGCAGCTCAATAGCATCACCACGGTGCTGGTGTGTGGGTAGGGGGCTGAATGCTGCGGTCCTCTGCAGCAGCACGGAGGAGGCTAAAGAGTTAAATACGGAAACGTGATCCAGAAATGCAGCGGTAAGCGGACAAAACGCTTCGGAGACAAACTGTTCCGAGCCAGCTCCGCCTGCGACTCCGCGCTCGCTCTGGAGGAAAGGTCAGGGCGGGAAGATCCAGTTTTCCTTCCCCCTTCCCCATCTCTCCCGTCGGGTCACGGAGGAGGACGCGAAGAAACCGGGAGCTCCCTGGGCATGGGGTGTCCTGGAGCCAGCGACTCCCGGGTGCCCAGTGAGCGCCCCGTCGCTGCCCTGCTCGGAGCCAGCTGAGCACCCTCGATATTGATACGCGGATGGATTCAGAAAGGCGCGCGGGCGGTGAGAGCAGCAACGCGCTGCCGCAAAGGGCTTCCAGATGTCGCCGGGGCGAACGCAAAACATCAAAACACAAACTCCAAAAAAAAAAAAAAGAAAATCTGGATAAGCAGAACTTGGAACAAACTATGAACTAATTAAATGTGGGCTGAGGAGCCCAGAAATAAATTGAAGCCATAAGGAGGTGGCGGGAGCCAGTGGGGAGCGGGGTCGGCCGAAGCCGCTGCGTGTCAGCGAGGGGGTTGACGTGATGGCTCGATGGCTCGTGGGGTACCCGGTGCCCTGTTGAGGGGCGGGCTCCTTCCTATGGCTACCCGCGGCCCCTCGGAGGTAGCGGGGCGACGTCAAACTGCCCCGCAAGGGACGACCGCCCCGTGGTGCCCGCACGAGCAGCGGCTGGGCCCGGGCAGCGCCGGGACTCGGGGTGCGCAGGGGCACCCCGGGAGGCAGCCGCGCCTGCCAGCAAGGGAGAGGGGCCGGGTCCTGACTGCGCTCGGCACCGCCGCTGCCCCATGCCAAACAGCCGCGCAGGCTCCGTGTCTGCTCCAGTTGGCCCTTCTTCAAACGGGCTGGTTGCTGCCACTTATTATTCTTATTTTTTCCCCACTTTGTGCAAATATCCCTTCCAACGGAGCGTGTAGCAAATAACGCCGAGCCGGATTACGCAATGGGCTGGGGCCGGGCCGGAGCAGCCGCCTTCCCAAATCTCTTTCAGATGCTCGAGTGACATCACGTGGTGGCCTCCCCTGGGGAGGGACGAGCCCGCTGCTCAGCAAACCCCACATCTTCGTCTTCCCAGGTGCCTCTGCATTTCACCCACGGCCGAGCCGCGGGCCCGTGCCTGGGGTTACCTGGTGGCTCGCATCGCCTCTTGGCCTCAGGAGCCGCGCGTTGCTCTCCCGAGCCCGACGCTCTCGCCCATCGCGTGCGCTCGCCTGCGCTTGAAAACAACAACAGCTCCCCTGACTCATCCGCCCGACGGCCTCTGAGTCAGGTTTTTATTTCTGGGCTTCCCTGCTCGGCCCTGTGCGGCGCGGTGAGCCGCCCGCGTGTCGCACACACACACACCCCCGGCCTCACGCCTGCTTTTCCCCCGCAAAAACACAACCATTTCCCTGCCATTAACGAATGGGAATAATCTGAGCCTGACTACCCTGCCTTTTATTTTCCCTTCTAGAAACCCTTTAGATGAACTCAGGCCGGCTTTAAAGTAAACCTCCTTTCTAGTTTTTTTTTTCCCTTTCCAGGCAGACTTTTTCTTTCAAAATAGCAATAGGGAGTCACTAACAGTCTTGGCCTGAGCACTGAGCATGCAGCCATTAACCCCTTCATGCCCCACTATGATCTCTTGTCGGATGTGAGTGGTGACACCGAGGTGGGACGAGCACCCGGGTACAGAGCCCGCGGCCTTCACCCGGGCGGTTCTGCGCAGAGCTCTCTGCATACAGATCCCTGCCTATAGGTCCCTTCACAGAGGTACAAAAAGGTCCTTCCTATAGGTCCTCTGCATCCCCCAAAGCAGCATGTCCACGCACCACCTCCAGGTCAGGAGCAGGGAAAGGGCACCAGGAGCTATGGGGTCATCCCCATGAAACACCCTCTCTACCACCACAATAAATAATTTAATCGTCACATCTTGCTCTTTCAGTGCGGGCTGTTCACATTGTACTAAAAGTTCCCTGAGGAAAATCTGTAGGGTGAAATAAAACCCTTTGTGAGAGCAAGAGATAGAGGCGGCCCCAGGAGCCCGTCCGCTCGCCAGCTGCCATGTGGGCCGGCGCGCTGAGCCCTCAGGATGCGCCTCTGCCCTCAGACACGTCCAGCCCAGCCCTCACCTCGCCATCGTCAAGGCCTATGGAAACGCCGAGCTGGGACACGGTTCTCCTCCCCGTCGGCATGGTATGTTTGGTGTCAGTATTGGAATTAATTTCCCTTGGATGTATTAAGCATCATGCAACCAGCTAGGCCATACCATGCTACGAAATCCCTGCTTGTTTCACACCGGCGGAAAGTCAGCCCAAAAATGTTCTGCAGGGCCCAAAGTGAAGCCCTTCCCAAAGGGCTCCTTGAAACGTGCTGCACTGAGATACTATTTCACTTGGAGACTTCTATTAAATATAAAAATTACTGGACAGATGAAGTCTCATATAGAAGTTCTACAAAACAGACAGTAAAGTTTTCAAGAGCAAACAAAGCCCTCTGGTCCAGAGGTCTTGGAGCTCCCTAAGCGTTGGCCCAGCGCCGTGGGGAGAACAGTGAGGGATTATCAACCTGGGCCTTTACTGTGTCTTCAGAACATTAGAAAACCCCTGAAAACACTTGGTGTGTTTTGAATTGGTCTTGTCAATGCCATTAAGTCTTCACTATGGCACCATGGAGCTAGGGGCTGGCAGGACACCCTGTTGGGTGCAGTTGACCTCATTGTCCCCCTGAGCGCCTAAAGCACCTGCTTCCCTCAGCACACCCCTCGCTCCCAAGAGAAGTCAGCACCAGTTCACCTGCAACAGCTCTGCTGATCCCACTAAACACTCATCAGCTGCTGGCTAATTACTGGGACCCACCATGAAGGGCTGGGAGCCAAGAGGCAAGGGGCAACCGACAGCTAATGCTACTGCCATCATTTCTGTTGTGCTTGTTTCTCGGAAGCTACCAACAGTTGTGTCCTATCATCTGCCTTAAGAGCAGCTTCTGCCCCTTATTGTCCCTCAGTTGTAGGACGGCCTATCCCCTGTGAGAGCATAAAGGTGACAGTGAAAGAAATTGAGCTGCAAGTTCCTTGCAGATATTGCTCTAGCTTGACTACCTCAGCCCAAGTAATGGTACTGCATAGAGGGTTTTTTTTTTTTTACATGTTATTATTGTTATCATATTTTGCTGTGATTTTTAGTCTTGGGTAAACTTTACAGGCCCTGCAGGACTCCTGGACCCTCATGGGTAAATGGAAGTGAAATTTAAAGATATCATCCAAACAGGTAAACATGTCAGAAACATTATCTGGGTCAAATTTGGGCAATAGGATTCACTCTGTTTTAAGTAGAAAGAGTTTACTGATGATTTAGATGAACTTCCTGGGGAGTGTTTGAAATTCCTGGCACCCATTCGAGTTACCATCTGGTGGAGGGGCTATGATGAGCCAACACAGAGATATTAGGCTGGAGCTGCTCTTAATATCACACATGGAGTTTTGTGTCTGGTTAGGATGTATTTTTTTTTCTTTTTTTTTTTTTCACTTGGATTTGTAGTATTTTGGTTATCTGAGGCGAGCAAGGCTCATAGGAGATAGTGTGTCCAGCACTGGGGCAGAGATGTGCTGCTAACTCCGCATCTGCCTGCTGTCATCAAGCAGCTCCAGCACTGCCTATTCCTCTTGGCTGCTGAAATTAGTATGTGTAGCTGAGTTCTGCCCTCATTTAGAGCAGATCTACCAATAATCAAGTAATTAGTGCTGTTGGAGTGAACTTGGCCTTGAGGGGAGCCTGGGTGCAGATGCTGCAGCTTGCTCGCTTTTCCCAGAGCATGCACATAGATAAGCTGGCATGTTCCTCCCTGCCATTTCCTTCTTGATCTCTTTTAAAAACTCTATTTTAGGAAGCTTGGGAATGCACTGTAATCTACATAAAGGCGCTGGTCATTGTGGGGTTTGGGTCGATCTGAACATTTCTCGTTTTCTAAAACAAAAGGGACCTATTTCAGCCTGGGCATGTGTTGTTATCTGAAAGCAAAGTGGGAGGGTTTTTGTGGGAAGGGGACCATGGCTTTCCACGAGTCCTGCAGGCAGGGCCTTAACCACAGGCTCTTGCCCGCGGGTGCTGCTCCTCCGGCATGGAGAAGTGGGCAAATCGAGACAAATTGTTTCTCAGTTCGTTATCTTGCCCTCTGAGACCTCACAAATTTGCACTGCCTCTTTTTAACCCAGCTTCCTGCCCCTGAGTGCCACCGAGTAGGAATGCTTCCCAACATGCAGCATGGCTTGTGGGCGACAGGAAAGCTCGTGGTGCTGCTCTGCGAGGAGGCGAGCGCAGAGCAAACGCACAAAACAGGAGCCGATGCTCCACGCGGCTGGCAGGAGCGCCCGGGGACGCTCCGTGCCACCGTACTGGGCTGCCTCTTGGCACACTAACACCATGGCAGGAACTGAGCTCCCAGGGGAGCCCCGGTCTCATTTCTGTGGCCGCTTGTCCCCTCGGACTGTTTGAAGGAGGATGATTAATTCGGCCGCTCGTTGCTCATGGCTCTGTGCGTCACTTCCTGCTGCAAGAAGGGCCGGGTCTGCAGTCTTGGACTGGTTGGGGCTAATTTAGGGATAGCTCTATCATGGGAAAAAGAAACTCTGGCTATGGCAGAACAGCAGCTGATCTTGTTCCTTTCACCTGCACGTTCACATTCTCCCATGCAGAAAGTTATCAAGCGGCACTGGACAGATTTCTCTTGTGTCCCAGCTGCGTTCGTTGGTGACTCGCACAATTTATTCCGCATACAGGCCAAAAAGGCACAGTTGCACTCCACCAAATGAGACAAGATTTATTTTAATTTGTTTGGGGTTTTTTTGTTTGTTTGTTTTGCTCCTTTAAAGGGATCCCTATACCTCTCTTCAAGCCTGTTGGAGCACCTGCACTCGCATCACCCCAGGGATGCTGCGTGGGAGCTGGTCTGAGCTCCCCAGCACACGCAGAACTCACCTGACACAGGAGGGTACAACAAACTGGGAAAGGGAGGAAAGGGGCCCTGGATATCCACAGTGTGAGATCACATGGGCAGTGCCAGCTTCCCGAGGGGGTGTATGGTGCTTGTATGGGGCAATGCAAAGCACAGTCACTCTGTCTCCTTTGGGAATTGCTGAAGGCAGCAGGGATCAGGTGTAATAACCAGCAGGGCAGAAACTTGAGCAAGTGTTTCCAGGCTCCCAGAAGCAGAGACGCAGGGAAAAGAGCTGATCCTGGAGGAGGCATCTTCACCTGCCTGCAGAGAACCTGAAAAGGCTGGGGATGCTCGCACCTTGGGGCAAGGAGGTGCCTTATCAGCAGTCAGAGGAAGCCACTGGAGCCTGGGACTGGACTAGTGCCATGGAGCCCACTTGCTTCTGCAAATAGCTGCAAGTTGCACGCTGCAAATGCTGACAGGGTTTTGATGTCTTTTTTTTTTTTTTTTTTTATCCCAAATCCAGCTGTAAATAGGCCTGTTTAGGCAAAGATAATGCTTTGGTTAAGGGATATCTTCTGAGCCGCTGGAGTCCATGCGGGCAATGGCCCTTGGTTCACCGTGGGCTGGCAGATTGCAAAGTACAGCTGGAGACATCGGCCGCCCCAAAGACGAGACGTGTTTGCTCGTGTATAAGTCGGCTGTCAGGCGTGTTCCTGGCTTATCAATGGGAAGCAAAACACGGCCGTGTAGCAGCTCCATGAAAGGGTACGTCCTGGCCGGCGCAGCGGCGGGGAGCGCGGGCTGCAGAGGGGATTACGAGATAAGCAGGCTCTCCCACATCTCCCAAAACGCTGACAGCTAGCAGCAGCTGGAGGAAACTTCAGCCCTACATGGACTGCAATAAAAAGTGGAAACCAAAAGCAGAGCAAGGAATACGGCACTGATGGACCTTGCAGATCCTTTCCAGAAGGAGGACCACGATGGTCTTCTCTAAACCTGGGGATGCTCCTCTGAGCAGGACCACGAGAGCTCGGAGCCACCCCACCCCATCCCCCCCCACACCTCTGGGCATCCTTAGGGAATCATTATCTTCCAGCTGGGGTCCGGCACGCTGACAGTGTGGCGCTAATCCGTGGCTCTGATAAGGCGGGCAGCCGCCACCAGCCTTATCTCCCTCGTAAACGGAGGCTGCTGCCAGCATTTTGCGGGGCATGTTTGCTCGGAGCACAGCAAAGTGTGTGGGAGCTGCTCGCTCCGTCTCCTTGATGGGACGGCTCTTGTTTATATACATATACATAAATAAAATGTGTATATATATATTTTGCAATAAGATCAGATGTTCCCCTAAGCCATGACAATCCATGGGAGAGGTCACTAGCTCTTGGCAAGCTGCAACACGGTGGCACTTGATGGAAAGCGAATGTTTTTGAGGGATGAGTTATCAGGACATGCTTTCCTTCCCTTGCAGCAAGGAAATAAACTGGACAGCAAAACAAGCAACAACATGAAGCTGTAAGGAAAAGGCAATGGAGCTGAAGGCTTCTTTAGGATAAAAGCCGCTGCCATCCTCCCCTAACCCAATGACTGCTTCCTTTCTACTTAGGAGTACGCTGGCTGCATCTGTAGAGGCCTCCACCTTTAATAGGACCTATGAATACCATGACTGCAGCTGGTTGAAATTTATTTACTATTATTTTTTTCACACACAAAAATCTTTGTGATCATTGTTAAATGTTGATAGTGGCAGTAGCAGGAAAAATCAACTTTGGCATATATATTTTAAAGGTGCTCCTTGATTTTTGGTTCTGTGGAATCACTTTTTAGAAAGAACTTTCCCTTCAAAACCCCCGCTAAGATGCAGAACTGACAATTCTAGCGATGACCAACCCGCCTGGAATCTGACTGATGCCTTTGAGATGTAAAGAGAAAGGCCAAGCCACTCCTGTGACTCCAGTGCTGCTCTATACCACTGGCTTAGCCTTGATGTCAGTTTAACTTAGGCCAATGGTCAAAATTGTCAGTCTGGGGAAGCTCCAAGGCAACTTCAGGTTCCCCCCTGCCTTTCCGCACTCTCCCTCATGGCTGCAGCGCAGCAG
The DNA here is from genome assembly GCA_034781795.1 of Crypturellus tataupa. Lineage (NCBI taxonomy): Eukaryota > Metazoa > Chordata > Aves > Tinamiformes > Tinamidae > Crypturellus > Crypturellus tataupa. The sequence continues at coordinate 208,991 of JAWLRI010000857.1, read as the reverse complement.
AGGACGCAGGGCTCGTGTAGCCAAGGTTTTCTTGTCCCTTTCCCTGCCTTCCTTGAGGGCTCTGCAAGGACATGTCTGTCTGCAGCGCAGGCCGGTGCTGCTGTCTCTCCCTCACCAGCTCAGCTTTGACCCAGCACTTCCCAGCCCTGAATCGTGGCTGGGCACAGCCCCAGTTATCTCCTCGGCCCTCGGGATTTCGATGGTAGCACCGTCCCGGGTTTATGCTCTGCTGACCTTAGAAATAAGAGGCCGACATCGTGAACGAGCTGCCTGAGGAGCCTGGGATAGGTCAGGGATTTCTCGTGCAGATCAAAAGCAGGAGATGTTTTGCTGACAGCCCCGGAGCTCCCCGTCGTGATTTATGAATTATATATGCTCTGTGTGTTTAGCCAAGGAGGCTCGCTGTGGGGAAGAGGGGCTGGTTTGTGTAAGCAGGAAGGACCACGTGGCTCGGATGATGGTCCGTCAAGAGAGGGTCCTGTGAGAGGCACCGGGTGGTGGGACATCAGCAGATGGGCTGCAGTGTCCCGAGGATGGGTGGCCGGGAGGAATGGGTTTGCATTGGGGATAGCCTGTACCTACTTGCTAGTGGCTCTGGACAGCCTCTCCCTAGCACATCCCATGGGGTGCAACCTCCTCCTGACCCAGTGCAATGTGCCATGGTGCTTTTGATCTTCACGCACCCAAGGGCATCCTGACAGGCTCCTTGGGTGCTTCAGGTCCCCAGAGCTGTTGTCACCCCAGTAACACTTTGTCTGTGTTTCTGAGAAACTGCTTTAAGACATGGGGGACTCCCTCCTCTCCTATGAGATGAGATGTGCCTCTCTCTCCCATGCTCGTGCCCCAAGCCCTATTTTTGATCCTCAGAAACATGAGGGAGATGTTTGAGATTCTAACCCAAACCAAGGGAGAAAAATATCTTAATTGTAAACTTTAACACCAGGGTGTTTCCACAGGTACAATACAGTGATTCCTAGAGCAAGCCCCCAAATTCTGGATAGGTCACAGGACTCCTGGTCTTGCAGCCATTGAAGCCTTCAAGCAACAAAAAAGCATAGGAGATTTTGAGGCAACACCAGCCAAGCAGGGGGAGCGATGGAAATGCAGATGCTGAATTTTTTATTTTTTAGCTCTGTCAGATGGCAATCTGTCCCACCATCAGAGGAATGGAAATGGTCAGGCACCCTGCTTGATTACAGAGATAGAGGCAGAGCCTGAATTCAGGTATCAACTGCGCTGGTGCAATTGCAATCTCTTATGGGAAGCAGTGAAGTTCCTGAGGACGGTTGGCTGGTGTTGACAGAGTTGTTCTGGGACAACTGGGATGAGACCAAGGCCATCTTCATTACAGTAATGCTTAAATCTCCACGCTAAGAGCGGTGACTTTGCTGCTGTCATCAAACTGCTGCTGTTGCTCTGGGCTGGATAAGTGCTGGAATCTGTTGCTTTCAGGATAATTGAATGCATATTTTTGGTCATTTGAGGGAACTTGCTGTTCATTTTTCACTAAATGTCAGTGCAAAGTGGGCACCCTGGGTACCTGCAATGTCTTGGGAGCGCTACAAGACTGCTCTCTAAGAGCAGCCACCAGGGAGCCCTGCGTAAATGTCACCAGGGACCTGGATGAGTGAGAGAGCATGGTCTGAGCTTTTTTTTTTTTTTTTTTGCTTTTTTTTTTCCCGCCTTCCCCTTATTTATCCCTTTTTACTCATACTGAGACAAATTTTGTCATCATATCATTCACGTAACCTTTCAGATGAACTTGGTAATGATGATCTGTTTTGGTTTGGCTTTTCTCAGATTAAAAACCTGCCCCTTAGAAAAAGGAAACCATAAGATAAATAACTCCAAAATTAGGTATTTCTGAAGGATAATTAGCGGTCGTCTTTCTTACCAAAAACAGCCCAAGACTGTGCTTTAGGTAATGGCTTGTAGCAGTACTTCCTTCAGTTTTGCTCCAAATGTGATTAATTTAGCAGGGTAATGTTATCAGCACAGCATCCTACATCTCAACCATTCTTCAAAGCTTTATCTACAATAATGAATGGTAATTTTTTGCCTTTTTTTTTTTTTTTTTTTTGAACATCAGCCTGACCTTATGCTCTGAATTTTCTCATCTGGGGCTCTCTGCCTCAACAGTTGCATTGAGGGCTGAATTTGTGCATGAACACATCACTGGCTGCTCCTCTACTTTCACTCCCTACTTTGGTAGATAGGGGGACCTATGTAAAGAAAACTTAGATGCAGATCCCCGTCCCCGGTTATTTCATTTGGGTGAAGGGGGAAAAAAAAAGCCTGGGTTTGTAATCCTAATACTTCCTTGCTCAGCTCAAAAAGCAATTTTAGTTGCACTGAAATTTCTGCGTTGAGCAGAACGCGTCTGTTTTAGATTTCCCTGCAAAAAGTCCCATTGTCCATGCAAGTCTATAAATATATCCTCTATAGCGATATACGAGTGTGTACACATACGCAGGTACTGTGTATACAGATAGACATGCACACATACTTAGGAGATGTGTATATAACGCTCACTTATATACAAATCTATCCCCCGTTATGAAACAATCATCAAAATATAAACAAGAGAATTTAAGCTGCGGATGGGCACATTTTCAAGTGCTGCTGGAGAGTTTTATCTACAGCATTGAAGAAGTGCTATCAAAACCTAAACAGAGCACTTATTGCAAAGAAATCTTTACGTAAGTGCTGGAGAGGATCGCTGCAGAACCAGATGTTGTTGCAAAGGCAGCTCTCCGCCTCCCCCTCTCCTCTTTCCTTCTTTAATAGCTTGATTAATTCAGCACATAAACCCGGGCTGATAAAAGCTCCGAGCTGCAAAACTTCCCCACATCTGGACACCGCTGAAGCCAGATCGGTCGGCGACACAATTCAGTTGCTTTTAATCCCCCCTCCTCCCAATAAATAAAAACTTCCAACAAGTAAGGCTGACCTATATATATATATATATATTTTTGGGGGGACAATAAACACTGACATCTGTGAGCGCGCAGCCCCTTTCACGCAGCGTTCGCCCTTTGCTGGCGCAGAAACCGGCAACCGGAGCCTTTGCCCCCCAGCCCCTCTGCTATTTCAGACCCTGTCGGTAACCGCTATTGGGGGAGAAGTCAACGATTCGCCTTTTTTTGCCAGAACGCAAGAAAAAAAACAACCGCCCGCTCGGAGCTGGAACGTCCCTACTCACCGGCGGGCAGCAGCAGCAGCAGGAGGGGGAGCAGGGCGGCTCTGCGGCCGTAGCCCATTTTGCGGCCCCCGCTTCACGGATGCTCCATGTCCCCGGCCCCGGGGCTGTCAAGCCCGAGCGAGCGGCGCCTTCGTCCCGGCGGCTCCTGGCCCGGCTGTGCGTGGGGTCCGCCCAGGAACTGCAGCTTATGCACAAACTCTCTCCTCCCGAAATATATACAAATATGGGAGGGGGGGAGCCGGGGGAAGAGCCCTGGCTCCCAGCAGCGCGTTTGATTTTTTGTTTCTTTTTTTTTCCCCCTTCCTTTCGCTTTTTTTTTATTTTCCCGATGACAACACTGAGCTGCTCCCGGCTCCGAGGGGAGCTTCGGAGAGGACCTCACGTCTGCTGCAGGCGGCTGGGCAGAAAGTGGTGGGCGCTGCTATGCACAGTATTTTATCCATCCAGATAAAACACGGGATATTACACTTTGATAGGCCGGGCTGCTGCTAATTCACTATTTTTTTTTTCTCTTTCCCTCCACTTTTTAGAAATTAACTATTTTTAAGCCCATTTCAGTGGGCTGTATTTTTACTAGGCATCACTAGAAAATTTAGGGAGCTTTTTCAGGAAGACTGCACCCACATGAGCTTAGCCTAAAGTAGGCGCTTTCATGCCGTCAAATTGGCACAATTTAGGTGCATACATACACGTGTTTCTGAATCGAGGCCTAAAATAATAGCACTGAGCATTTAAATGGTGGCTTTCTCCCCAAGATTGCAATCTGCTTTACAAAAACTTGCAAGAAATATTGCCCCCACTTACAAAGGGGAAACTGTGAAGCAGAGCAGAAATGTGACTCACCTTGGGTGTTAGCACTATCCATCAGTGGCAAAAGTGGGAGTAAAATCCTCAAACTCTTGCCCTATGATCTATTCCAGTCCTTCAGAAGGCATTAAAATAATGATCAATATAATTGAGTGTGTCAGAAAAAGAGATGAAGTTACTCAGCTTTTTGCAGCCAAAAGCCCTCCTTAAGGTGAAGTTAGTATTTTTATAGTTACTGATAAATTCATCTATCACTTTTTTGATGTATATGCAGCTCTGTAAGTCAAGGAGTCTCCAGTCTCTGCTTTCTAATTTATAGTTCATCAATCAGCGTGTGGTGTGTTTATAGACATATATATGTGTGTGTTTGTGTGCATGCGCCTGTGCATACTCAGGGAGTGTTTTGCTCGATTGGACTTGAGGAACCAAGTTCTTGCTTTGTATGGAAGCTTTCTCATAAACTACAAATACTTGTTTCATAAAATACTTTGTATTAACTATAGTGCGAAGAAGTTAAAAAAACTCGCTCCTGGAGTAAGCAGGGAATATATCCAGAATAATGAGCCTAAAATGATTTCTCCAACCAGGGAACCTCCCTCTTGCTCGTAGTACCGAGGGCTCAAGCCCTAAGAAAATTGTAAAATTGTTCTCCATCGCCTGGCAGTCTTCAAATTGAAGTGGGCGCCTTTCTACACGATATGCTATGTGAATGCAGAAGAGATGGGCCAAGTGGAGCTTCTGCTGCTCTACAGCTCCTGGCCATCCGCTACAGACTAGACCTTGGTGTCAGATGCTGACATGAGTGGGACTGTGGCTGGAGCTGGAGTGAAGCATAGGTGACACCTTACTACCTAGGGCTGGTAAAACCAGTGAAAAAGAAGTGCCCAGAGAAACTGGTGTATATATCTGAACAGTCTTGAGTTACAACAGCTAAGGTATGGCCTTTTGGGACCAAGGGCAAGCAAGCATTTAGTGAGCTTTCTGAAAGACCTTATTTTACCAGTCGGTGTGTTGAATCTATGGTGCGCACGGTCATGTCCATGGGTGACTTTCTTTCTCCCGGACTCTACAGCATTTCCAAATGCCCGCGGGTCACTCAGAAGGACTGCTGCCTTTCCAAAGGTGAATATTTCCTGCATTACAAGCACAAGCAAGTGGGATAAGGCTCTGTTAGGAATGCTGCAGACTAAACGTGATAGATGTGGGCCCTCCTTAACATCAGGAGGCCTCCCCTGCTGCACCACGAAACTGGAGAGAAATAATGTCCCCAGCAGGAGGCCAGAGGGACTTTAATCAATGGTGGACATTGCCATGCAATCTGGAAACATGAGTTCAGGGAGACTGAAGCTATATACACACACATATATATATACATATATATATATAAAAAACATATATGTATGTTTTACCCTACTGTGGTGGGAAGCTGGCAAAGCCTCCGTGCAGCCAAACACCCCGGCACATCTATATGGAGGGAGGCCCGCTCGCCAAGTGCCCAGGTAATTCCAAGTAGCTGCTGGGCCGGGCCAAATCTTCCAAGATGCTTCTGCCCCAGGGGGTAGGTGAAGTCAGGCTCCGGGGTCTGCAGCTTCTGCTCCTTTCCCTGGCAAACAAGAGGGGTGGATGGCAACAGGTGGGAGGGCTCCAAGCTGAGATGATCGATTTATGGAGCACGCTCTTAGGAGGAGATGTGTGGCCTGAGTTCAGTGCAAACAGAGGAAAGGTGGATGCTGTCCCCTGCGCTGGCATCTTTAAGAGCCAGCTGGGCTTCTGCAGAATCCCTGTGAGGGGAGGCTGTTGGGAAGAGGTATTTGTCTTGACTTTGCTAGCATCCATACCCATTTCTACACCATGTTAACCAGGCTGTCCCTGCTGCTCGGTGAAATGTGCCCTCGAGGTGACATGGGCTCATATTTGCCTTCACAAACTGGTGCAGGACCTGCAGGCAGCTCTCTGCTGCACAGGGAACCGGTCCCGTAGGGTCTTGCTGCACGTAGGACGTGCTGCAATCTGGACAGATGGGTCCTCCTGTAACTTGAGTTTAGGTGTGCAGATTCCAGGTTTTTGTATCCAAACAAATCTCAGAAACAAGTCTGATTTGCTTTCCTAGTGAGTCTACACTACCTACAGCTGACCAAGAAGCCACGTACTCGCCCCTTCCTAGCACCTCTAAACGGGCTCTTCTCTCACCAAGAGCTCAGTTCGGGGGCCCTGCTTGTTTCTCAGACCTTTTCGAAAGGAAAAATGCAAACTAAAAATCCAGCAAAGTTACTCTGAGTGAAGCAAGTAAGAACTCTGGGATTGAGCCCAGAGTGTTAAAACTCACATTATAGAGCTCTGCTTCAATGAGAGAACACAGCGACCTTTGGAGTGTGACACTGGGGAGAAAGGAGAGATAAATGGTTATTTTTATTGTTGACTTGTTTATGCCTTTTGGTGTAAATTCTCCTGCTCCTCTGCTAGTGGTCTGGACAACCTCATAACTCAGGACATGCTAAAGGCAGGATTTGGGCTGAGGAACAGAAGGTTTCTGCAGGAGGATTTTTAAACTGCATTGTGGGAGTAGATTTCCCTAAGTTCTCATTTAGGAACTGGAAGATAGTTACTAGAGAAGCAAAATAAAACCTTGGCCACCTGAAACAATACAGCGGGTATTTCAACGAAGGCTTCAAACAGCCCAGGTTTCCTTGGGGGAAGGCAGGGGTCTGCAATCAGTGCGTATGGAGCTCCCAACACATGCACTAAACACCCGTGTGCGATGGACGCGGGCCAGACCCCGTGCAGGAGGCTCAGGTGAGTCAAGTCTCATTATTCTCTGAGGCAAAGACTACCTGCACAGACTCACGGAATGGCTGAGGTTGGAAGGGACCTCAAGAGATCAGCTAGTCCAACCTCCCGGCTCCAGCAGGGACACCCAGGGCATGGGGCACAAGGTGGCACCCAGGCAGGTCTGGAAGATCTCCAGAGAAGGAGACTCCACAACCTCTCTGGGCAGCCTGTTCCAGGGCTCTGTCACCCTCACAGTAAAGAAGCTCTTCCTCATGTGGACGTGGAACTTCTTCCAGTGTTTCAATTTGTCCTCATTACCCTTTGGCCTATCGCTGGCCACCACTGAGAAGAGTTTGGCCCCATCCTCCCTACATTCTCCCCTCAGGTACTTACACATACTGGTCAGATCTCCCCTCAATTTTCTCTTCTCTAGGCTAAACAGGTCCAGCTTGCTTAGTCTTTTCTCAAAAGATAGATGCTCCAGTCCCTTAATCATCTTTGTTGCTCTACGCTGGACCCTCTCTAGAAGCTCCACACCCCTCTTGCACTGGGGAGCCCAGAACTTAATGTGACAGGGAATGGGAAGGGGATGAAGGGACCCGCATAGCCAAGGCCCGCAGTGCAGAAGTGTGTATTGCACTGGCTAGTCCTTGCAAGGGCCAAAGTGATGCTGAGTCTGAACGTGTGGCTTTGGACAAGGTGCACAAGAGGAACTTAGGGTTTGTTTTACCTATATTTATCCATAAGATTGCAAAGAGGATTTGTTTTATGCTTCAAAACTTCAAATGGCTACACCTATCTGACTGGATGAGGAACTTAGTTTCTTAAAAACAGTATTAGTAAACACAAACATATGCTGATACACGAATGTGCACACACTGTGGGGATCTATCAAGACACCACAGCTACCCCCAAGTGGTTCTGGCAGTTAATTAAACTGCAGAAATGTCACTATCATGATTAGTGCATCTTACAAGCATGGCCTTGGGGTTACAGTGCCAGCGGCAAGAGCCACCTGAGAAAGACGTGTGCCCTGGAGCAGTGACCTGTCCTGCCTTCATGGGGACATATGGCGACATGGCTTCGATCCTGGTCTGAAGTTAATCAAGTTGTACGGATTGGTGGGAGTTGAAGATGCTCATAATTCCCCTCCGTAGCCCTGCTGGCTTTTGCATTGTCCTCTACCTTGGCTAAAGCTCGTTTTGACAGCCAGGCAGGGTAAATGCACTTTCTGTGCGGCACATTTATGGGAGTCTTTCTGTAGCCTAGAAATATAGGACTAAATCTGCTTTCTTTACAGCACGTGCAAAATTACATTCTTTGGCCAAAGTAAAAGTAAAGAACTAATTCACCCATTGTGAATGTTTTTCTTTTCATTGGTTTTTTTTTGTCCCCTTCTCTCCCACATCTTTTTCCTTTCTCCCTTTAAAGGCTTAGAGTTGTCTCACTGCTTTCTTTTTCCTCTTTTTGGAGCCATTTTCAGTAAATTTTCACTTATAATATTAACTTTTTTGTCCAACCTCTCTCAAAAGTGTGGGTTAATTTTGGCTTTCTAGTTTGTATGCACAGCTCTGCTGTTGCCCAAATGAAGGGGGACCACTGCCACCAATTTCAGCCTGAGTGGGACTTGGTGCCCTTTCACCCCCTAGAAAGATTCCTACATCTCTTTTCCATTCTCCCCTTTTCAGGAGTTTTTGTTCCTCTGAGTTATGTTGACTGCCAACATTATTTAATATCCTACTATTTAATGGCCATTTCACAGAGTCATTTAGTTCGAGGTCTTCAAGACGCAGCCGGGATATTTTTTTCTCTGCAGGAGCTAGCTGGAAGGTACACACTGAATGCTGAGGATGGCTAGTCCTTTGGAGCAGGTATGTTAAATAATATCTCCTAAAATACAAAATAAAAATCCAGTGAGGATGTTCGGTCCTGAGCTCCAGTTCCAACGCTCCACACACCCGCTCCCCCGAAACCTCTCCCGTTCTCGGTAACAAACCAATGGATGTTGTTGCTACAACATGGGTATGATTTAATTCGAAGTAATAAGAAGTTGAGGTGCTGAAAGAAGGTGCTGAAACTTAGGGCTGGGACAAAAGGGAATGATCTGAATTACCTTCCATGAATATAGGATATTCTGTTTTGTTTAAGATGCATCATTTGCTAGAACTAAAAGGCCCGTCACAAGGACCAAGCAGGAAAGGTAGAATAAAAAGAAGGCTGCTTCCACCCGCACATAAAGTGGGAAAGGGCCTTGGATGGGCAGGAGAGAGCAGCTGCCTTTGGTGAAACTGGGGGGTTTTGGGGGTGTTTTTTTCGCTCCCAGGCTCTCGTGTACATGAGGTCATTGGTCAGCCAGATTTGTACTTCTAGCATTAACCCTCACCTATATGCATAGCATTTTAATTCTTCTCCGCATCTCTACGTACTATTTTTTAGAAGTATTGGGAAAACTCAAAGCTGTTTCTGAAATAACTACCGCATGCTATAGCTCCAACGTACTGCTGTACTTAAGTACTGCTGTATTTTATCGATAATGTTGCTTCCCTAATAAAAATATTTAACACAAAGTATGATATCCTGTCTGAGTTTCACATAAATATTTCTATTATATTGCTGATACGGATCAGAAAAATTTCAGTACGCACATCCCGCAAATGCAAATGTAATTGATACAAGGTATGTATCTTAATGTACATCTTGAGTAAACACGAGAAGACCATGCCCTAATGGAAAACAGGCGCTGTGGTACAACGTGCAATCATGCTTTTACATCTGAACTGGACTTTAGGTTTAGAAAACAAATCTTAAATCAATCCTACTCAAAGGACAAATCATGGTTCACATATTTGTAAAAAAACTTTTGTTCTAGAAGACCCTTTGGTGAAAAAAGCTTGGGAAACGCCATCCAGCCCCGGTGGTGGAGGGGTGGGAAAGGAGGACTGAGGTATCAGTTCAAACAATCTGAGGGAAAAGTTGAATAAACACTGAAGACAACAGAATAGAAACCAGACGCCAAATATTCCTGCGCAGGGTCTTCAAAGAGGGGCCCGAGATTTATTTTAATTGTCATTGAAAGAAAAAGATACATTTTTTGGAAGGGGAATGTATGCAAATTCAGCTGAGGTCAATACTGATTTTTTTTTGTCTTTTTGAAGCAAAAGGCAAAGATGACTCTACAGACTCCTTGACCCCCCGAGCTTGCCGGCAACCTGAGTTTGAAAAGGGCATGTTAAAAAAGAACAAAAATCCCCGTGAAGATAAAATAGTGCCAGAACCAGAGACGTGAATCCCGGGAGAAGATGGGGAGCTCCAAGGGAGCGTCAGGGCTGTGTCGAGTACCCGAAATGATGGCCAGGGCATCGGGAAGGACCCTATCCGCCCCGGGGGACAACCCGAGCACCAGGACATGGGGCAGGATGGGGGAATCAATGGTTCCCGGGCCCAGGGCCCTGTGTGAGATGAGAACAGGCGGGATGAGGAAACCGCTCCAGGGCCCCTCTCCTCAGCGCTTGTCCCCTGAGCGTGTAGGGGGAAAAACCTGCCGTGGTTGCGGAGTTTGGGCAAAGTAGCAGGGAAATAATGGGCTGGTGCCTCCAAGGGCCTGAAAAACTGGGAAATAATCGGGGACAAGAAATGGAGTTGTCGGTGTTGCTGTCCCCGGGCCCGCGCGCTCCGCGCACACCCGCCGCTTTCCGCACCGCGGCCCCGCGCGAGGCGCCCCCTCCTGCCCGCGCTCGCCGCGGGGGCTCCGGCCGCTCTCCCGCTCCGCGGGCGGGCGGGAAGGCGCCGCGCAGGTACCTCAGG
>JAWLRI010000857.1:140707-198195 GCA_034781795.1 Crypturellus tataupa | reverse complement strand
CGAGCGCCAACGGAAAGGGCGAAACCCCCCCAACCCCGGCGCCCCGGGGCGGGTCGCGGCCGCCGCCTGGGCCCCCGGGGAGGTGCCGGGTCCTGCAGGTCGCTCTCCCCGTTCGATTCCCGGGAAAGTTCCCTGGGCTCCCCCGGCAGAGAGGGCACTTTGTGTCTGGAGGGCTCCTGCCCGCTTGTACAAATAGGTGTATGAATAGGTGTGTGTATATGTGTCTAAGTAGGGAATATATATATATTTTTATTTTATAATATATAATAATATATAATGCATATTTATAAAACATAAATGGAATATAAATATACTCTATGTGTATATTATACACGTTTGTATGTAATATATATTATATAACACAGTTATATATTTCCTATTACATATGTGCTTTATAGATAGCACATATATATGTGTGTGTGCAGCTCTGTGTGGTTAATTTACTCCTTGGAGATGGAAGGTCTCCCTGTAGCTGTGGTGGCTTCAGGCTGTGCTGCTTTTCCGAGGGGATTAATGGTGAGAGGCTTCTCGGGGTGCAGAGGGTGAGTGCACTGGTAGCTGGGTAGTGGCTGGGTAAAAAGTGCTACTGAAAGAAGAGGAGGGGAAAAAAAACAAACAACAAACCAAGTTAGTTTTCCTTACAGGTAATAAGCTCTTTATTTTTTAGTTTCCTTTTTATTATTTTCTATGCTTTTCTGTGCCTTCCCACCTAATGACAGTGCTTGGTGTCTGCAAATGCTTGTGTTGGTTGACTTTGAGTCCTGTTCTGTTCCCCCTTCTTCCCCCCAAACAAACAAAAAAACACGAGTTTTTCTGTTTTTGTTTGCAAATGTGAAAGAGAACACATGTGTAAAATTAAGTGTCATCAGAACATTTACCTGCCTGCTGTGAGCCCTTGTGCTGAGGGAGAATGGGTGCTACTAGAGTTAGTAGCTTTAGCCTTGTGTGGGTAGTGTTAACACAAATCTTTATTCTCCTTTTTTGGAAAGATGGAAGACTGTTTATCAAAAAAAATAGAAATCACTGTTTCGGAAGCAGAAAAACGGACTGGGAGAAATGCTATGAACATGCAAGAAACCTACACTGCTTACCTCATCGAGACAAGGTGGGTGACAAGAACTCGCCCTTTCTAGCCTTGGGTATGCCTTGCCAAACACATTGGCACTTCTCCCCTCATGAAAATATTCAGGTGCAGTTGGTGAGCGGGATTAGTTGGTTTACAATCTGTAACATGAGATCAATCTATACTGGAGGATCTTTTCTTGTGAAAACTTGGTGTCTGATCTCCTGTAAAGTTAATGGTAGCATTGCATAACCATATACTGTAGTCTTACACTTGGAGCTAGGAGGAAAAACACGTGCCTCAATGGTGGTGGTGGTTCCTTGGATGTGCAGTGGATAAATTCATATCTGCAGATACGAAGGTTTAGGTGCAAGTTATTTCTTGAGATCTTAAGTATTGGTTAGATGTATTTGGTATCGTAAGAAAGTAGAGAAACATCATGATTGATGTAATTTGGACAAAATTTACATCTCTAGTAATATTTGAAGCATATATGATGCCAGAGTAAGCAAAACTGTGTAAATGTTCTCACTGGAGAACTTGATGCTTCCAGATTTCTTTAATTTTCTGTTAACAGATCTTATATTACAAGTAGAGCAAACACGTTGCCCTAAAGCCAACTTGCAGTTCCAAGTGTTAAAAACAAACCCTTGAAATTTCTCTTGCAAAGAGGTTTTTTAAATCTGCCTGTGTCAAATCCTGTTACATTACTGTTATTCCAGTTATGTAGGATCGTGTTACTCAGCTGGAGCAAGAAGTTTGGTCTTTATTAGGAGTTTTGTCTCATGTTTTAACATTAACAGTTTAAACTTCTGGGTCTTGCCTCAGAAATAGTGGACTCTGCAGAGGAAACTCCAAAACAAAGCAATTGAACTTGTTTTAAGTACGGCACTTAGCTGCACTTCAAAGTTTAAATTATAATTCTGTCACGTGTCCCAGTTACTAGTTAAAGGCTTTTAACTTCTTTAACCAATTAAGGGACACACCAGTAATCATAACCCTGCAGACCATCTGCAGGGATATGTTCACTGTATTTCGCTAAACTTCAAGAGTAAAATCCCTTGTAAGTTCACTTTTTCTTTTTTTTCTTTCCCCAAACACTTAGCTCTCTGGCAGCTGCTGAGATGTCTTTTTAAATAATTCTGGTACAGTTTATGGATATTGAAGATCATATCTTGTCACACCGAAGTAATACTCTTTTTCTCCTGTGCTGGTGCCCCTCAGTGAGAAGAGAGGGAAATTGGAGTGGTTCGTCTCTAGCTGTGATGTAAAGTGTGCTCTAGGGAGAGCTTTACACAGCCCTCAAACATGCTGTCTGCATCTCCTCCCTCAATCATCCTTATATTACTTTAAACTCACTTCTGCTAGTCTTTCCCAGTGGTTCTCTCATAGTGGCAAGTATTCTACTGCCCAGATTTCCTCCTCTCATTAAGATTTATTTAATTCTGTGGTCAGTGAATACCAAGACCAATTAAGTGTTTGTTGCACAGAATTATTGAAAATGTGGGTTTGTCACATCTCTAGTGAAATAGGTTCTGGGTACCTTTTGCTGAGAAGGCAAAATTTCTTGTGTAAGTGTAATTGCTGGCTATTAAATGTGCTTCCTGCTGAGCCTGTAGCTGTAGGTGGCCTTCACAGCAATTTGTCTGTGGGTAATAGGATATGTTGTAGCTAAAGAATAAAACTCAATTTATAGTAATATAAAAGGAAGACCACTTAATAATAGTTGCATTACACTTGTGTGAGCTGGGGTTTCACTGTTACTGCAATCTAGGATTTAGTTACAATTTGAGTTGAAGAATTGCGTGCAACTTGGTGAATAAAAGACACAAGCTGGATGCAATTACAACCACTGTGTATTTGTTACAGAACAGGAGCTGAGCACCTAAGTTTTGAACATGCTGGTTTCATCAGCCCCAATAAAATTGTGTTTTCAAAATGCAAACAGTGGTGTTGCTTCCTTTTCAGAATGGAAGAGATTTTTCCAGTGTTCTTTGATTTCCATGCAGCTTCTCTTGAGCTCTTACTTTTCTTCATCCTTTCTTTTGTGATCATTACACTTTGACTTAGATTTCTTTCTTTGAGACAAAACAAACTTCAGTGCTGTAGACCACAAGGCTTCAGCAAATTTCAGGGTCATGCTTCCTGCCTGAAAGCATCTCCTTTATTCTTGGTTTACACCTTTCTGCATTAGTGTAGTACATTTTTGTGGTGAGCTATTTCCTATCAATTAGTCTTGAAGTCAGTTTGCTTCACAGCTTCCGTTATGCTGTGCTGATGTTTAAAAATAACTTAGTCAGCTCCTACATTCTGCCTGTGAGAACAGACAAATGCCTCCACCTCTTCTGTGTGAAATGGCATTGAAGCAAATAATTTTAAGAATGTATATGTAACTAAATATTCTTCCTTCAGATGGTGCTCAGCAGACCACTTTTATATAAGTAAAAAATTTACCACCTCACTTAAATTCAAAGTTGCTTGTTTTTTAGAAATTTAGGCAGCAGCATCTCATACAAAGCTGTGCTTGAAACTACAAGAAGAACTGAATGATATAAACCCCAGAATTGGCTCCTGGTCTTGTACTCTTCATTTTTCATGACAGGGCTGAGGACTCATCAGAATGCAGAGCCCTTCCAGAAGCCTGTGCTGATGAACTGCAATTGCTTTTACTTCTAGATAGCGCAGGAATGCCTTTTTTCCTTCCTTGCTCTCCTTTAAAGTAAACGGTTTGTTTCCTAGTACGAGGGTACTTCCATTGACTTAACTCTGATCTGGGTCCTTGCTGGCTTTCAGATCTCTAGCCTAGATTTCCTGGTCACATGGGCTAACAACCCTTTATGTGTGAATGAGTTTTGTTTTTGTTTTCCTGCAACAGCATTAAAAGGTGGCACACCTGGGCTGCATCGTAGTTGTCTATTTAACAGCAAGGTCGCTGGTTTGCAGTGTGACCAGGCTGAACTTCCTTTAGCTGCGGTTTGTCAGGCTGGCTGCATTGCTCATTACTCTCCCAGGATGGCTGAGGAAGCTCCTTCTGTTCACTGTTTGGGAAGCTTTTCCACTAATTGGTTTAGGACTTAGGAGAAGCAGGCATCATTTCTTTTTAAGACCTTTGGTTGCCTGTCCAAAATGTAAGGAGCTCTAAGGAAAGGGTCTGAGAGAGAAATGAGCCTGTAATCAGCAGCCTGCTGGGTCTCAGTGCAATGGTGCTAATGCTGCACTACAGAAGGAAGTTTTATTTGTCACATGAGATAGTGGGAAAAAAGGGGAAATAAATCTGTGACTTTGGCCTAGGCTGTAAATGGGGGAGAGGCAGAGGATGAAAGAAGATGGAACACTATAAAGCTTGTTTTGCTGCTGCCTTTTACGTAATTTACATCTTACTATGATTCATCAGCCTGCCCAGTATATTTTAGTTTTACATAGCAAACTGTTTAGTTAACACAGTATCAGGGGGAAAAAAAAAAGTCTATTTGTGGAAAGTCTTCTAACAAGAAAGCTGCCTTTTTGTCATGCCAGGTAACTTTGGTAACTTAAGGTGTATGGTCATTGATCTTTATAATTATTCTGCTTCTTCAGAACCTAAATACAGAGAAGATTTTCTAGATAACTAATAGGAAAAAGTCACCTTGCCTCTTTAGACCATGTTCCTCTGCGCAGAAAGTGAACCTTGTCCACCTTAGGGGACTGATAGCCTTGGTGGTTGTACACTGGGAGGTCAAAGGCTGAAAGTTATTGATTCTGCAGTTGGAGTAGTGATTGCTTTTATAAGGAAATAAATGCAATGTACTTCTTTTCCTTCTCCTCTAATATTTTGCAGCCATTTCTCTTTTTATTGCATTAAGAATAGTTTAATGGCTCATTTAATATAATTAGTTTTAAATGGCAAATGGGAAGAGGTTAAGTAGATGGACTAAAGTTTTCACATTGGCACTTTGAATTAACGTAAATGAATGTGGCTTTTGGAGTAAAGAAATCTTCTAATCACTTATAACAACATCAGTTATGAAGGTAAAAGCTGGAGGTTTCAATTTTGTCTTCTATTTTTTTTAGGCAGGTTGATTCCTTCAATGAATAACGTGCATTGTTAAAACTGTACTTAGAGGGGAAATATATGGTTTTCCTGTCTAAAGACTGTGCAAGTATTATGTTGTGCTTTTTTTCCTTTTTTTAAACCAAAACAAATTGAGAAGTTTGACTGAATGTCAACAAGTGATTATAATCTTAATTGAAAGAAACTGGTCTGCAGTACTTGCATTTAATGGTGAAGTTCAGAACGTGGGCTAAAAAAAATTAGATGGTAACGAAGGCATTAAGTGTAATGAGCACCTCTGTGGCTTTCTGCTTCCTCCCTGGAATGGGGTTCCTGGGGAGAAGTGCTCTTGTAACTGGGCATATTTTATGGTCTCATAACATAACCAGGTGGAGATGTACTTTGGTGGGATTAAAGCGGTGATTTCTCCCGTTTTCCTTGCCTGTCCCAAATCCATCCCTGCAGTTTCAGCCTCTTGCTACCGTGTTTGAAAGGGCGTCATGTGGATGTAACTCCTGACTGGCTTGTAAGTGAGGGCAGTGCCGTGCCGAGGTGGGAAAGCGCTGGGAAAGACCTGCTGTTTCTTCCTTCACCCTTTCTGCAGTGCCGGGCGGCCTGGAAGGAAGATCGAATTGTTTTTACTTTATGAAAGCCTGAGGGGAAGAGAAGACGCAGGCCCATCTTCACAGGAGCAGGCAGTTTTAAGCTAGGATTAATAATTTCAAAACTCACCTTAAGTAATTTGCTCAAAAGAGAGCTCAAATATGAGAAGCCCAGCTTCTTCACTGGCCGTTGTGCAGCTGCACTTGCAATATGTTGTCTTTGTCCGCCCGCTGGTTGCTAAAACTAAAGTTTCATGGCCAGTTTTGAAAAGGAGGGAATTCCCAGTGCACAGCCCAGGAGCGGAGCGCGGCGGCTGCGGGGGAGGCTCTCAGGTGCAGCTGCCCAGCAGGAAGCTGCGCAAAGAGGAGCTGCAAGCCTCAGCTGGAGGCTGCATTTTGCTGTCATTTTCTTCCCTCCCTTTTTATCTATTTCTCTTAACTCTTGTTCTGGGTGAAAAAGAAGTTATGTCACAATGGTAAAAATCAAAAAGACAACATATGCTTTTAAGGTGGCAAGAGTAAATATATTTTAGAATAACATAATTTGAGAAGAGAAATAATGGCAGGCTTCTTAATATAGTGTGCTGAGGAGGTTGCATCGGATGATGTCCAGTTTAGAAAACCAAAACATGACATAGGTTTGGTCTGCAGGGTCTCTAGGAGTAATTTAAGCTGCAGCTTTCTCTTCAGGTTGTGAGGTGAAGTTAGTATTTTCCTCATGAGGATTTTAAAGCTTGATTAGCTTGGGTTGAGTGAGGCCTAACTTCCAGTTCCCAGGTCTGCCTTTTTGAAACAAATTGATGGTTGGTTTGAGTCAAGTTTCATAGCAGTTTCTTCAGTGTGGGCAGGAGGGGAGCTGTGGTGAGAGGTATGAGCCATCCTGGTGGTCTGCCCCCTTCTCGGGTGCTTGGAGCTTCCCCTGGAGGTAACGTCTTCCAGTAACAGGATGCCTGCCCTTCGGTTTTGCAATTAGGTGGGTGGTTCATAGAGTTAGGCACCTTCAGAAACAGTGATCCTTTGCTGAAGCACCATGCTCCTATGCAACCTCTTTACAATTTTGGTTCCTGATTAATTTTCTATCCCGCCTCACCCTCCTGGTGTGAGTGAACTGAGATGTTACAGTTCTTTTATGTTTTTTTTTTTTTTTCATTTTGGTTTGGGTTTAATAAGTGGCAAGTTCTTGTTACTTCCAGCAAACACACTCTTAAATGCACAATTAAAGCTCCAAATGAACTTTCTTTGCTGCATCTAGTTCACAGTGAGCTTTGCCACACAGTCCTGGAGCATTAAGAGCCCAACTTGCATTAGAATAGCCTCAAGTTTAGAGGGTTGTGGGGTCCTACAGGGACAGCTTCCTCACACTTGCTGGCCTGAGCCCTTGCAAGAACTCGTTGGGCTGCTACTCTGTTAAAATTCCTCATGAGCCTTTTGAGGACTTGGCCTTCCCTCAGTATTTGTAGGATGCAGTGGGAACCTGTAGAACAAATGTGTTCTTTTCTAACCTGTGGTCTGTAATACAGAAGTAGAGGTTATGTGGGTCATCAAATAGACCTCAATCTGTGAAGCCACTTTTAAATTTATAAATATGTTCTTGGTTTCATTTTTTTACCCTGTTTGTAGCAGGTAGCCTGTGTCTTTTGCCATGCTTCTGGTGTTAGAAATAATTACCCTTTTAAAATGATGTGACTTTCCTGACTGCAGGAATTGAAGTTTTAAGAAAAATACTGACAAACTTCTATGTGCTAAAGCTGACTTGGCAAAAAATGGATGGATGAAGGCAGTTCAGTGTATAGAAGACCAACTCAGTAACTTTATACTGCTTATTTATATTACTGTTATAGTATGCAGTATTGAGTATGTTATAGGTCACTTAACAAATACATACTGCCAAAATTCTGGGTAGCTCTTTTCTGAGTAAGTGCCCTTGAAAGGAGGAGTAGGGCTGTCTGGACCACGTATTTTTTTGAAAGATAAAGTCCTGGGTGGTCTGCTATGTGCTGACCTCATCCATTGTTCAGAAATTTGTTGCAAGTTGTTCAGAAAGTGATAAATGTTAAATCAGACTTGCACTGCATCAGGAGTTGATTGAGTTGCAGGCAGAAGAGAGAACTCATCCTGTAAGCGCACACCAAGTTGAAATGAAACAGCCAAGTGAACTTTTCTAAATAGCTGATACCATGGAGGCAGAAAACTGTATTTGAAGTTGCCTGTCGCAATATAAACCTGTAGCGGGGAATTAGCGGAGATGGAAAATAATCGCAATATTTTTTCCATAAGGGCTCATACTGACAAGGATGAAAGTAAGAATGACCTTTTCAAAAATCAAGTGGACTTCCCTGCTTGGAGTTGGCGGTAGTTTCTTACACCACAGTGTTACAGCAGCTTATCTGGAACGTGTTAGGCTGCCATTGTCCATCAGTGTTCTATGCACACTTAGGTTGGCCCTTCCTTATGAGCTGTTGCAGCGAGTCTTAAATTTCAGTTAAAACTTAAAGAAAAAAAAAACCCTAAAGCTGCTAAACTAGAGAGAAAAGATATTTAAACACAGCAACCTAAAGTGGAATTTGCTGTTGTGCACAGGAATGACAAAGCCGTTTAATAGTTAGTGGACTGGATGCATCTCTCAGACTTCTGATTCTTCTCTTCCTTATGTACTTGTATGAAACATCCATTATATTGCAGAGAAATTTTTGTTTTAATGCTTCTGCCCTCAAAGCGAGGGGGCTGCGCCCTGCTTTGTTTGGGGCAGTGTGTCCAAATAACTCCGTGTGAGTCTCCAGGCTGCTTTTGCTGGGGCAGCAGCACCTGTGTCTGCCCTGCAGGTGAGTCCCCATGACATGTGGCTGGGATCTTGCAAGGTTGTGGGACTTCATTTCCTATTCCCCGTATTCACATGTGCTTGTGCAGTAAGGCCTGAGACTGGGAAAATCATTCAAGACTGGCCGGATTACTTAAAAAGTCCTGCTGGGAGTTTCTCCTGTAGGGAAGTCAGGTGGGTGCCTTTAGCTTTCTGCAAAGCAGCTAATCTTCAGGGGCATGGTAGCTTAATTCCTTATATCTGTGTTAAATTTACCTCCATCTTAGTGGTAATGTGATCACTAACTACACACTTAACTGAAGTGTTCTTGCAGTGTTTAAATTATGCAGCATTTGTGCAAAGAGGAATGCTGTGCTGCCTGTCTGACCAGGGCCAAGCTGAGTGCATGCTGTGCAAACCAAGCCACAGTTGCAGCTGCACCTTTCTCTGAGTGCTCTGTAATAGAGAAGTGGGGCTCAGTGGGACTCAGTGACTGTCAGCAGACTTGCCAACCTTCTTGACTTAAATTAATCTCAACCAGTTTTGATCTGCAGCCGTTTGTGTAGAATCTTTATGAATGTGTCTTTTTTCCTCCTCTTTCTGCTTGTAAATTTTTCTTCTACAACTTCAATCACCTGGAATAAATGTCATTTTCTCAAAGCAGCTCTAGATCTCCAGGAAAGCTGTGCATTAATCACTTTAAAAGATTCTGATGAGGTAATTCTGTGTATTGTGTTACTTCAACCTCAAGTTATAACCACACTTTTTAAGAGGATATATCAAGGTTCTTCCTTTCTAATGACAACAGATAAGGATAACATGAATGACAAAGCCTCCTTGTATTTTGTTTAAATGTATCAAATATGTGGGGATGTTCAAGGGCAAGGATGCTTGTTTTTTCAGTGAGGTTATTAGAAATCCAACCTTCTAATTTGACAGTTTAAAATGTCAAATAATGCACGTATCATCTTGAGCACTTCACTCCAGAAAGTTATTATGAATTCAAGAACTATGTAGCCTGAATCCTACTCAAGAAACACCCTAGTGTAATATGCAGTAGTGTGCTATATGTTGTATAAGTTTTTGTAGTTCATAATGGGCTGTGTCTAGTGAGGACAAGGAGAACGTGGAGCAAGTCCAGCACAGGGCCTTGAAGATGATTTAGACAGTGGAGCGTCTGTCAGAAGAGGAGAAGCTGGAGCTGCTCAGCCTGGAGAAGGGAAGGCTCTGGGGGAACTTGCTAGTGAGCATAAGTACCTGATGGGTGGGAGTAGAAAAGCCTCGGCCAGACTTTCCCAGTGATCCCAGGAACAGGTTTAGGGGCATTGGACACATTGAACAGAAAGGAAACTCAGTTTAAATGAGCTTGTTTTTAATGGTGAGGGTAGCCAGGTACTGGAGCAGGTTTCCCACGGAGGCTGTAGAGTCTCTATCTTTGGAGATACCCAGAGTCCCTCTGGACACAGCCCTGAGCAACCTGCCTGGTTGGCCCTGCTTTGGGTAGGAGGTTGGACCAGTGACTTTCTTCTTGCATTAAGTGATCGCTTAGTGTGAGAGCTCAGGCAGACATAGGTGTCACTCGTTTCTCTGCAAGTGCCCCATCTGAAGTCTCTCCCTGTGTGTGTATTCTGATATATACCAACCTCCAAAAATATTACTGACTCGATGGTCAGTTTAGGATATTCCAAAGTACTGTTGTTGCTCGTAATGTCTAATGTTTGAAGACTGCTGCTGCCTCAAGTGTTTTATCTGTTACCTTTTATCCCAGAGAATTCCACAATTTCGCCTTTTATAGTAAGACAAATTCTTTAAATCCCTTGATAGATATTTGACTTAGTATTCAGCAAAAGGTTCAGATGCATCATTTGTGCTGTACCTGCTTATCCTATCTTAGTTCTTTTGTTAGACTACACATCCTTAGTCCTTGAACTTGAAAAGATACCACTTTGAACAAAAGACTGGGAGTGCTTTGAAATTCCCTATGCTTTCTAAAATTTCCTTTATACCCTAATATTTTAAAGTTGTGTTTCTAATTGTTCTAGTTGTTGCATGTAGCATACTAAGTTTTGTCTAGACTGTTTTTATTGAATAGTGAGTTGAATGCTCTTGACTCCTTGGGCTGTTTGTGAAGTCATGCTGGCCTGCGGCCTAGCCCTGTTCCAAGAGTCATCTGTCTGATTCTGCAGTGAACTAAGTCACTAGTGTAACTATTTACTGGGCTAAGATTTCCTTGTGGTGGATGAAAATGCTTTGAGTTTTTCTGTTTCTGGCATGTGCAGAAATTTTGTGTGTTGTCATGTAAAAACTAAGGATTTTTCTTTTTGAGATTAAGTATGTAGAAAAAGATTAAAATATGAAATTATTCATCGTGGGTAAGTAACCATTACTGGGTAGTGTTTTAGACTTGTTACTACAGTTATACTGATGGGAGAGGATGGTGGCTTAGCGATGCTCAAATTGGTGTTTTTGTCTTTCAGAGCTGTGGAGTCCCAGAATGAGGGCCAGTGCTCCCCAGTGGACTCCCTGTGGCGACGTTACAGTGAATTTGAGTTGCTGAGGAATTATTTGTTAGTAACTTTTCCTCATATTGTCGTTCCACCTTTGCCAGAAAAAAGGGTAAGGAAGCTGAGGTTGTGGCTTGCTCTGTATTGTTTGTTATTTATTTACTACTAATGCTCTTCTGTTTAAATAGGCTGACTTTGTGTGGCATAAGCTATCAGCAGATAATATGGATCCAGATTTTGTGGAAAGACGAAGAATTGGTTTGGAAAACTTCTTGTTGCGTGTGGCTTCACATCCTGTTCTTTGCCAGGACAACATCTTTTATTCATTTTTAACGCAGGTAAAGTGGCATGCTTTCTAATACATACTTTTTAGTGATTATTTCTTTAAGATAAGTCCGTCTTCCTCTTTTTTTCCCTCCCAGTGACCTCTAAATTGTTCTATGTCTGGGAGAAGGATGGACAATATGAGCAATTACAAGGTGGAAAAGTCTGTTCTATCTAAATACATCTAACATTCATAGAACATTCAGTTGTACAGCTGGCTTTCCAGTGTAGCTTTGAATTTTATTTTCCAGCCTAGCTGAAAGGCTTCTCAGAGAGGGCCTCTGCCTCTCTGGAACAGCATTTTTGAGGAACTGTATGTAAATCGATTGGGAAAGCTTTCCTAGTGCCAAATGTGGAATAGTTAGCATGCTATCCTCCTGGCTGCAGGGAAAGTACTGGTTTCCCATTTGCTTTTAGGATGCACATGGTTTCTTTAGCTCTGTGCTTGGAATCATGATCCATTCATACTCTGTCCCCAATAGCTGCCATCCAGTTGTCAGCCAAGGTATTGCATTCTGAAGTGTCGGCTTTGGCATTTCTTGGTGCTCTGAGACGTTTTCCAGAGAGTCCCCAATAGCTAAGGGAGCAGATAGTTCATCCTAGTGCAGTATAATATGTGAATGAACCTGCCTGGGTCCTGAAAGCCATGGAGGAATGGCTGCTGTGTGTGCACAAGGTGAATGTTTGTGCACTGTGACCTGTGCACGTTGGAGTGTTGCTTCCTCTCTGAATGTAGAGGGGGAGTCATGATCTTCCCCCAGCTTGACTGGAGCTGAGTTTCCTTGCCTGGTGCCTGTTGTTAGCCCAAGGAGTTTCCCATGGGAGGGATGACTCCTGCAGGATCAACTTGTTTCCTTTTAGACCAATGCCTAGGTTTGCTTGTGCGTTTATTAATATTCCTGTACAAAACTTTACAGCCCTAGGTCAAGTTCACTGGCTGCTGACTTAGAGCACTCTGGGCTAACTTGTGATATTTTGCTTTTAAGTATTTAAAAGGAAGCTTTAAACCATTCTTTTATTAATATATAATAGAAACGATCAACTAAGGCATTAGAACATTTCTACCTTGAGCTGCTGATAACCTGATAGTCAACGGATGACAAATACTGCTTTTTCTGTAGAGTTGGGCTAGTTCTTTAGGGAAAGCTCTGACCTTCTTGACAGACAGGGTAGGGCATGTGGTGAAAAGGAAGAAGCTTCTGGAGGAGGCCAGAGTGTGAGCAGAAGTTACTGATGTGTCACTCTGAGCCCAGATTCTCCACATGAGATGAGGAGGGTGAGTGAGACTAACGCAGGTTTGGTGGAGGGTCTGTTCTTCCATGTGTTATGTGATTCTGATACAATGACTTTGAAAAACTGTTACACTCTTTGGTTGCTCTAACAGTGCTTTTCCTGTGTCTTTAGGAAGGTGGATGGAAAGAAATGGTTAATGAGACTGGATTCCAGTTAAAGGTAATTACCACAACTGTTTGTCTGATAACTGTTGTGAAAAAGAAATACTCTTAACAAACATATTTGAGGCCATTGCCCTTAGAATGAGTAAAAGGCATTACACAGGTATGCTCAACTACAACACCTGTGTGTTCTTAGCATGTAACAGGTAAGATTTCAGCTGTCCAGTTCGGCAGCAGGTTTGTGCATCTGTTCATGTGTTGCTCAGCCTTGTAGTTCTGCTAATAATGTAGAATTCTGATCTTTATAAACTTTAAAGCTAATGAACTTGAGCTTATAGTCATGCTTTCATATTTGGTCAATTAAGGTTATTACCACTTCAAAGACTAGTGCCAAATTTAAGCAGGAAACATACAGAAGATACCAAAAAAGAAACAGAGGTGGCCTGATGGTAGAACTTTCCTACTAGCTTAGTTTGCTGGAAGGGACTGAGCAGGACTTGGTGCTCCTTTGCTATTTAACAGGAGCCTATCTTGAAGCTATATCCACATGGACACTGGGGAGCTGGGGGAAGGAGGCTTGCAGGAGTAAATGGTCAAGATTGCATTTCTGTGAGAGGGTGGGCAAAAAGCCTGAGAAGCTGTGAGCTTGTGCTTAGCCTGGTCGACCCTTATGAAATCACAACTGAAAATTAGTTGGGTTATGAAGAGAACTCCTCCCTTTTGAATACTGAGAGGTGGAAAGAAATCGCTGCTGCCCTCCTCAGTGTCCAGGGAGCTTTGTTACTGACAGTGCTGGTAACTTAAGTTGACGTTAATTCTCCCGTCATGGTATGGGCTGCATCTTGGTAATAGCTGTAATGCAAACACCTGAATCTGTCAAACTGGCTGCGTTTTTCTAGCCTTTATCTTTATTTCAGTTAAAGCTAAGAGTTCAAAATGTTTGTAATGTCAGTGTATTATCAGGAGTGCATACTGCACGTGTGTGAGAGAAGACTTAGCAAAATGCTGAGGATAATTGGATACCTAAAACCATATTGTAGGTCAAATATGAGATGAGCTAAGTCCTGTTTTTCTTCTGGATTTGACTGTGTAAAAGGGATGCTTTTCCTTTTACAGTTACTGTTTCCCAAAAGGAAAATAACTTCGTAAAATCCTGGGCTAAATCATCTTTCCTTTATTTGGCACCTTAAGTCTAAAGCCCTCCGATTGCCTGGTTATTTGCATTACACTGGAGGGCAGACCTATATAAATGGTTCATTTCATGGCCAAGGCTAGAATCAGACCACTGCCTTATTAAGGTCTTATTAAGTGCTACTGCTATTTCTGCTGCTGCTGCATTTAAACAGGATATATCTTTTGTCCCAAAGGGTTTACACAGACTAACTTAACCTTAATTTAGGCATTAAAATGATATAGTTAATCACATCAACAATTGAATGTCGATATTGGAGACCTTGTTTACTTTGCCAGCTACATCATCAAATCACACTTTTCCTCCTCCATCCCAACACTCAGTTTTAGCATTTAAATGGTTTGTCCCCTGAACTTTTCCTTTAGTAGGGAGAAGTTAGTGGTAATTTTCACCCAATCACCCTCCCTGCACATCTGGCAAATACCATCTCCTACTTCAGTGTTGGAGCTACAACACTCTGCCACGTTATTAAGCTTTTACCCTGCTACTGAGCACAGAACCAGTTTAGTTTACTGAAATGATTATAGAGTCGAAATGATGAAAGCTCCTTGTTTGTATTTAATGTGGAGAATTCAACTCTAAAAATGTTCATATGTAAATTACAGCTGGGCAGACATTTTTTTTCTATCTCCATGACTTTGTATGGTGCAAATAAATATATATAAATATGCATATATATATATAAATAATCACTATATAAAGTGGTGCATGAGTTACTGTGCCAGACTATTGCACACTGGCAAAATCTGGATTGCTGCCTTGCAGTTCCTGACTTGCTCAACCCTTTCTTCAAACCATTCTGTGTGTATGCTTTAAAAAATAAGAAGTCAGGGGTGCCCTCATGTCTGAGCCTGCTGAATTTGAGTTTGTCTCAAGGAACTTAAAAGGCATCTGAATATATTAAGTCCTGCACAGTAACTACCTGTAGGGCCGAAGGGTTTTGATGAAGTTATAACTATGTGGCACTTCTGCAAGAGGACGTGTGGGGAGTAATCCCAGGTGCATGTGAACTGTCCCTGATGTAACTTGCAAGTAAAACAACACGTGGAGATGGAGCAGTAGAGATGTAAGTGCAGGCTGTGCACCCCAGTGCTTGCGCTGGGGGTTACGTTACTGCAGTGTTTTGTGGTCTTGTGTGATCTTGACTGCGCTTCCCTCCGCAACACAGTCCAACGGGAGAGCTGTGCTGAGCTGGGACACTGAGCCTCGTTTCTTTCTGTAGGTGCCAGCCTCAGTCTTGCAGGTTTTATTCATTTACCTGTGACTTTGTGGGTTATTTTTGCCTCGGTTGCTGGAAGAAGGGTGACTGTAGTTAGCAAGGGACTGTTTTGATAGAGGACCACATTGATGTAGAAAACTTCCTTCAGTAGTGGTCGTTCTAGTTGCAAGGGTGAAACTCCTCTTCCATGAACTTATTTGTAGGACACATGGGAGAGTATCCACGGAAGTGGTTCCAGGTGAAAGGAGTTTGCGTTGGTATCCAAAAAATGAGTATTTTTGCTTGGGACCAGAGTAGCAAGAGGTAGAACAGTACCTATTGCTTAATTTTTAATGCTAAATAATCTCTTTAAAAAGTTTCAGTTTATCCTGCTGTTGCAAACACTGGTAAACCAACATATCAAGAATACCTTTTAATTAGGCATTGAGCTTTTTTCTGTAAAGGCTTAATATATGTTATATTTTAGAAAAGAATATTGCATTAAAACAGCTCTACTCTGATATACAAATTATATTTTCTCTAAAGCAACTCATAAAATAAAGAGAACATGGTATATGAGAGTTTGATTTCACAAGGGGACTGTTCCTAGTAATAAAGAGCATATAGAGGTCATTCTACCACTGGTTTAATTTGGTTTGAAAACTATAAAATAGTTTGTCCATATGGTCTTATGTTACCTAATTGCATCATCTCAAAAGAATGTAGGGTTGTGAATCTTAACTCTGTGATTTGTGTTATGTTTTAGGAAGAGACGGGGTTTGTGCGACTCAGCATTATACTAGCTTAGTATTAGTGGATACTGTTTACATCTTAGTTCACAAAAATAGCTTATTTTTCTACTTTTTTTTAAAAAAAAAATCTAACATGAGGTGAAGGATCAGGCTTATTCAGTGTTTGAAGCTTTAAATATGCCAAACTTTAAATATACCAAGAAGGCAGGAGTTTTTTTTTTCCGATGATGCTGCAAGAAGGCTGAGATTTTTGTCACTGGGATTTAACTGTGTTAAATTAACGAAACTTCTTTTCCCCTCTTTTTCAGGCAGATTCCAGATTAAAAGCTCTTAATGCAACATTCAGAGTGAAAAACCCAGACAAGTAAGATTCCTCATCCTTCTTCCCCGCCTTTCCCCTTTTGAGTTACAAATGTAACATCAGATGACAGAATATTTGATCTTCTTGGAATAAATTCAGAAAGATAAATGATCTTTCTGCACTTTAAATCTTAACAGAAGTCCAATGAGGAGACTGGTATGAAGAGGCTAGAATTCTGTTTCTTGAAGGAGCAGGAAATATCCAGAAAAATGCTGTCACTTAATGCAAAAGCAGTCTTCCCTTTTAGCTCAATTGGAAAGGGGAGAGGAAAAAAAGCAATAAAAAATAACCTCTTAACATTTGTTTGCAAGAAACCTTTCCAAACATGAGCAGAATGCAGACCGATAGCAGGTCTTTCCAAAACCCACCGGTGTACAGTTCTGCATGCACGCGCCCTGGTGCTGCAGTTCAGAGTTCTCTCAAGCTGCCAATTTTCCCAGATGCTTTACTAAATGCTGAGGTCAGTTCAGCTCTGTTACAGTTCAGGGAGCTCTGAGGTGAGCATGAGGGCAAACTGCTGGATTAAAAAACTAGTAGGAGCTTCAGTGTGTAGTAGAGGACTCATCACACCCTGGGTGAAGTGATGAGGGTGAGATAGCAGAAAGGTCCTGCTGTTGTGATAGTTAAAAACATTCGTACACAGGAATGGCACTGGGAGATGTTGCTGTTCTTGTACAGCAGTAAAAACCCGCAAAGTGCCCTGCTGGGCTCATCTGCTCTCCGCTAGTGGTGACAGTAGATACTGTTCAGGGAGAGCATGTGTGTGACTGCTTTCTGATGTCCATTCCGTGGTATTTCCCAACATCCTTGGATGTTGTATTAAGGATGTTAGAGGACGCATATGTTCCTAATCCTTCTAATACCTTTTTATAAACTTGTCTGTGAATTGGTCCCATCCTTTTTTTCGTAACAGCAGATGGTATTGGCAGGTTCAGCCTTCTTGGGCAGCAAGGGGCCTTGTTGCTGGAGAGTAATGTAAAAGATAAATGCAATGAATGAGATCAAAACCAGCAACTCTTTCAGTGTCTACAGGTGAAACTGCCCCCTTATTTGCATCCCTCATCCTCTATCGTCCTCTTCCTAGGCTGTCCCTAGTAGCTGTTGGCTTTTCCTGCTTTTGGGGCAGGGAAGCTGCGAGCTGTCCGCGTGGAGGCACGGATGGGAAAGATGGGTTAAAATGAGATACTGTTATCTTCGGAGGCAGTGAGGTGACCTGGTGTTCAGGAAGAGAAAGCTGTTGTGATAAGTGGCATGATAAAAAGCAGAGAAAGATACAGTACAAGGAAAATATGAAGGAGCTGTAACAGAAACAATGTATTTATTCGGACTTTTGAGTAGTTATGAGTGGCATCCTTTCCTGCTGCGTCCTGCCAGCTGCACAGCTGTTAAACAGTTTGTAAAACACTGCTCGACGTTGAACCAAGAGTTCCGTTTAACAGCTGAAGGGCCTGTTGGTATCTGTGTGTTTGGCTCCGTGCGCGGGCCTGGCCGGAGCAGAGCACATCGCGCCTGCGGCGGCTCCTCCAGGCGGACGCTGTCCCCTCTGCCTCGGCTTGGTGCTCGTGTCCTGGCTGCTGCAGGGGCTCAGCGAGCCCACCTGGCCCGTCCCAGGCGCGCATGCAGTCACTGTTGTGCGGAGCGTGGCCTTCCCGGCAAACCCAGCGTCCTGGAGCGGGAAGGGCTGCTGCACTCCGCGCTGCCTTTAGCCCAAAGCCGTCAGGGGCTTCCAGCAGTGGAAATGAAGCTACTCCGTTAGCTCAGATTTAGCCTGGAAACTAAACCTCTTCCCTTGGCATGCAATTAATAGCTTTTCTGATGGAATTACATGGTAACAGAAGTGTTGCTTTTGGATACTTAAGGGTAAATTTGTAGTCCTGCTCCTGCCGGCCTCCCCGGTTCAGGCTGATGGCACCCATCCTCTTGTTCTCCATCTGTGTTTTGAATCGAAACAATAGCCTTCCTCCTGGTGAAAGGTTCCTTTAGAAAACACTAAGCCCTTTCCTAAGACAAAATTAAAACCAAAACTTTCCTTTTCTGTCAGGTTGTTCCCAGAAGTGGCTTGTTCTTTGTAGAGAGTTCTGTTCTTGTGATATCTTCTCCCACAAAACAGGAAAATGGTAGTGTCCCCTCCACTCTGAGTAAAATGCACAGTCACTTCTTTTTAAGTGGTAACTTCTAAAAATGAAATATTTTTCTTTGATGTTGCCCTAAGATACTTTCCAGAGGAAACCTGGCAGTGTCCCTACAGAGGTCTCATTTGATCTGTTCTTCATTTGCATTTGAAGTTCTATTAAAATAGCTCAAATGTCTTAAATATCTAGACTGTTGGTAACGTTGCAGAACCAATACAACTGAGGGAAAAGAACTGGGCTTGTTTCAGCTATTCTGAGAGCCAAAACTGTGTCTTGCCTCACAACTTCTGTGGTGCACTGGAAAGTAAACATCCCTCTCCGTGCCTCTCTGAACTCAGTTTAGAAAATTATTTCATAATTGAGGGTTTTTCTTAACCTGAGTCTTCAACAGGACTTGAGAAGATGCTTGAAATAAACCTCTGATCTGTGACATCACCCATCTCCTGCGATGTGTTTTTCAGAAAATCTCCCTTTTTAAAAAATTCTCAGCTACCTTCTTCACCAAAGATTTGGAGGAAGGGGATAGTGACATCTATTTTGTTTATGCTTTTCTGAGACAGTAAAATGAAAGCAACTTGATTCTAACGTGATCTTTGGAGGAAGAACTGGCATGGACAAAGATAGTGTCTGGGGCTTGAGCAGTGGTATCAAGGTCCCAGGTTTCTGACAGTTGCCTTCAGGGAGCAGGCATTCCCATTTCTTGCTGCAGAGCAGAATAAATAAAACTTTTCAGTATAAATTTCTGTAGTGCAAAGGGGAGTCTTCCTGAACTGAAGGCCGGCTCTTTAATCTTTTGTTCCAAGTTCATTTATTTCAAATATCTTCACTATTCGTGTCCGCAACTGCCTGACATGCTGCCCTTCTGCATATTTTATAACGTGTAAACCGAAAAGATTATTCTCTAAACCCCACTGTGTGGATCAGTGCCTGTATTTTTCACATATGCTTTCTCTGCCAGCTTTTAATTTTTTATATACTTTAACCCTACACGTGTCATACTTCTATAGAAGATACTCCCTGGAGATCAAAAGTAGAAATGACAATGAAGTTTTTACTTCCTGAATACAGACAAGAGAAGGGAAGAATTCCTGGTAGGGGAAGAAGAAACGCTAAATGAAATGCCTGGAATTTTGTACTTGGTGACCCAAAACACGTCACCAGAGTTACTTTAGTTAGACCTTGTGGGTACAGACTACGAAATATGAAGTCCGACTGTGCATGTGGTGGGAGGAGGGGGAAAACTTCCCTTTTATTTTTCCTTCTCTTTTATTTTTATGCCTGAGTATCAGCCAAGAGACTAGTTTCAGTCTTCTGATCCTTAATTCCAGTTGTATTCCTCTATTTTTCTCAGATTGTTGTTTGGTGGCTTGGAGAGTCAGAAACAAAATCTCTCTCCCCATCTAAGTGCGAGGTGTTCTTGTGCGCCTTGTGCCTCTGTGGCTGCTCATGAGTTAGATGTTTGTGCCAGGGGTGGCCCTGATGTGTGCGCAAGTGGCTCTGTAGTTTATAAAGTTTCATATGTAACTAGGGAAACAACAATCCACTAACTATTGCTTTTTTACAACGCATTTTTTAAAAGTAGTAATTTAATTATGGAAGACAAAAAAACCTCTTGATTTAATTTCATAAAATTCTAGATCTTAAGTTGGTGGGAACATTCAACCTCTGCATATGAGAAGCTGGTAGCCCTGTCAGCACTGGCTATTTGTTCTAGGGGAGTTAAACTCTGCAGTGGCTTCTTTAGGCATCTTCAGCTAATTCCAGTTAACATAATTCACGTTTCTTCTTGCTGGCTGTGACGTGGTGGCTAATGATGTACTATCTGTTTCCTGCTCCCAGGAGGTTTACTGAGCTAAAACACTACAGCGATGAACTGCAGTCTGTCATATCACACCTTCTGCGAGTCAGAGCTGTAAGTATTTCCCATGTGTGTCGTGACAAATAGTATCATTTATTTATAAGGCAGCATTTCTTGTTTAGGCAAGACAA
Source organism: Crypturellus tataupa (assembly GCA_034781795.1). Lineage (NCBI taxonomy): Eukaryota > Metazoa > Chordata > Aves > Tinamiformes > Tinamidae > Crypturellus > Crypturellus tataupa. The sequence continues at coordinate 177,857 of JAWLRI010000857.1, read as the reverse complement.
CTGGTACGTATGTCCTAGGATAAGGAAACTCTGCCTGGAAGGATCAGATTTAGGGGGTTGGGGGCAGGGGGTGTTAACCTGGTGCAGATTTGGGGGGGGAAAGTTGCAAATGTGACAGTGTAGTTTGACAATCCGTGGAGGAGAGTGTGTGTGTGTTAGGTTATCTGCCTGCTCCCCTAATAGTCACCTGTGAGAAGATGTCCAGTTCTCTCTGCTCCGTAGGGAAGTTTCTTTCTGCTGGATGTCTGGGTTGCCAAGGGGCCTGAAAAGTAGCTTCGTGGTGCTGACACGTAATACGCTGCTTTCCAGAGCTTGTAGTCTGGGTTGTGCATGTGTCCCAGCACACTTCTGTTTTCCTTTTGGCTTGTACTTCAATCCATCACGAATAATGTTCTTCTTAATGACGAGAACAATTATGTCACGCAATCAAGATAGTCTATGGGTTTAGAGCGAAGATTTAAAAAAAAAGAGACCACAAAAAGGAAATAGGAAATTACAGCTCCAGTAATGAGGAGTGTGGTACTGTTCTAGAGCATGTTCAACAGGGATTTAATTTCTGATGAAAGTGCTGCAGAGGCTGATGGTAATTGATTGCCCTGATGAGCCGAGGCCCTTGACAGGATTAATCTCTGGTATTCTGCTAACAGCGGCGCCTTCTCAGTGCTCTGATTTGCTTGCCCTTCCTTCTACTGCGTTGACAAGCAGCTGTAACTCTTATGTCACTGGCATTTAATTTATGGGTGCATCCCAATTACATGGGCACCATCAGTGTTACAAGTCACACTTCAGAACGTGTGGGTCATCTTTTCTTCTGATGTTTCCTGCCAGCCTTGTAGTGCTGCCTGTGGCGCACTCTGCCTCCCCAAGCAGCTGAAAGGGCCCATCTAGCCTCAACAGCAAGTTCTGCAGTGGATAGCTCATTTCCTTTCCTTCCTTTCAGAGCATGGAAAAATCAGGTCACTTGTTAAGAGTTTTAGGGAAGCTTTCCCTACAGTTCTTGATGACAGGATGGATTTTTGTATTGCCATCTTTACATTAAAAAAGCAAACTTGTATATAAGTGTAGCTCTATTCAGGTAAGGAAGACTATGCCTTGCATCTGGCTATCAAAAATAGAGTTCACTGTAGTCTCTGTAGGCTGAAATGTTATATGTCTATATAGCTTTGCCACAGTTGTGAGGTCAGCCTTTTTAAAGGCTTTATGCTGGTGTTATTTTTGACTTTTTGTTTGGTTTTAGGACTAATGTGTACTCTTGTTTACCTGTGTGAAAACATAAAGCTTTAGCTTGGGGCTTATATTTGGGATTTTAATAAATGAAGCACATTTCAAAAATTACCTTCTCTAAAATGTTGTAGAGGGTAGCAGACCGACTATATGGTGTCTATAAAGTCCATGGAAACTATGGAAGAGTTTTCAGGTAAGAATTCATCTAATTTTTAAGGATATGTGTGCAGTGAGTGTAGTGAATGTATTTGTACATTATATTTCCAAAACTATAACAGCATGTCTGAAATGCATTTCAACATTTGCCATGGAAAAACTCTTGTATTGCTGTAGTAATGAGCTTCCCACTTTGGACATAATGATCTCTGGATTTGCTGAACTTAATCTCAACTGGTAGAATTTAGTTATTTTTTATTAATACTGTTTTTTATTCAGAGCTTAAGGTTCTGTTGCGCAGTGACATTTTTAACCATTTCTTCAGAGTGCAGTTTACTGACTATTTTCATGCAGTTGTCAGTAAAGCATCCAGATCCTCTTATATTAAAAATTACTAAGAAAAGAGAAAGCGAATAGATGCAGTTGATTTTATGTGATTTTTTTTTCCACTTGTTTTTTGATTTATAAGAGTGAATTGTGTGCTCAAGTTTTCCATCTCACTGGAGAGTTAAAGAATCTAAACTTCTGGTTAAGGGAAACCTCCTGCTTCTACACTGTGTTCAAGTGCTAAATTTAATTCTCTGGGTTAATGGATTGCAGATGTCTTTCTCATTGGGGGTTTTAAAGTGAAATTAGGTGTAGTTCTGTAATAACACAAAGACAAACAAATGTCAACATTAGTGGAGTGAAATGTTTATGAGAAAGTGAAGGACAGAATAGATGAATTAGATGTAAATTATGTGAAATACAAGGGAGGGGACCCTTTTTCCCTTCTCTAAGATATTGCGGATGTAATCCTTATAACTAATAAATCTCATAAGATTTCACAGCACTGAAAACACAATTAAAATTGCTTTGTGTGTACTTAACTGTCCAGAACAAGTCTCTTGCTATCATTTTTTGCAGTTGTTTTCTGTTTTATCAGAATGATCTCCCTAATGTAAAAAGGGAGATACAGTAATGGGGTGGTTATAACTTGATATTTTTCTAATGAATAGAATTAAGCAGCAATCTATGGTGAAAATAGAAAACACACAGCGAGCAGTTTCAGAGGAGTTAAAACGCTTGCAAATGTCAAACCCCCAGATTCTACTTTTTTTTTTTTTTTTTTAAATGAGAGGCTTCTATGTGAAGTGTTTTGAGTCGAAGAGCTCAATTTCTTTCTGGTAAACAAGTTGGATTGAGTTCTGTTTTAGAGTTCTTTCCCTGTTGTTTTCCTTCTTTTTAAAAATATTTTGAATACCTGTACCTTGTTCTCTTTTTTTCTGTGCACTTCTAAATAGCTAAATCTGGGTTTTTAAACAGGAATCTTTCTGCTCCTAACCACCCCAAAGTGTGTGTGTGTGTTTAGAGGACAGGGGCAGTTGTTTGCCAGTGTCTTGATGTTAACTGGCCAGGACTGCTACTTAGAGTCGGGGGGGAAACAGTTTGGCTGAGCACAAATCGGAGGCAGTTTCCATTCAGGTGTCACCTGGAAAGAAACTATATACAGGATGCAGCTTATTAACTTCCCTTACCCTTCATGTGTGATGTTGTTTCTCGTTTGTTTTTTGTGCAGTGAGTGGAGTGCAATAGAAAAGGAGATGGGGGACGGGCTGCAGAGTGCTGGCCACCACATGGATGTGTAAGTAGTGACTGAATATCTGATGGTTTGATGTAAGCCAGATGCAGAGCTCCCCCTCCTTCCTCTCTTCTCCCCCAGTCCCAAAGTACGTACAAGAAGTGTACTGAGAAACTTGGGGGTACATTTTTTTCCTAGGTATACAGCATTTTGGTGATTTGGATGCAGACACACTTTTAGTATCCATGTACTGCATTAAGTAGCTCGAAGGGTCTCAGGAGAACCAGAAGGGTTTCTTTTTTATTATTATTTTGAAACTGTAGAAGTGTTTGGAATTCTTCCAGCTTTTCTTTTAAGCTACTATGCCAGAATTTGGTAGAATAGAACTTTAATGCACTGCAGACCTGATGAGATCCATTTGTTTTTGATAGCAGTGTTTTGTACCATGCAGTAGATGGTACACAGATTTGGACTTAATTACAGAAAGTTAAGAACTTTTAATTATTATTAAGCCAAAACTTTAATGAATTCTTGAATCAAATGCTGACTAGATGTAATAAAGCTGAGAATCCTCCCTCTCTGCATCTTTGGAGTCAGTTGGCAGAGTATGTGAAATGCAGCCTTCAGAATAAGAGTCTAAGGCTGAAGAGTGCTCGCAGTGGAATTGTAGGCTTCCATTTTTTGTTTTTCAGGTAGCAGTATGCAGTAGATAAAACAGTATAACTTACTATCACTGTGAATCCTTGTTCGTATTCAGGCACTGCAGAAAAGTAACGACTCCTTCAAGTGATGGTGTGTTTCATCATGCACGATTTTTTCTTTGTGCACTGTAATTCATGTAGAAATAGTTACCAGTTTCAGTTTACAAAGCAGGCTGGCCTATGCAGTACTGTTGATCTGCTGTAATCAGTGTTGTGCCTTGTCAAGTGAAAACTTTTGGAGAGCCTTGCCAAGCTGCCTTCAGTTTCTTCAAAAGAATTCTGGTTTTATCACATCTTTTAAGAACTTGAGCCCTTCCGAATAATGTATTCACACCTGTATGTTTTGGCTAATATGATACTTTACACCTGAAAGAGCTATTGTGCTTTCCAACTGACAGACTCTAGAGAATAAACAAATGGAAAATGAATTTTATTTAAAAAAAAAAAAAAAAAAAAAAAAAGGCAGTGTAAAGCATATACCTTCATTATGCAAAAATAACATTGTAGCATTCTAACATTTCATATAACTACATTGAATTCTGTAATAATGAGGAGGTAGGACATTAAATTAGGTTTTGCTGATTGCAATATACCATACAAGAGTGTGAAACATCTAGAGGTGCTTAATTGTATAAAAGAAAAGGGATTGACTTCTCAGTCAGGAGGCTAAATTTTCTGCAGATGGCAGAGAGGCTTTGAGTTTGTCCTTCGTGCAGCTGGAGTTAAAGATCGAGCCTAATGGGGATGAGTTTTTGGGCAACCTTAACCACTCCGTGATCTGTGGTAGCGTTCCCTGCTTTCACTCGTGCTCCGATGGCCTCATCCAGACGTAATCTCACAGTGAGAAGCAGCAGAGAGAGGCTGTGAGATTCGGGAGCTCCTGCAGTGACCCGTGTGGTCTCCTGCTGGTCAGGTCTGTATCTGTGGTCTCCTGAAAATGCGACTTGCCAGCCCAGTTAGCATTCCCATAACGTCCAGCCATGAGGAGGTTGTTGCAACAGCAAGCTCCTCTGGGAAGGTTTCCCAATATAGATGTTAAACTTTAAAACAAACTTAATTATTCTCTATATACCCCATATGCTGTAGTCTTTATTAGGTGTTTATTTAAACTTTGGAGTTGTTATCACTTTAGAATGATGTAAAACTGCTTAGTATTTGGAGAAGACAGCCCCAAGCAGCTTGGGGGTGGGCAAGATGAGGCTTGCTAAGTGGTAGAAAACAAGTATGCTGAGAAAGCTCAAGTGAACGGCTGTAATTCTACTGTATAAAGATCAAAGAAAGAAATGTCAGGCCTCTGACTTCTGTCCTTTATGCTATAAATGAGTGACCCTTTATCTCCGAGTCAGCTAGCCTGTCATTACAGATGGAGCCAGTCTGGGTGAGGAATGGGTTTTAGCTGAAGATTCCCATGAAGAGTGGAAATATCTAATGTATCTTTAGGACTTACTAGAGTTTTTCTTTTAAAGGTTTTCCATGATTTGCCTGCCTCTTTAGGAAGAAATGTTTAAACATTAGCTCAGTCGAATATAGTTTTTAAACTATTTCGTTATAACAAGTATCTCTATGAAAATGGGAGATATGGCTTTGATATGTTTGAGGTTTTTTGTGTGTCTTTTTCTGGGTGTGTGGGGTTTTCTAGGGACTTGTTCTGTCCCAAATGAGCTCTAGCACTGTGCTAAACATTGTTGAAACCGAGATGTGATCCATTTGCTGTCCTGAGAAATCTAACCACCAAGTAAATTATTGTACTTCAGGACTTAAAATGGAGAGAATGCCACATACGAGCCATGTGGCTGGGGAATTTTCTCTCAAAACATGTATTGTTCAATAGCACAAACTTCTTGCTTACTTCGATTCATATTATGAATTCTTGTGCTGTCTGTTCTTTTATCCCTTCCACTGTTTTGTTGTTGCTGGCTGCTTGCTGTGTTGTGCTTGCTTATCACCTTGACTTGGTGGGGCACTTGCTGGGTGTGCTCAGGATGACATTTTGATTTCACAGAACATCAAAACAACTTATCTTACTTGCAAACTTTAACATCAAAACCAACCAATACTCATTTGAACAGATGAGCTTGCATCTGTACCTTTCCCTCAGGCTTTGCATTCATCTTACTCAACAAGTAGCTGCTGCTCGCTTGAAGAGCCTTACTTCACATTGCCTGCGTTAGCAGACCTGATGCAGCTGTAGTATCTCTGCCAGATGCCTCCAATCTAGAGCAGCAGTTTAGCAGGGCCATAGCTGCTCGTTCCAGAGTTCTCAGTGGAGGGTTCACCTGTCCTCCTCCAGGTCATTTCATCAGCTCTCTTTCAGCTTAAGACACTGCCACTTCTTCCTTAGAGCAATTACCAGAGAGGAATAGGGTTAAATTAAAGAACTCAAAGACCTTGTGAAATCCTTAAAGCCAGGAGTATTGGCCATTGCTAGACAAGCATGGATGCATGCTCACTTCAAAGAGCCTCTGACCCTGGAAATACTTAGTTCCTATTCCTCTTTTTCAGGGATTGCCACTCTAGAGTGTAAATGGAGTTGGCAGAATCAATGAAGGCATCTGATATGGGATCTCATTCCTCCTGTTCTTCTGTGTTGATTCTTGACCTGGGCTGCTGACTGAAGTGGCATCTAACTTAGGTCCGTGCACCAGTGCAGGGTGCAGTTGGCTTTGGGGGGTGACCTGTCCTGGCAAATGTGTCCAAGCACAGTCACCTTGATTAAGGAGAGCCTAGAGCTTACTACCTCATAAGCAATAGAAGCTACAAGAAAAGTCTTGCTATGTTTCATGAATCTCATAGTTGGCCTAAACCAACTCTTACTGAGGACAGAAGCTGTGGAGTTAAGCCAAGCCCTTTTGCCTCAGAAGGTTTCTGAGCAACTGCCTTTTAGGGAGAATTGCTGTGCCTGACCTGTGCAGCAGATGAAGCAGCAGTTCCTTCATCTGAAGTTGAAGCATTCAAGGAACTGGAGAACCCAATGCTGGAGTGTGCAGAGCACGGCCACAAGTTGGGTAGCAGATCTGGAGGCCACCCTATAAAAGCAGCCCCCTTTCCCCTTCTGAAGGTGTGACGTTCACGTCCCTAGTGGGAGATGCTCCCTGTCCTGCAGCATTTCTTCTGCACTGTGCCTCTCTTGCCTTGGTGCTGGCTTTTGAAAATGCACTGAAGAAAAGGAATAAATTTTCCTTTCCTTTCCTTTAATAAGGACTGCCTCATCTTCAGCAGGAAATTTATGATAAATCTGGTACTTGTCAAAAGATTTATTGTAGTAACAACTTAAGAAATAGGCTTGCAGGAGTGTTTATATTAGCCAGCTCAGAGCTTAATTAAAAACAAAAGAGGGGGGAAAAGAAACTTTTTAGAAGTGCTTTTTCACTGTTGTGTCTAATGACTTGTGATCCTGTCAAAAAAGTGTGCACCCTTTTTACTGTGTGTGTAGTTTTTAAAGATTAAACTGAGGAATTTCGTACTTAACAAGAGGCTGTGTTGTCACCAGATATGCGGCTTCTATCGATGACATACTGGAAGAAGAGGAGCATTATGCAGATCAGCTGAAAGAATATCTCTTCTATGCAGAAGCACTACGGTATGTGCAGAAATGAAAACTATAATCTCTTGCTTTAGCATAGTGTTGGTGTTGAGTTTAATGTTTTTATCCTAAAGAGCACAGAATGCCAGACTAATGTAAGAATCTTCAGATTTTTACAGTGCTATTTTTCTTACTCATCTTTGTTTGCCATAAGGGTCCAAAACAGGTGGAACTGAGCTGGTGAATAATGAAATGGCAGAGGTGTTAAACTCTAGATAGCATGGGAGATAATACTGCCTATTTTCTTGGTTTCCTTGATTTTATATAATAGATGTCCCAGTGTGCTGTAAGGAAGCTGCAGCTTTCAAATGAGATGGGCCACAGAAGTTAGGGTGGGTTTAAGCTGTTAGAAATCCTTGCAAGTTGTGAAGTGCCCTGTATCATGCTCATTTGCTCCACAGTATTGCTCAGATAAATAATGATTTTTAGATAAGTCTTCAATCTTGGGCTCACCTTCTAAGGGCAGCTACTCCTTTAGAAGCAGAGCTACAGGCCCATGGCCGTGAGTGCTACGTGGCTGCGCTGAGGGTCCCCGCTCAGAGAGGGCCGCAAGGCTGGGGGGATTCAGGGTGCTACGTGTGCTGGCTGCTCCCTGCGATGCCAAGGCACGGTGAGGGGCAGCTCCTGGGAGAACAGAGCCCCTCGTGCAGGAAGCGCTCATGTCGCATTGTCGGGCTACCTACAGCAGGGCTTGCTGCAGGTGCCCGCGGCCAGCGGAAACCCTCCAGTCCTGGTGCGGGCACCGTGTGAATCTAGGAACTGTGTGAATCCAGCTGATTGCTTCATTGAAAGCAAATTCATTAGAAAATAAAATATGAAGAATTTTGATGCTGCAGCAGGTACCATATTCAGGTACCTCTTGCCTCTTGCTTGTGGTTTTTCTCTAATGGATTTTGTGAAGTTACTTTAAAGGAACATCCGCAAGTAGGTGGTAAGGTTTGTATTACCCAGAATGTCTTGGAATGAGTCTAGGAAGAGGAGCAGAAAAGCAGAATGGTGTTGTATTAATAACTTTCTACTTTGATCTAAGCTTGTGTAGCTACAGCATTTGCAGAGTTATGCATTCTGTGATAAGGCTGTTAAACTCAAGCTAGAAAATAACTGAATATGCTGTCTGCCAAAAAAAATACTTGTATCACTTGTGAAGTTTAAATGGAGGGAAATGTAGCAAAACAGTATTATGTGTCAGATCTTTTGTTGCTTCTTTTTTCAGGGCGGTTTGCAGGAAACATGAGTTAATGCAGTATGACTTGGAAATGGCTGCACAGGACCTAACATCTAAGAAACAGCAATGTGAGGAGCTGGCAACAGGCGTGAGTCTTTTTCCACTTTCTTCTCCAAGATGGTGTATATGGATTGTATCTTTTTTCTGTTTTTGTTTTTGCCAAGTTGCTTAGAATGGCATCTGCACAGGTGCTGTGCAGAAGGCTGGTTGCTGGTTATGGGAAGTGTATGGGCTATAGGCTTTCAAGGGTGGAAATAACTTGGTTCATGGTGACACATGCTGTTTGTCCACCTTATTGTTGAATAATGAGCAAATAAACGGTTACAGGAAACACGACCTGAGCAGACTGCAGCAAGCTGTCACATCCCAAAGATAAAATATTGAGACCTGCAAGGTTTCCTCTGTCTTTTGAAAGCTCAACATTAGTGATATGTGGCATTATACCTATTCATACGCTATTTTATGCAGAAGATACTAGCTGAAAAAGTCTGAACATATAATATAGCAATATTAAGGATTCTAAATGTATTATGTATGTCTGCAGCTATTCACATTCCATACAGAATCACTTTGTCTTCCTCATGTAACAAAACCTAAGACTTCAGTTTTTCCTCAGACTGGAGCAGAAAGAAGGAAGCTATCTGAAAACTCTCTAGTGGTGGTAGAACAACTCACCTAAGCCTGGTCTGTGGGTTGTGCATAAGACCTTGAGCATCAGGTCACTTCACGGTTGTTTGAGGGGCCCGGAGTTCCTGGGAATAGGAAGAAGGAAAGACTTTTGTTTGCAGCTTCTACTTACTGCTCTGTTCAATCTGATGTGAACCAGCTCACCTCTTACTGCAGCTTCACAGAGGGGCATCTACATAATGGCGGGGCCAAGGCAGTGTCGTCTGCTGGTAAAAATTAAATCCCTCATCTCAAGGATAAGATCTACTGCTAGTAAAGGTGGCAAAAACCTGTTTTCAAGTGGCTGTTCTTGAGAATCCCAAACCTTGTCTCCCCTGTAGACCGTGAGGACGTTCTCGCTGAAAGGGATGACCAGCAAGCTCTTCGGGCAGGAGAACCCCGAGCAGAGGGAAGCCAAGATAAAGATCCTAGAGGAGCAGATACAGGAAGGAGAAGAACAGCTTAAATCTAAAAATCTGGAGGGCAGGTAAAAGGCTAGATTTTTGTCAAAGAAAACAGGGATTGTTTTAGAAAAAGTCATGGGCTGGATGCTCTTGAAGGTGTTTGTGTTTTATAAGTGTTTTTAATATATTCTTGGTGTTTATGAGCTGTCTATAAAAGCTGCTGTCAGTTGCAAGTTGTGAAATAAAGTACAGTACATGCAGCAAGCTCCTGGTCTGAGAGGGCGGCTTATGTAAAACCTGATGACTTTCCCAGCTATGGAGCCCGCTCTAATGGCTGACTTGCCTGCTTTTATGTTCAGCTAGTAATACGTTTAGCAGGTGGGCTTGCAGGTCTTCAGCTGAGTAGCCTAAGACTCAAATCCTGATTTGCTTTAAATGCAGTATTTATTTTGTTTTATATGTATGAGTCCTAAGCTAATATTCTTCAACTTCTCATATGGGGGACAATTGACTCCTGTCTGAAAGAGATTAGAAGCTCTGGAAAGCTGTGTTTGAATAACTGCAGCTTGGTATTCTCATGAAATTTTCTTCAGGAATGCAAACATGAAAAGTGGGAGCAAATGATCCTAAAGCTATGTGTTTGTGTTAGAATGTGTTCATCATCTAATGAAAAGGATAAATGTGGTATCTCTTGATAAGCAAGGATTAGAGCTGAAAAGATAAGACTAGTTCATGAATAGTTCATAACAACAAAACAATCAGTAAATGCAATTTCTTAATCATTCTGACAGAAGTACTGGACATCTGCTTTTGTAGCTCTGGAAGCAATTTTCAAGTGAATACTTGCCTTGTGTGGGAAGTCCAGCACAAATGAAAACTATGTATTACAGAAATCCTTAATTTTGGTTAAGGAGATCTGGAGACACTTTGCTAAACAAGCAAAGCTAATTCCTGAAGTGAATTGTCCGAATAAAATTTGTGTTGCAAATGTTTGTTACGCTTTATTGTCTCAAATCCCAAGACAAAGGAATTTTCAGGTCGGAAAGCCCAGAATTATGACTTGATTTTTAAAAATCAAAAGAAACATTCAGTGTTGTAGCTGAATGTTGACATAAAGACATTTAGTCACCCCAAAAGAATTCCAGGAGCAAAAATATATTCTGAGTATTGCTGATGCAGTTGCAGTCGTGCTTACTGTCAGAAATCTCCATCAGGTGAAATCGGTTCTCTAGGTGAAAAACCTCTTAGGAAGTGGATGGAGAATTAAGAACTAGTGTTGCAGTACTGTAGTAAATATAAAGTGAAGACACTATGAGATGTATAATAATTATACAACTTGGTTCATCGACTGAAAAATGGAGCAGTTTGTCATGCAGAGCTTTGCTTCCTTCAAAGGAAGGAAGATGAGGTGAGGACATAACATGCAAAACACTAAGAGCATTTGCTAACAGAAATATTGCTTTTAATTCCAGAGACTTTGTGAAAAGTGCCTGGGCTGACATTGAACGGTTTAAGGAGCAGAAGAATCATGATTTGAAGGAGGCACTTATAAGCTATGCTGTCATGCAGATTAGCATGTGCAAAAAGGTATGTTTAGCTTGTGAAAAGCCAGGCTGATGTGTACATCGTATCAGCAGGGAATCAGATGCAAACTTTCACTAGGAAGACTGCGGTCATGGAAGGATGGAAGTCAGTAGTGTAAAACCCCCTATATATTCTACCCGACTCTCACTCAGTGACATGTTAATTTTGAAATATAATAGGTTGTGGGGTCCGATTTCAGTGCAGTCTCTGCCTTATTTTTCTGTGAGACTTTTTGTGGAGATTTTCATGGAAAAAGAGCCTGGTTGAGAACAATGCTATATTTTTACCTCTTTATTTCTGACTTTCTTTCTTTCTTTGTTTTTTTCTTATTGAAGGGAATTCAAGTTTGGACAAATGCAAAGGAATGCTTCAGCAAGATGTGATTACCTGGAAGTGAATTCCTCCTCCAAGTGCCAGAGAATGGAAGCACAAGCGTATAACACCAATGTTAAGTTGCTATATGACTTGCATATAAATCATGAAATAAATGAGTTGAGTGAATAGTTTTTCTTTCTGCTGATTGTAATTGCTAATAAAGGACAAAAAGGACATGTTCGTAAGCATTTAGCCCTTGACTGCCAGGTATGTGGCATGTTTTATATGTGGTAGCAAATAATTCAGGGGTAAAAAAAAGTTAATGAAAACTACAGCTCTGTGTTGAGGCAAAGGTACAGGGAAGGTTATCCCAGAAAGTACAAACTGAACTGTTCCATCTGAGACTTCTGAAACACCATGCTCTGTATTGTGCAGATCATTTCCAGATGCCCTTCTTTTCAGCCCTTGCTGTTTAGAATTTGTAATGCTCCAGGGTGTCTTGTTTTCTTTAATGGGACACACAGTTGTGTTCTTGAGGCTTACACCGAGAGAGGACAAAAAATGAAATATTATAACACCTAGGGTTCATGTTTAAATGCCTTTGCATGTCCATAGAGAAATGTGCTTTTCCAAAGTTCAGGTTAAGCAGTCTCAAGCTCCTGAAATGTTTGAAACTCTCTACAGTAGAGGTGTTGTATAATGGTTTAATACAATATTCTGCATTTACTGGTTCCCACTTAAGTTTTTGTACAGGCACTGATTTCTTATCAGATTTCCTTCTGCAAGGAAAGGAGCCTGGTGATTCAGCTGAGCAGCAAAACCAATTGCAGCAGGCGCAATTCCCGCTTGGTCTCTTACACCAGAGGTGGACCTGGCCTGGGGTGCTGCCTAAAGCACTGAAACAGTTGGGTTCTTAAAAGAATAATCCTTAATGAAGATGCCAAAATGCAAAAACAGGTGGGATTTCTGTAGTACTTAAGAGCAGTGATGTGCAGAATCCACAATGAGCCAAGGTGTCTGTTTGGATCTTGTAATGATGTTTCATTGTTTGTATGTGTGTGTGTATATGTGTGTGTGTAAATACACACACATACTAGTATTAACATGATTTGCAATTACAGGTACTTGCATTAAGTGTTTCCAGTTATCCCAAACATTTTCTATTGCCTAACATTGTTTTTCTCCCCACATACTTATGTTCCTAAAGTCTTGTGGGATTCATCAGACCTGCTAATTCTGAAGAAACGTTTGTTATACTCTGTTGAAAATTGTATTCAGTTATTCTGGTTAAAAACTCTGTCTCAAATTTTGATTTTTTTTAAGAGATACTCCAGAAAGTCCTTAAGTTACTCTGATAAATTAACAATAAGGTAGTTACTGACATGTCCCATATTGCTATTGATTCTACTGCATTTCTTTTCTATAAAACTATTATAAATATTTCAAGAATTCATAAACTTGGTGTACACTACAACACAAAATTCAGAAGTAAAACATTGGTCTCTGATATGAATGTTAGCTTTTCTCAAAACCTAAGACAATGACATTTCTGTCTGCTGAGAGCTGACATTGGGCAGAAGGACGTCTCTCCATTTAATATTCACAAAGAGAAATGTTTTGTCCTGAGAACTGCGATGTCCGTTTCTCTACAGGTAAAAGGACTCTTACGTTCCAACACCAAGCAGCTGCGCACTTAAAGCATTCAGTAAATCTTCTAAAAGAATGGTGCCTTAATACAATACCATGAGGCGCTCAGAGTAGGTATTTTTCATGCACTTTGATTTTTTTTTTTTTCTTTTTTGGATAGATCTTTCTGGTGCCTCTTTCCACGTGTCACTTGCTGTACAGCTTATTAAATATGTTAGTATGTCTTTTTTCTTCCTTGCTAGTTGTACTAAAGTTGAGAAGGGAACAAAACAGTTCTTGTAAGTTTTGTGCCAAATAAGCTAAATAAAATTGCTCTTTGATATTTTTGTTATGTTCTTTTTGTAGAAATGCTGCATCAGTCTTTCAAGTTATATTGTTCAGTTCCTGTCCATCTGAGTTCTCAGACTGTCAAACTTGGGTTTAACATTTAAGTACTAATGACAACATTTAACTGATTTGTCTTCAGTGTGAGGAATGTGGTGCCTAAGTTTGAAATCAGGTCCTTGTTACAAGCCAGTTTTGACCCTCTGCCGTGTGGTTTTTTGTTTTTTGTTTTTTTTTTTTTCCTTCCCCTCAAACATAATCAGAATTTAATGTGCATATTCATCAAGGTAGGAGAAGATGCATTTCAAAGAGACTTGCATGGTTTGGCAGGATTTGGATGAAAGCTGAGTTAGGGATAATTTGCAATAATTTCATTCTCTTGTTGTTTCTGTTGCCAGTTCTTCATTGCATGCAGTCTCTCTGCTTGTGAGTCTTGGCAGATGGTGATGGTTTCTACCCTCCCTCCCCCTGCCCTTTTTTTAGCTTTTAAACTTTTTAAGGGGAAATTATCTAGTTAGTGGCAGTTTCCATGTGGTCCATGTAAAAATGCACACACTGAAGCATGCTCTTCCCAGCCACCGGGTGCATTTAGCTTCTGCCTTGGACTCCTTTGTTGAGTTATTCAAGGGGTCAAAGGCAGTTGGGCTGTTTAAACCAGAGACCACCAAAAACTAACCAGAGGCCTTTGAAAATAGTAGCAGTTGAGCAGACCAGTTTAATCTCACCAAAATGCTTTTGTATAAATCAGTTTACCTGCATGGATCATCTGATATTTTTGTCAGTTTAAGGCTGTCGCTTTTGTCATAGAAAGTCAACTTTGCATGGTCATTTGCAAGTGTTTGTGGTATTCTGGACCTTCCACGTTACCAGGGCAAGGGATCTCGACTCATGATTATGTGTTATTTGCTCCAGAAGTATAGCTGGAGTAAGGGAAATCAGTTGAGATTGAAAGATAAGCACAAGACGTTTTCCTACACTGTCTTATCTTATTCTAACTCTTTTTAAAATGTTGTTTTACTCGATATCTGGCAGGGCTGTGGGCACTGCTGCATTCTCCCATCTCCTGAGTTGCAATGTAAGAGCAGCCTTTTCTTTTCCTATGCAACTCTCCCACCACCTCATTCCTGCATGCATCTTGGTTGAAGACATGAAAAACACCTTAATGTCCCCTGGAGGAATGTGGGGAAGGAAGTAGTTTCTTCCAACTCCCTCACTAGCCTGTAATCTAAATTGTTTCCTAGGGGTCTCCTGCCCTGACTGCTGTCTTGTATTTGCTCCACAAGCTCTGTGAAGAGGCGCTATCTGCTTAACGAAGACCTGCTGAGGTAGAAGTGACACAGATGGAGAAACCAGGCGGACTGAGAGCTAGTAAAGCGGCAGACCAGACTTCACTGAAGTCTGAAGTACTGAAGGGCTGTTGTACACGGCGGTTGTGCCGCCTCCGGGGAGCTCCAGCCCCTGCCCCAGTACCCAGCAGCGTTGGATCCCTCGGGGCAAGGGCTCTTGCTGCAGCTCCTGTGCGAGCCCTTAGCTCTGCAGGAGGGGACCTGTGTAAGGTGCCTCCCTCTTTAGCAAGGGGAGGCTTTTAATTCCCCCTCCTCCTGGACTTGAGGAAGAAACCGCTGTGTTACTCAGAAGAGGCCAAGTGGCAGTGGCTGGCACTGTCCTGGAACAGAGGAGAAAGCAACAACTCCCCTTGTGCCCCAGGCAGCTGCAGCAGCTTTGGGACAGCGTGAGAAGCAAGAGACTGCACAGGCAGGAACCCGTGGAGGGATTCAGACACAGAAGCAACGTGATCCAATGATTCGTTGTGACGGTGCTGGCCACAGCAGTGTCCTGGACAGCCCTAGATGCAGAAGGCCGTAGAGAAGGTGCCATGTGATGCTTAGACACGCTGTGGTTAGGGGATGAGGTAGCAGGAGGCTGGATAAGTTTCAGGGCTTGGTGTCTTAGACTGCAGCACTGATGTCCTGTGAAAGATGTGTGAGCTCTTGGGCAGAGGTGATGGGATTGAAATTACAGGCTGAGCCACAGGGTGATATCCAAAATGACTGAGAAAAGGGAGCTTAGTGGTCTGGAACTGAAAAATATGGGAAAGATTATGTGGAAGGAGTCTGTTTTAGCTATGCTGAGCAGTGAATAATTGAGAAAAGAAAAATCTAGGGAAAAATTAAGATAACATTTGGACAGCAAAAGAGGGTTTGAGCACATCTGTGTCTGTGAACCTGCAGAATTTGGGATGATAAGATTACCTGGAGGCAAAGGGTAAGTGGAGAAATGAAAAGCAGGAAGGGGAGAGCATATTGTGGCCTATGGCATGTGCCAGGCACCTGCTGAATTCCCTCAGGAAGCCTGTGGGGCTTGAGGAGGCACTTCAGAAGCGTTGGTGCAAGGGAGCACCTGCGTGCTGGTGGGAGGCAGGGATTTGAGGAATTGCGTGAGGGGTAAGGAGAAGAGGGGCGGACGTGAAAGAGCAGCAGGAGGACTGGAGATAGGACAAGGGAGCAATGGGAGAGAAAGTCACGATGAGAGATCTCGTGTTCAGGAAAGGGGAAGCCAGTGCTGCGCTGGCCTTGCTTGGAGGGGGATCTCAAGAACGGCAAAGTGGATAGTACATGTAGTACTAATCACAGCATTGGAGTCTGGAGGGGCCTTGTGGGAGTAACGTGGTCTTAAGGTGAAGTTCAACACCAACGCGTCTAGTTAGCGGTGAGGATGAAGAGTGATCTGGAGATCTTCCAGACCTGCCTGGATGCCACCCTGTGCTCTAGGTGTAGGGACACCTAGAGCTCATGGCACAGGAGCAGAGGCTTGGACTAGCTGATCTCTGGAGGTCCCTGCCAACCTCAGCCGTTCTGTGATTCTGTGTGGTTCTGTGATCCTGTGAAAACAGTGTAACTTTTTGTTTGCAGCTGAGAGCGAGAGGTTTAATTTTCAGTCTGCCATTTTGTACCTGGTTTTAACACGGTTGTTTAGAGCTTCCTGGTTAAGCAGAAGAAGAGAAGATGTTTCGGTCTGAAAAGCTCAGCGCGGATTCACGCATCCCACAGCAGATCCGACATGCGACCCGGGGCCTGCTTGGGTGACTAACAGGAATTTCAGGCAGGCTGCCTCGTGCACCGCAAACAGCCCGTGAACCCATGAGTAAGCAGCTTAATTGCAGTAAGTGTTTCCATTATCTGCCCTCGCTTGGCACATGAGAACAGCAAGCTAGAGAGCGTGTGAGCGGAGGGGAATGGTGGAGAGCTGGGGAAGGACGCGCGGGAATGAAGCAAAAGGGGACTCGGATCGCCCTCTGCTGGGCCCGGGGCTCCGCGCTGCAGTAGGAACGTGCCGTGCTCTCATGTCCCGGGCTGCCCTGCAATGTTCCCGTGGGACAATCCGTGGGTCCACCAGGCCCTTGGTGCTCGTTTCGCGCTGTTTGGGAGGCTTGGGCCGTCTCTCGGAGCTGCTCTTCCCCTGGCTGGGTTCCCCATGCGGCACTGGTGACCTGATTTTGTGGGGTCTGCCTCAATGGATCCTGAAGATACATTATCCACTTCACTACTCAAAACTTATTAGTCATTCTCAGCAGCCTGGCCTCCTCCTTTAATGATTCCTTAAGTGTTCTGCCTTCAACTTTACCACTAAGAGTCTCGGCAATAGTCCTGTGATTATCCCAGTAGCAGGTACAAATGCTAAATACTTAGCAGGCCCCAACCAATACCGGATCCCAGCAGGGCTGCCCTGAAGAGTTCCCACTTCCAATTTGGGGCAGTTTTAATTCACTTTAGGGTTTACTAGGCTGCCTCTGTACTTGCTTTCACGGAATAGGGCAGGTCCACGTGGAGTGGCAGCAGTTGTGGTCTGATGGATCGTTGCAGAAATGCAACTGCGCTCCTGAGAAACCAGTAATCTATTTTTAAAAGTCAGTTTGACAAGATGTGTGTTTTTGTGAGCATGTTGATTGGCATTAATCACTTTCTAATACTGTATGGACTCTATTGTTTTTCCAGAGATTACTTTCAGACTGACAGATATATAATAATCCAATCTCCCTAATTATGTATTTTATAAATAGACAAAATATTAGCCTTCTCGGTCTTGTGGAATTTTCTCTGAAATTCAAGACTTGTTGAAAATCAGCATCACTTCTTCAGAGATTCTGCTTCTGCCAGGACTTCTAAAGGGCTTGAGGAAAAGCTACACAGATCTGCAGATTTCGGCAGTAGTTTAAGAAACTGTTCTCTAGAGCTGCATTCTGGATGCAATTAAGGAGAAATTACCTCCTTGTGATAAAGCTAATGGCCAGTTATGGTTGATGAAGCCTGTGTATCTGATTAGTTCTTAGTGTGCTCACAGCCTGAAATTAGTATCTTTGCATAGTTTATGCGTTATATTATAGTTCTATATCATTGCTAAGATTCAATAAAACTCTCTGGAGTCTAAGACAGAGACTTGAGGTGCTTAATTAACCTTCGACACCAAGGAATATTTCCTGTGGGAGAAAATTCATTTATGGATCAGGAGATATCATCCATTTAGTCTAGGAGGCCACATTGTAAGGAATCCTCCCTTCAAAATCTGAGATGCTTCTCAGATTTAAATCTTGTCTAAATGACATCTGGCAATGATTGCCAAAATAGGGCAAGATTGTCAAAATAGAGCAAGATTGGTTTGAAAGGTCTCCAGAACAGAGGTTTCTCCAAACTTGTGATGTACCCCCTGACCAGTGAAAACTGGCCCCCCTATAACTCAGGCTGGGTAAGGGTTTGGAAGTGCTTCTGCTTCTATGCTTGTATTTCTTCAAGTCTTTCCTGACCATGTGCTGATCGAGTCCTGTGGAAGGTTGTCTAAATATCTTGCCAAGACTTTAGTCTTAATTAATAAAGGAATTAATTAATTAATTAAGGAATGAATAAAGGAATAAATCTGGGCAAGTAACAGCTAAACTGGCTAGCTTTTAATCGCAGGTGTCTGCTCCTCGTGTATGTTTTGTTTATTTCGGTTTGTTGTCGAAACCCGATCAGAAATATTTCTGCATGCATTTGACTTCTCAATGTTTTTCCCAACAACTCTTCTCTTTCTGGCTCTGTGCCAGTGAGGCTTTTGTTCTCCATATTCTTTAAGAAGTTTTTTCTTATTGCTAATCCTGCCATTTTCCCTTTACTCCTTCTATGTAACTGATGGATCCTACCCTCCGGTTTCTTCTTACAGTCAGATTTACCATTCCTCCCCTCTCTGTAATACTTCACCTGTTTCTATTTCTCCTCTAAGCTGGGATGAGTTTTAACCCATGGTGCCTTTTCCAGTTTCAGGATGCTTGATTAAATATTCTGAAATAATTGCTGGTGATCAGTCACACTCTGTTCAAATTCCTACTCCCTGCTTATTTGGTCATGGCTATTTTTAGCTTTAAAATGCTAAATACATATTGCTTTGCTGAGTCTTTTTTTTCTTTTTTTTTTTTTGTTCTAATAAATATAATGATTGTGGTAACAAGGCAATTTAGCTCTTGATCCATTTCATGCTGTTTTTTATTTTTTAAACTATTTCTTTTTTTCTTCTGTGTTGAAGCCCAATGTAGAACTTCTTCTGCTGGATTAACTTAAGGTTAAATAAAAATTATTCTCCTTAGTTTTCAGAACTGTAAAGAATTTGTTTAGGAGTCATCTCTGCGATCAGCATCAGACGTGGCAGCACTTTCCTGTGACGCACCGCTAGGGAGTTAAATCACTCAACTCCTATTTTTTGGTTGAGTTCATGATCTGCAGGTCCTTCCGCTAACCAGAATCCTTTGAGCATTTCTGAATTTCCCCATGGCAAAGCAACTCGAGGGTTTCCTCTGTTTAGGTGTGCACCAAATTGGCCTCTGCACCCTCTAGCTTACCAAAGGGAAGGCCAGTCAGCTTAGTATTGCCAGCAAACCCAGGAGCAAAACTGCGAGAGCCCAGCCAGCAAGGACATCCACCACATGGCAGTCAGTCCTGCAGAATGAGGACTGGTATCATGAAATCCCTCCTCCTTCCTATCCTTTCTTACCGTGGTTGGATTATTTTATGCTGTGTTATCAGAGATCCCAGTGCAGAGGCAGGGATCGGGGTGTCTGGCAGAGCATCTCGCGAGGCGCTGGTTGGGGTTGTGGGATTTGTCTGTCTGCTGTGAACGACGGACAAGTTCTCAGCTGCTTCAGCAGCTCTGGGGATTTCCAGGTGCAGGGAGGAGGCTCCTGCAGTTGATACCCTCTGTGCTGCCAGATCCCACTTTGAGGAGGTAGATAAGAACATAGAGGAGAAATTAGTTGTTAATAGATGTAAGGTTGGAGATAAGCGTGCAGAAAAGAAACCACAGAGCTCTGCAGGCCGAATGGGAAGTTTGGGTAAGGCTGGATTTGGCAAACAGACTTAGCTCACTGAAGAGTTTACTTCTGAACTTGGCTTCCAAGGCTGACTTTCATGTGGTCCTGCAGTGATTAGGAGATGGTCCAGCCCAGGATCTGAGCTAAGGTGGCTTTCTGTGCCCTGGGAGCACACTGTGGGGTCCCTGGCTCCAAGGGATTGGCACCTTGGGCTGGAAATAGCCAGTGTGGGGTGCAAAGGCTTGTTCTGAGCCCCCAGCAGACTAAGCTGCCTGGACAGATGTTGGTTCAAAAGTGGATCTTGTCACATTTGCTGGAGGGGGCCACTTCCCTTCCTCACTTGCCACCTATGTTTTTGCTTTCCACTAACAGCAATGTTTTGGTGTGTGACTCTTCGCTAGGTGCTGACAGTACCAGTGAGCAAGTTTATGCCAGATTTATACTTGCAAATGTGTCATTACAATTCCTCCCATGTGTAGCCCACTCTGCGGCATTGCTCTGTAGGTATCCTCCCCATTTCCATGGATTACTTTTGTTCCGCTTGTCCTGGTTTAGCAGTGGCTGTTCCTTTCATCCTCCCTAGTTCAGTGCCTCCCGCCTTGTGTAGGCGGCCTGTTACTTACCGAATCAGGGGTATTCTGCTGATGTGGTGGCCACCCACAGCATGCAGTCAAGCTTCCCTACTGAAGTGGAGCAGCGCGCCACAAAACCTCGAGCTTGTGCTTTACAAGGTTACTGCATCCATGATTTGTTTCTGCCCTTATCTGTTGATGAAGGATGAGAAGGATCTCAAGAGAGGCTGCCAAGACGTTGCCATCCTTTAGTGTCATGCTGCATTCTCTAAAGCTATCACCAATGTGTCCAGTCTCTGAGAATTAATATTGGCACTAATGTTACTGTTCCTTTAGAGGTGACTCCATGTGAGTTGCCTTGGGAAATTTCAGTTTATTTACATTTTATTAATTGGCTCTGCAGAGGCAAGGAGCTGCTGTCCCTTGAAGAATGTTCTTCCAATAGTCCAAAAGGTGTGTCTTTCTCAGCTGATTGAAGGTCTCCCTGTAGACTGCATGAACTGCCTCTCAGGCTGGGTTGAGCAGGTACGTGATTTAGTGCTTGCTCCTCTTTCCATGTGCCTGTCATTTCTTCTCCCAGCCCTGTTGGTATTTGTCCTTCTGTATCATATTTAAAAATGGCTGGGACTCCTGCTTAGCTTTGATATAAACCTTTTCCCTTGAAAAGGGTTTTTTTTTTTTTTTTTTTTTTTTTTCTCTCCCCTGGCTTTCCTAAGCAGTAAGTGGCAAGCCTTCTCTGGCTTGGCTGTCCAAGAACTCTTCAGCAACTTGGTAACATTTATCTTCTAAGCCACTAATTTTCTTCTAGCACAGTGACTAGTGGTCACTTCTCCTGCAGGAAGCCTCTCCTGCTCCACGCTGCAGCAGGTAGGAAGTGTGTTTCCATGCCTTGCCACAGGACTGTGTCATATTCCATTTATGCCTGCACCTCTGCCACTGAACAAGGGGCATTTCTGGATTCAGTGGGGAAAACAGTTGCACAGCTGTTCCCAAATTTAAGTGCAGTTGTTAGAAGATTGCTAGAACATCAGCACTGGAGGGAGGAGAAGAAAGAAGCACAAGCCATGAAGCTGCCTTCTCTCTGTCTGGCCAATCTCATCGTTGCTACCGTACATCAAAGATTTTCCTTCACCTTGAAGAGTTCAAAGGGCCTAATCTTCAGAAGTACGAACTCTTCTACAAAGTGTATCTGATCCATACTTTGCAGAAGATGGGATCTGTGGTTACTTTCGCATAGGCTCCCTGTGTCTGTACAAGGGTGCTGGATGTGAGACCAGCTTAGTCACACTCCAAGGTAAGTGCTTGAGGTAGGGCGAGCGAATCCCCCTCGGGAGACTCCTCTGTCTGTTATCCACTGCACGACGAACTGTAGAGAGAACTTGGTTTCAGATGTAGTCTCCCCTGAATAAGGAACAAAAGTTGTAGTAAGCTCTAGTAGGTAGTTGTGGTTTGCATGTTAAAAGATTTTTGCCTCTTTTGTCTATGAATATTACAAACTGGGATTTTCACAGATCCTGGTGCAGAACTGGTCCAGCAATATTGAGAGAGGTTTTTGCTGCTCCCTAGAAAAGGGAACCTTCTCATCTTGGGGATGTCTCATTTTCTTTTTTTTCTCAAAAACAAATTAAAAAATATGCAACAAAATGCCTGTGGCACTTGCATTTATGTGTCTGAAGCATGAGGCATTGCATTAATCACAGGCGAGCAAGATACTGGTTGGAGAAACTTGTTGCTTTGCCTCGGTACCCCTGCATTTTGCCTGGCAGTGACGTTTCTGTTAGGGGCTTGCAGAGTCTGCTGGAAAAGATGAGTTAACTGCTGATAACAAGGCTGTGCGTACCGGGCCACCGCAAAGCGGCACGTGAATGTGTTCCAACAGGAAAAATAAATCCTGTTAGCACCCAAGTGGCTTAGGCGCTGCTGCACCGAACTGCAGCGCTGTGTGTCAGCCTCGCGCGGGACCCGGCACCCCCGCACCGGCTGCTTCTCCTACCTGCCTCTGAGTCAGCGCTGCTCTCCGATGAGGAGGCTCCAGCGCAAGCAGGGCTGCAGTTTAAGGAGGTCCCTGCATGAAGATAAAGCGCGTGAAGAGACAGCGCAGTCGGGTGTTTGCTGCTCGCGGCTCTCCAGGTGCTTCTGTGACCCTGCAGTGGTTTGGTTTGATCTGCTGTTATTTCTTCAGCTTTAGGGCTTTTGCAGAAATGGGTCCCCGCTCTCAGAATTGTAGCACAAAATAATCTGGGGACAGTATGCTTTTTGCAGCTCTCCAATGCTGGATCGGTTCACCGGGAGCCAAGGGGTATATGGAGAGATCAGATGAAGCAAAGCCTATGCAGACAAGTTTTCAGAGGTTTTCAGGGCAGAAAATCTAAGAAAAAAACTAAACCAAACAAGACGAATGAGAGATTTAAGGCATACTTTTATAAAGGTGACGAGCTAGGCTTCTCCTCTTTTAACTTTCTAACATTTTTATGAAAATGGGGTGACTTGCCCTGAATTTCAAGAGCCAGAATAAACCCTCGGGAAGCCTGTGACCACTGTACAATAAACACGGCTAAGACATCTATCATGGCGAACTGTGGTGATTACCTGGTATCAGAATACCTGCCGGTTGCCGCATGCCGGGGGACGGAGGCAGGTTTTGCCCTGAGGCTCCTCTCTGCACTAAGCACTTGCAACAGCAGCCGCTCGGCTGCCCACGGGGATGCGGTTCCCTCTCCTGACATGTGGCAGCCTCCGCGGTGAAGTGGCAGCTCGCGAGACGCACGGGTTTCTGAACGAAATGTGAAACAACCGAAAATCGTCTGATAGACTTGTTGTTACCCACGCTCCACAAGTCAGTGTTGCCTCTTTACTAGGGCTGCAAAAACAAACACCGTCAGCTGAACTGCTTCTTTTCAGTGTCTTTGCAAGGGACTGATTCCCATTTCTGGCCCAGAGATTTAAAATAATAGAAATAACTTTTTTATGCTTACGGTTAACCTGTCAGAGAAGAGATGGGTCTTGGCTACTCCGTGTAAGTCTTAGTCCAAACTTCCTCAGAGTTTGGAGCAGACAGATCGGAGTTTTTCTTCTCGGTCGTACACGGCGCCAGATGAAAATCTTTGTTCCAGCTGCTTTGAGAGGTTTTTTGGATCTTGTGTTTGGCTGGGGACCATCCCTGACAGGAACTCAATGAGCAGAGCCTGAACTTGTACCTTTTATTTAGAAGAGAACAAACAAAATGCCCCGAGGCAGAGGATTTACAGTCAGGGTACTCCCCTTGCTGCAGCGCTTTCCTCTGCACTGCTCGGGGATGCTGCTCCTTTTCTCGCTTAAAGTCGATGACATTCAAGACCTGTTTTTCTTCATTTTTGTAACGTTTTTCCTCCAGTTATTTGATAATTTATATTTCCCTGGTG
Organism: Crypturellus tataupa; assembly: GCA_034781795.1. Taxonomy (NCBI): domain Eukaryota; kingdom Metazoa; phylum Chordata; class Aves; order Tinamiformes; family Tinamidae; genus Crypturellus; species Crypturellus tataupa. The sequence goes on along the minus strand of JAWLRI010000857.1, from coordinate 154,157 downwards.
TTTGTGACGTGCTCCTTGCCTCATCCCTTGTTTTCTCCCAGACTTTCAGAGTCGTTAAGCGGCAGGTGCCCTTCTGGCCGCGGCACCGGCTCTGTGAATGTCCCCGTAAAACCTGACGTTCGGAGGGCGCTTGGCCAGCGGTGACAGCCATGGGTCCGTGTGGCTGCTAGATACCGATAATAATTTGTGGCAGGTCATTAGGTTGGGCTGTCAAGAAGAATCAGATGTTGATGTAGACAAAAAGGGCACACTCCTTTAGCTGTCTCCAGCGTTTGGTTTGGGCGCTTGGGTGCCTTCGTCTGGCTGCTTCATCACACACTGTCCCTGCACTGTGGGGTTCTGGCCCTCGTCAGAAAGTCGTGGAGAGCTTCAGGTCACTTGGGCAGTGGGACAAGTGGCTGGGGAGCCGCTGCTCGTCCCTCTCCCCTGCTCGTGCTCTCTGCTGCGTCACAGCTGCTTGCGTGGCGCTGCCTGGGCTGAAATCAGGATAACCAGCAGCTGCGAGCGCTTCGTTCCCACCACTGGTTGCTGCTTGTACGTTTGTTTGGAGGCAAAGTCAAGCAGCCTGCTTGCTGGGGAGGGCTGGCACGTTGTCCAGGGGCCCGTCCTCTTGCACGATGTCCTGCTCTCTGCAGGTCTTCACTGCTGTCGGACGCTGATACTGGGACACTCTACGCACCTCTGAGGGCAGCGCCATGCATCCTTTCGTCAGTGTATAGAAAGTTAGGATGTTTTTCAGAGCATAAGCCCCAAGTGGGGTTGCCTGCGTTAGGCTGTGGCTGCGTGGGCGCGTGACAGCCCTGAGCGGCTTGTGGGAGCCTCCGTCCTCCATGTGAGGTAACGCTGTGCCCTCCTCACCACGCGAGGCTCAGGCCCAGCTCAAAGCGCAGCAATGGGTTACGGCTGGACTTGATTTTAAAGGTCTTTTCTGACCATAATGACACTGCGAAGCAGCTCTTCCCTTTGCTCTTCACGGGAGAGTTTTCCTTCACCGGCGCAGGAGGCCGTCGTCGCGCGGGCGCCCCGGCCTGCAGGCCGTGCTTCAGCCACGGGGCTCGTGCACGGGCTCCTCCTCGCCGCTCCTGCCCTGCGGTATTCCCTGGCGCAGACCTGCCTGAACGTGTTCGGCCGTTCCATGAGGCGCAGGAGGAGGAAGGGGAAATGGAAAGACGAACTGACCGGCAGCAGGGCCGCCACAGCCTCCTGTCCTGAGGAAATAAGCTGAAGGCAAGTTCCCCGTTCGCACCGCGCTTCTCTGCGCTTGCGTCTTGTGCCTGGTTGCTGCACTGTGTAAATGCACAACGTAACGTAAATCGGATTTACACCCGGTGGTGTAAAGCAGGAGGAACAAACCCCAGTGTGTGATTGCCTCGCGGGTTCTGCCATAGGTAGTGCCACGGAGGACACTCGCAGCTCAGTTAATGGGACAGCAAGGCTCCTCTGGGCTGAAACAGGCTCCTTTCTGTCCTGCGTCCACTGCCCTGGCCGATGCCTTCTGCTGTGCTATGGCTAGCAGCTCTTTGTGGAGCCTTCCCTCAGCAATTCAGCGCTCTCCTTCAGGGAGCTTCTTTCACCAATTCAGTTCTTCCTTCAGTGCTCTTGAGTAATATGATATTGCCTGGAATAAGCATGTGCTTGGTCATAAAATGCTGCAGCTGCCACATGGGCTGCCCTTCCTACCACCATGGTGGAACTTGGTCCACGTCCCCTCAGTGATCTCCTTTCTTCACCATCCGTTGCTCTCCCTGCTCTTGCCATGGGCTCCTGGATCTGCCGCGGGGCCGGGGAGGTGCCTGCTGCGAGGGCAGAGCGGCACGAATGTCCTGCCAGGCTGGGGCTCGCAGGGGAGGTGTCTCCTGGAGGGTGTCTGCTGGCTGCCCCCTCCCCTTTACTCTTCATCTTACTGCATCTTCTTGCACCCAAAGCCACCGATCCCAGCAGAATGTACTTTGGTCCTGCCCTGGTCTCTTTTCTACCACTGCGCTTCCCGTTTTGCAATGTCTCATGCTGCATTGGCTCTCCTTCCAGTAATTCACGGGGCTTCCTGCTTTGTCATTCCTGTTACTGTGCTATAAATGCTTCTCTTCCTTATTTCACACCATGAAAGGGGCTTTGCGGCTTGCAGCCCCTATGTTCCTAAAATCATGATTTCAGCATTCTAGCGGTCTGTGCTTTTTGCTAACAGTGAAGCCGGGGACTCTTAAACAGGGGTCTAGACCTAGACAACGAGGTAATGTGCTGAATGGTATGTTGAGTATTATCTTACCCGACCTTCCTGAGGACCCAGGAGAGAAAAGGTGCCTAGGGAGTAACAAGTTGCACCGCTAATTCTGGGACATGAGCATCTGGTGGTGGGCTGTGATGAGGTCTGAAATGCCCACGTGGGAGAGTTAAAGGAGTGAAAGGGGGTTTTGAGGTGTTCTGGAAAGAACTGGGAGCAGCTGGAATCTACAGCCATTTGAATAAGACTTCGTATGTCCCTGTGGAGACTATGGTGAAGTGTTGTATGGGATCAGTTGCCATCCACTGGGATCGCTAATGAATCGGTGGTATGTGTGAGACACAAGCGGCAGGAGACATTCCTCCTCCCCTAGGGAATGTCCAGTCCCTATAGCCTGGGCACAGAAGAGCCAGGATGTGGCAAAAGTGGGTTATATTTGATCTTTCTGTTTGTCCAGTGCGGGAGAATCAGTCCTCAAGCAGGGTTTCTGAATGTATTTCAAGTCCTGCTTGCTGCTTCAGTGTTTCTGTTAGTGTTTGTTTCTGGGATTAAATGGGTGCACGTTGTGTATTTTTGAGTAATTTGTGAACAATTAAACAGCAATTTGTGTGAGCAAGACTGTTCTTACTCACAGTGTGATGACAATTAGAGTGCGATGTTTAGTGCCCAGTATCTCATTTTCAGGAGGTGATTATGATTTTTTTTTGTCATACTAGGGTGCAAATTGAGTGATTCATCTCAGACGAATCATACAAGCCTGCAAGTCGCTGGAATGTGCACATCCTGTTTTGTCGTTATCAGAGGTTTTCCGTAGGTCTGAAGAAGCTTCAGCACAGCAAAGAGGTTTCCTTCCAGGCCAATTTCACAGTGATGCTCAGTAGAACAGTGCAGACATCCACGTGAGGACTAGACGTGCGAAGTGTCACCTTCAGCATCAGCTGAGTGATCACGGCTAGGCTGTCTCTCCTGCCCAAATTTTCTAGTTCTAATTTTCTAGATAATTTAAGATTAATAATGTTTTACTCATAATTCTGATGCAGTTGTGTAAATACAGACCTTACAGGGATGAGCAAGCAGTCCTGCAAATTCAGCACCAAGACATCAAGAAGGTTGCGCTGCAGTTGCCACTGGTGCTTTTACGTCGTACGACCCCCATGACCACAGGGTGTCCCATCCTTTCGGTGCAACTGGTTCTTCGCCTCCAGGTGGGCCTCCTGAGTGGTGTCACAAGGTCAGTGTTTAGCAATAATTTGATATATGAGGAGATTTGGTAAGTTTGGACTGTTAGCCCTTGTAAAAGGCTGTGCCAGCCCTGAGCTGCGAGCCACAGGGGACCTCCTTGGCCGCCTGATGCTGCTGCGAGCGGCTGCGTTAGTCACTGCCTTCAGAGCCCCATTCTCTGCAAGGTCAAGCGAAGCTGTGATGTTGGCCTTATCCTATTCCAGCTTCAAATACACATTCCTGCAGCTCCAGAATAACTGCAAAATCAGCTTTCACTAGGTAAATCTTCGCAGCTACAATATTAACCATTTTAAAGGCATACAATCAGTGTTTCTGCATTAAAAACACAGTAACATCCACTTTCTATTTTGATGCAGCCCATTAGCTATTTTTACAGTCATTATTTTTGGTATTTTAACACAGTCTCACAGTTTGTTGCCCACAAATCTTACATTTCTTTTCTTTAATTGTGAATCTGATAACTTTTGCATTACCAAAATAATTTACTTCAATAGAATATTCTGCTTAAGAGAAAAATGATGTTTGAACTTTCTTTGTGCTTTTTCACCCCCACTCCAACTCCCAGTTGCTGTTATTTCCCTGTGACACTTTGGCACTAAATAAGACCTGTTTTCATTGCTTTTTAAGGACATTGACAAACTGATCTCTACATGAAAAATTCACCAGCATTAAGATTGCTCATTAGCATGCATAGCTATAGCACAGGATGTTTTATTTTTTGACAGCTCCAGCTTTGTAAACTTCTTTGTAAACTGTGGGGGAAAAGCAGCCATTTTAGTACATAAGTGGGCTGTGCTACAGACGCATTTCCCAAGCAGGAACTGATCTACAAAATATTGTCACTTTGCATGCAATTAAAATTAGGTTCTACTATTACATCTTTACTTAAATATGCTAAATGAGTTGATCAAAAACTGCCAGGCTGATGAAAGAATCCTTGATCTACATCTAAATATATGTTTTTTTTCAAAGGAAGTTCTAGCATTTTATGATTTTATGATGCCTCTGTATTCCAATAGTTGGCATTGATTTCATTCTGTCAGCTTGCACCTACTGGGATTGATAAGGAGCCTTTGATAATATGTTGATTTTCTAAATAAAGCTATTTTTTTTCACCCAGATATGTATGGATTTGGGGTGACCTTCTTGGGTTTGCCCTTCAGTGTTCAATCAGTGGTTCAGAATTTTTTGGTTCAAAAAAACCAAAAATTATATTTTTTTTAATTTTGCCCTTTGGCAATTTTAACTACTAGATGCTTTATCAGGGTGTATTTCCTGAATGCCTCTGACATGATCCATGAGAATTAACTTTGTGCCACAGCTGGGAAGAGCTCTGCAATGCTTGCCAGCTCTCTAGAGGAGCTGTGGGAAAGGGAAGATCCCTCTTCCCTGGGGACTTCTCCTACAGTGTTGTCCCACATAAGTAAAAATCAGATGTTTCGGCTCATAGCCTACTGGAAGCATTTGTCCTTTCCGGATTACATGGAGTAACTCTCTGTTTTCATCCCCTTAAAAACACCTTGTTTATCTTCTCCTTGAAGAACTTATGGGATGTCTCTTGTCCAGTTTTCTTCATGTGTGCCCTGTTCAGTGTGCAAACATCCAGCCAGTGAACGAGGCCAGTCCACTTTACAAGGAAACATGGTTTTATTTATTACAAGCCACTTTTAATCATACATTTGACTTCAAATTATCGTCAGCACTGAATCTTCATCTGCTTTGCAGATGGAAAGCAGCACTGAGTAAACAGTCTTGGTTGTCTGCGATATCCCCAACACCAGGGAGACGCTTTGAATTTTGTTCTGAGCACTTGGATCTTTGCACTGTCCCCAGGGCTCAGTAGGGCTCCCTGGATTTTCCAAGCAGGTGGGAATTGGTATTCCAGGGGCTTTCTGAGCTGCCCTCTTTGGCATACCTGACCTACCGACTGGGCCAGTTTTCTGAAGCTGCCTGGACATGTTGCACCAGGGTGATTGTCCTCCGGGCCTCACCTCAAGTCCCTCTTATTGTCTGCTGGAGCCTTGCAGGTGGTTTGCACTTTTTATACCAGTGCAGAATGGACTTCATAAATGCCTTGCTGGCTTGTGCATAACCTAAAACGCAGGAGGTGTTGGCAGAGTGTGTCCTGGTTCTCAGGATACGATGAGGAGAGGTAGTGCTCGTCAGCTGAGCTAGCTGGCAGTCTCTACACTTTGAAAACTGCATCAGTGCTGCTGATAATAATCTGTTTTTCTCTCTCTCTTTTTTTTTTTTTCTTCTATGTCTCTACAGCTCAAATATTTAAAAAAACAGCTGCTGCCATGGAATATCTTATCTATGGAGAAACATCTGTATCATGTGCAGCATCCCTCCCTTACTAAGCTGGAGTCATGGAGAAGGGCTGAGCATGGGCCACACTTCTGCTAGAAAATATTTCGGTGGATCAGCATCACAAAGGTTATATTTTTCTTAATGTTCTCATGCAGTACCACATTCCTTCCCAGAAATCACTGGTTTCTTGCCATTTGTTTTGTGTTTTTAAAAAAACATGTCTGTAAAAATGGGCATGTCTGCACAAATGGGCATGTCTGCAACATGTCTGTAGAACTGTTAGCTCTTGCTCTAGGGGGCCCCTTCAAGTTCAGTTCTTCACGGGCACTTGCTGAAATGTATTGAATAACTGGAATTTAATGATTGAAGTTATTTAGCAATAAATTTGTTTGTTAAATTGACTTTGGATAAGACTTTGCAATGAAGACCTTTGCTCTTCTGTTTATACAGTGTCAGTGCTGTCACCAAAGTTGGAGATCATTTGTCACTGTTTGCTCTGGAAAAACTAGACACACAAACCCAGCTAGATACACCTCCTTGACACACACATGCTCAGTTTTCTTAGGTGATTAGAATGGTAATAAGGACATGATTTTCAAAGACTGCCCAAATCATTGCTTTGGGGCAAAAGGGTCTTTTTGGCTCAGAACACAATGCATAGAAACTGGTTGGATGAAACCTGTCCTTCATTCTGCCAGCAATGAATAGCATGTCCATACAGATCTCAGACTACTGGAGTTAATAATGTCCTCTTAAAAACAGTAATCTCTTCTTTTTAACTCTTCTACAGCCATTTAAAAGACCAAAATCTGAAACTTAGACTTTTTGCGTGCCTCCCTCATGGCCCTGTTGCTGTGAGCAGCCGTGTTTGGGGCTCACCTTGCCTGTGGGTCAGAGGCAGAATGCTGGGGAGGTGTTTGCTGTCTCTCACCTCACTCTTTGCATTGGCAGGAGCGGAGCACCTTGCCAAGCTGCAGCTGCCGAAGGCAGGGCAGCTTCTCCTTCTTCAGCAACTTACATCTGCGGACCAGGGAAGAGCTCTGGAGGGATACAGCACAGTTGCAAAGGGCTTGGGATACAGAGAAGTGCAGTGCAAAGAGCTGACAGCAGATGAGCTGGAGTGGACATAGATTTTTAAGTCATCTCACAAAGTGGTGGTCACACTTTTTTATTTTTTAATTAAATCCTTTTGGTTTTAGCATGAATGCTTTCCATGTACCATACCAGCTAAGTTCCATGTTTAAATCTTGTGTTGTACATTTCTTAGTTTTGAATGAATATTCTACCCTTAGCTTCATAGTTCAGAATGTCCCCTTGTTCTACAGGGTGACACAGGAAGCACAGAAGTTCCTGATCAGTCTGTACCAGACATTACTTCATGTACTTTTATTCTATCTCCCTCTTTTTTCCCTCTGAAGATAGCAATCCCATCTTCCCAATCTCTCATGAGTTGCCATGCCCTTGATCCTGCTTGTTGCTCTTCTTTGAATCCTCTGAAGTTCTCAGTCTCTTTGAGATGGCTGGACCACAGCAGTTTGCTTGAGGTTGTATCACAGATCTATGTCAAGATACTCATTTTGTTGTTCATCATCCTGTTTTATCTGCCTGCAGAATATGGTGCTGCACCTAGGGATATTTCAGCTTTCCGGGGAATGGCAGAAAGCAGAGCTGCGTGGCACTTCAATGCCTGGTTATGTAGTCATTGCCTTTACCCTAAGCCAGTTCATCTGTGTTTGCCCAATCTAATCCTCAACACTATGGTCACTCCACTGCCTTAATAGCCGAATATCCCAGTGGTTTGTGACCTTTGATGTTAGAAAGACAGTGAAAAAATACCTAACCTAAAGCTTCCTTGCTTCAATTTGCATCCTTACTCTTTGTATATGTCCTGTGGGCAGGGAAAACAGCTCTTTCCACTTGCCTGTGCAACAACCTTTTACATATTTGAAGACTGTTATCGTATTTCCCCTTTAGCATTCTCCTCTGGCTAAACGAGTGCAGTTCATTTAATCTTTCTGGTTTTGGTCCTGTTTTCTAGATTGCTGATCATTCTCACTGTTCTCTCCAATTGGACCATGTCTTTCCTGAGCTTTGTGCCTCATACTGGCCACACTGCCCTAGCTGAAGCCTTGACATTGCTAAGTAGACTGAATGGAAATGATTTATTTTGTGTGGCTTAGAAGGAATAGGCCAGTTTACACGTACCAGTGTGATGTGCTCTTTTTTTGTGTGTGTCAATTTATGTCCATCTTGGGAACCGTCCAACTAAACCTTCCTCTGAAAAGCTTCTCCTGTTACGACCTGCAGCTGAGAACTCACTCAGTCTCGGCCCTTCTCTCCGTCCTTACTGAGTTCTGCTCCATTTTCTCCAGCCTAGTCCTCTAGTTTAAGGGGAATCTGAATCCAAACCCTGCCTTCAGCTGATCCAAACCATCCTTGCAGCTGATTCCAGCCTGGTGCAATCTGAACTTTTAATATTTTTCATTATTTAGTTTGTACCAAACTATTCAGCCCTTCATCAATAAGTCTTGAGCAATCAAAATTCAAAGCACTAATACCTTAAAAAACAAAACTGTGATTATTACTTTCTGGAAAAGCCTATTAGCTTTGTATTGGCCTTAAAGAAATTTTGTCTAGCCCATTTTTCATATTTTACAACAGAGTCATGTGAGAAAATCATGTATCAAACATCTTAACCTATTTGACTTTCTCAATCAACCTGAAGCCTACATCTCAAACTCTACCTTAGTCATCTATGATTTGTAAAGTTAGCAGTTTGCTTTTTCTCCTAAATGCACAAATTTCAGGCAGACAGTAAACTTCATTGGTTGTTACGTGGCCTAGTCATCTCCCCTTTTAAAAATCTCTGAAGTTTCCTATAGTCAGCTCTGGAGCCTAACTTAATGTTTTATCTCTGTTTTCTGTTGATATCCATCATATCCCAGCTTAGCAGTCACCCTTTTTTTCCAATCTGTACTATAACAACATGAAATGGATACAGGAGGGAACCTTAAGTCACTGCTTTTGGCTTTACTCCCTGATGAAAAGAGGTTATCTAATCCTCCTCTCTGCTTTCTGTCTCCTGGCATTTGAATGTTCTAGCATTCAAAATTGTCAAATATGTTTTGAAAGAATAATAAAACAGTTCTGTTTTCCCTTATTCCTTAGTTTAGTGACATAACCATTAATTTTAAGAGATTAGTGAGATCTGATTTTCATTTACAAAACTTCACTTGTGTTATCATGATCTTCCAGATGCTTTGAAACGGTAACTTTGGACCAATTTGTTGATGTGCAGCTGCACAGCTTTACTAGCATCACAGCTATTTCAGCTGCCAGTAGTCATAGATAGACTCTATGGGATTTGGAAATTGTTAATGACCTACTATGTTTTCCAATATATTTTTTATTATTATGATTTATTTTTCTTGAGAACACCTCAGCTGCACTACTATAGAAGACCAGCCCAGGGAGGGCAGCTCAGCAATTTTTTGTCTAGGAAAATCCAAAGCTTCAAACTCCTCTTTTATCTTTTATTTTTTAAATCTCCCTTAATTGCATAGTTGAACAGGTTTTTGATAAAGCAAATGTGCCAATTCCTCCAAGACATTTTACTGCTTTATTTCAAGAACCTCTCCAACTACTTGTTCTTCAAGACCCCATTTGGGCCCTTTCCATTTCATCTTCACTGCTAACTGAAATTAGGAAACCTTCCTGCTTACTGGCTTCCACTGACTCAGATTTCCAAACTTTGATGATTTTCCCTTTTGCTGACATAATGCATTGAAACTTTTCACTTAGCACATTGGCTTCACCCTTGTCTTCACATCCTCTAGTGTTTCATGGCTTTCAGTAGTATTCATGTCACCTCCAAAACTGTGGGTTTTTTTTTTTTGTGTGTGTGTTCTGCTTCTGAACTGTGAACTTTTATTTCCTACTAAATATTGTCATTGTCACTGCATCATGTTTTGCCAGCTCATCCGCCCTTTGAATCTTTGCTGATTCCCATGTGTAATGTGGTCAGTGTTGGACTCGTGAAGAGGTGGAGTTTGTGAACCTGAATTCCACCTGCAGTGGTTGCTTTGTGCAACCTCCGAGTGCTGCTCTGGTGCGTCACGGCCTCCAGCACTCCAGTGTGAGACAAGGGCACAAAGCAGATACAGGGGCAGGCCTATGGGGTCTCGTTCCACCACATGCAGCTTCCCCATGGGGATACCCTTCCACTACCCTTTCAGCTAATGGTGTCGTTTGAGTTGGAGCTACTGTAATACTTCAGACTGGACAACTGCAGTGGGACACCGGGAAAGATTCAGATGAATTAGGTAAAGGTGTGACAATAAATTGTATTACTTAAAGCCCACTAAATTCCTGTGTGGACCCTCTCTCTTTTACAGATGAAATATCCCTAGTATCCTTTACATTTAACTCTGAAAGGCTTAATCCTAAAATGTTCACATGGGGGTTTAAGGCACTCTTACTTTCCTATCTCTAAGTAATTCAACATAAATGTCTTCATAGACAAGTTAAGAGTGCTTAAGACAAGTTAAGCTCTGCTTCTAGCTTACATTTTAAAGTGGATAAATTTGCTCTCTAAATTCTGCCTCATTTTGTCACCAACAATTAATTTATTTAGGTAGAATACTACTTTACCATAATTTCTGTTGCTTTTTTTACTTACTAGGCATCTCAAGATGAGACATTAAATATCCTATTTTCTTTTAATTAACCATCTTGACTGCTTTTTTTTTCTTAAAGAGGATATATCTTAAGCTTTTTTTTTTCGTATTTTTTGCAGTTAAAAGTAAGTTTTGAAATATTTGAAGCTGATGATTCATTTCTTTTATAATACATGTCAGGTGTGTTTGTGGCAGTAGAAACTAATCTGATATGGAAATTTCCTCAAGGCTCAGGTGGGTCTTCTTCAGGTAGAAGTGGGCCTGTGTTCTCCCCTATATAGACTAGAGAGCAGAAAAGATTTTGGAATGAAGGAAAAGACCCGCATGACTCATACACCGTCTCCTTCTGGCTCTGCGTTAGTTAGCGAATTGTGCAACTATGTGACCGACAGCACTAAGATTGATTCCTGATCTGCTAGTAATACACAGCAATCCAGATCCAATTGAGCTGAGCCTACTTGGGACCATGAATGGAAACACTGCTTTGAAATAAAATAAATTCAATCAGGGATGTTGAAACGAAGAGGAACAATTTACAGAAAACTTGAGTGAATATGCAGACAATGGACACCTCATTTAATTTCTGTTGAATATCTGTGCTGATTAAAGCCCTGGTGAAATATTCAAATTGAAAAACAGATGAAAGAAGATTTTTCCTAACTTCTAATAGCAACTGTTCCCTGATTATGTCTACTGTTGAAATGTCAGGCATTCATCAAGGCATTTCTGAAGCATCATTCATTGTATCATTCACACAAACTAGGATATTAACCGAGGCGCCAGCAGTCACAGTGGTCCGTGAAGGAGGGGAGAAGGGACACTGAAGAAGGCAGTTAAGACTCGGGTCTGATAGCCCCATTTAATTCAATGGGATATTTCCATTTTTTGAAGCTCTACAGCTGCTTGGATACTTTGCTGAAAGGCGCTCCAGGAATAAATCCATGATGAGGACAAAGTAGCATTTATCTCCACTTCTCTGGTTATAAGTGATTTACATTAAACCAGTTTATATTTATTCTTCTCTTTCTCCACTCTGAGTATAATCCTAATGATGATTAGTATTTCTTTAGGCAGTTGAGATTCTGTGCATATTTTTGACAATGTTTTTTTGGGGCAAAACTGCAGGTCATGCCCAGCATGTGTACTGGCAAAACACACACGTACTAAGGTTAGAACTCTTTTTTAGTATTAAAAGAACAACCCAAGGCAGGGGGGAGAGAACACATATATTATATCTGAAAGTCAGGCTATTCTTATCCTGCACCAAAGTTATTAAGTTATTATCATCAATTGTTCGATGATTGCACAAGCACAGAAAAGATAGGTTTAACATTGCTTGGCCAGATGAAACGTGGACTTCTGTTCCTCAATGCATCAAGCTTTCTCTTGGATTTACCTTGAATTTTGTGTTTGCAAATACTTTGCTTGGAGAATATAATTTTTTTCAGGTAATGCTCTCAATCTGTAACTTATGGATATGATGTCTTTAATAAGAATCTTAAAAATCTCTCTCTCCTGAGATTTAGCATGGTTATAAAATACTCAAGAATAATGCTGACACTTAGTACGTACAGTTAAGAACACTGTTAACTGTGGATTGTGACTTCAGCATGGGAAAGGGGAGAGCGTGGCCAAGTTGTAGCTGTATGTTACATGAGGAAGGACAAAAAAGACCCCGTAATTCCGCCTTGGGCAGAGCCAGCAGGACAAGCCACATCTCCAGACTTTGCACATCACTGAAAAGCCACAGCTAAAAGGGCAGGTAGATATTTGACATATGGGAAAATAAGCTAAAGAGGCCTAAAGAGTAGGTCCACACTAACAACCACGTTTCCAAACAAAAAGCCCCTCTTGAGAAACTGGGAAGTACTTTTAAAGAGCTGCACTGATAAAAAGCAAGGCCTGGAAAATAAACTTAAGAATTCTGATAGACAAACCTTAAATTCAACGGATGAGGCTAGATGAATTCAGATAAGTGTGGAGGTACAACTTTAAAGCTGAGCCCAAGTAGCCATCTGGAAAACCTGCAAAACTCATGATTTTTTTTCTGTTGAATTCCAAGACTGGAACTGTCTGTATCAGCTATTGCTGATACAGCTACTGGCTGGATGCAGAAACTTCTGAATGAAATCCTCCAGTTTGTCATAAAGGAAGAAAAACTGGATGATTCTGTTTATCAAACAGACTTCATCTTTAAGACCCCTTAAAACACATTTTCCCCCAAAGATTCCCTGTAGTCACTCTTGAGGCACTCATCTTGCTAGACTGTCAGATGAACAACACACTGTAAAATTCTCACTGAACTTGACCATTTTTGGTTCCTCTTATGAAAAGCTCTTATTAAAAACAAAAACAGTAAAAAAAAGCCTTAACCCAAACCGACATTTGAAAATTGGAGCAGGTCTTGATTAAGGTCACAGAAGCATGGCAGACGAGTCATGAACAGAACGCAAATATGCTGAATCTTACGTCTTCACTGTAAATACCAGGCAGCCTTTCTTTACTTTATATTGTTAATTGCCAAACAAAATTTTGAAAAGGAGGTTTCAATTGATGTGTCCTTGGAGAGAGAGTTGTGCTCACCCTGCAGAAAGCTTTAATTCCTCCGTGTATTTTAAAACAAGGTTTTAGTGCTGAGCTTCTTGACTCAGACTTAATGCAATTCAACAGGATTCACTGACAGCTAAAAATGGCGCAGCAAATTAATTGTCTTTGAAGAGGGGGGAAAAAAGTTGCAAAAATGTTCATCTTCCTTCAGTTTCTAAAACTCTGCTTTTGGAAATTAGGAAGCTGCCCATTTTGTCCGCCAAGCAGGTCAGTGTCAATCCTTGCATTTACGTGAAACGGGACCCGACTGCCCGAAACGCGGCCACGTTTTGCTGCTCCGTCTCCTTCCCTCGCTCGCGGGCGCTGCTTTGCGGTGCGCTCGCTGCCCGGGGCCAGCGCGGGCCCCGCAGCGGCTCCCGGCGCGTTACGGGCTGGGGCTCCGCGGCCCGGGCGC
>JAWLRI010000857.1:112839-131203 GCA_034781795.1 Crypturellus tataupa | reverse complement strand
CCCCCCCCCCCCCCCCCCCCCCCCAAAAAAAAAAGAAGAGGGTAAAAATTTAAGCATGGCCTTTTTTTTTCTCTTTGCATTTTTATTCAGATTTTTTTTTTCTCCTGAAGATTATTCCCTGTACGTGGCTTTGAAAATGACAGTGTGGGCAATGTAGTTAGTCAATGCTTGATTGCAAATATTATATCAATTGATTTAATTTTATCTTTTCAGATTTAACTTTTAGGTCTGCAGAGAGTTCTGCTGGGTTGACTGTAAACTTTGGAGGGAGGGTTTGGTTGGAGGGAGGATTATTTTACCTATACTGCTCTTTGTTTAGCAGAGAAAAAAAGCTGCCATTTAACAAATGAACCATGTTGTTATCTGGCTATTTAGATAACTATCTTTTCCTCCTTTTCTCAGCATCCTGCTGGTTTAGTATAGTTTGATTATTTCCTAGAAAATTGAGAATGGTGATTGTGTTTAAATTGTTGAATTATGAATGCTTTCTAGATGACAACTGTATAAATGCTTAGGAGAAAGTCTTAAGTCCCAGCTTCCAGGAGTCTAATTCTCACTTTACTGAGACAGTTTCCAGCGCAATTTTAGTGAGGTTGTCGTTATTGTGTTTATTGAAACCATCCAAAAAAGCTGAAATATCAATCCCTTTTCTCTGAGCAGAAAGTGAGCAATGAGTCTCTATTTGTAACTCAGGTGAGAGGGAAGGATTGCTCTCTCCAGAGTCTTCCCACTGGGAGAAATTTGCATCACAAATACTTTTTTCTTTTTTTTCCTTTTGCTTTTTTAACTCTCTAAATGACCATTTTGGCACCACCTTTTTTGCAACATTCAACATATTGAAGAACAGGATGTTTCCTCTTTGGTTTTTAAGATCTGTATCATTTTTTTCAAATTTAGTATTCTAGCCATCGAAGTCAGCAGTATCAAGCCCTGGACGACCAGCTGCTGTAGCTCATTCTGATATGATTTGAATTGGTCTCTGAATCACTCCCCTAAATGAAATGTTATGAGGAAAGTAGGAAGCCATCATCGAACAGCCTTATGCTGTGTAAATAATTAAATAGTTGCATCTAAAAGCAGACATTGCATTAATACAAAATTCACTTACTAGGAGCAATTGCATATACAGGGAGATCTCAGTGATAGGACCATGCTGTTAAATTTGTCGTTAATGATACAGAAAATTGCCATTTCAGGTAGGAGGAAGAATCATCGGTAGATGAGTATTTTCACATTTTGAGTTTACGAGTCTCCTGAAGAGAATAATATCAAATGTTTTTCAAATATATCTACTTTTTGTTGTTGATGATGATATTTCTGTACTCCTTTCCCACTCATGCATTCATGTGTCATATCCTAAATGTGTAACTCACCCCATTTTGCATTTTAAAAACACAAAAAAAATAAGATTACTTTTAAAAAATAAAGCAATATTGGGGCTAACAATCCAAGTGCCTTATTATTCAATCATGCTGCTTTTTTATTGCCTTTTTTCGTATTTTATCATTTGTATTTTGTCTGTTTAGATTTTAAACTGTTCCAGGGGTTTAATTTTATAATTGTCAGAGCCTTTTTACATATTGTGTTTGAAGCTATAAATAGCACTATTGCTCAGTTTTAATACATTTCCTATATAGACCCAAAACATACTCAAAATGTTCTAAGATTACTTTTCTTCAGGCTACTTTGATAAATAATATTTATAATTATTGTATTTTAACATTTTTCCTTTCTTTTCCAATCCAAATCTTTCCTATTCATTAACTTATTTCAGAAAAATGTCTTTGACACTTCCTACATTAGCTAAAATCTCCTCCGTTTACAGTATTTCCCATTTTAAGAGTAAAACAACATTTCAGAAGGCATCAGAAGTTTCAGACTTCTGCTCGGAAGAAGGCATTATGGGGAGTGTATCTTCATATTTAATCTTTTTTCTAATATTAGTCTTCCTTATGAAGATTAAAGCAAAAATTAAGTATAATATCAGTTTCACAGAACATTTCTCAATCTTGCAGAGTTCTGTGGAATTTTACTGAAAAGCACCATTTTCCATGTGGTAGTGATTCCATGTGGTAGTGAGGGCAGTGCCCTCATAGAGCTCTTGCGACCTGGTAGCAGTGCATTTTCATGTGTCCTCTCAGACTCTCCAAAATACCTGTCACAATTTGATCCTTCCCCGCACTGTATGGAAATGGTGCGTGGTCTGGCACAGACACATAAGTGCTGCTGCCAGGAGGGTGTAGATACCATCTGTATTGTACGCTGCAAAGAGGAAAATGAAGCCCCCTGCTTGGCCCTACTGAAGCTTGGAAAGAAAGGTAGAAATGAAAGGATAGAAATGATAGAATCCTCTACCAGTAAATAGCTTCTTTAAGTAGAACTACATTGAGGGATCCATGTCTGCTCGTATACAAAAATTGCTAAAAGGCTGAAGGTAAGTGCATGAGTGAAGCATCCTGTATTCTAGCAGGAACAGAAGGGCTGCCCAAGCTAGGATGAGAATGAGCTGTTTTTTTCTTCTCTGACTTGATTTGGGTTCGGTTGAGACTCAGGATGGTCTTATCCGAAACTACAGTTTGTTTCTCTAGGAAAGGTTTAAAAGAGTGGGAAAATAAAAGGTCCAGACAGCATAAGGAAAACTGTTTGAAGGAGCAATATAAGGGAAGCACAAAGGGAGTAGTGGAACAAAGGAAAATAAAGCAGAAAGTAGCAAGGATTAAAAAGCAGTCTTTAGGAATGGGATGGTTTGGTGTATAAATCTAAAACAAACATGACTTCAAAGTCTTACCTCATCTTCTTTAGAAGTGAAGATAGGAATTTGAATATGGTTCAGAAAGTCTTAACAGGCTTGGTTTAAATACAACACCATAGTAGTAAATATGCCTCATGAAGAGAACATGAAGAATGAAACTGGAGTTAGAAAGGTAGAGATTAGGCCAGTGAGGAGTTGGTACAAGAGATGATGAAGTGATAGTTAAGTGTTGTAACTTAAGTTAAAAAAAAATCCCAGCATTTTGTGGTGATTTTTAATAAGTTAGAAATGGCAAAGGTTAGTCCATTGGGCTTAATGTAAACCTATAGAGAAAAAAAAAAAACCTGCTGATCTAGGAGATCTTAGAAGAGAAGATCATTTGTTTTAGGAGAGGATAAATTGGAGATGGCAACAGGTCATCAAGAAGGCATTGGTTGAGAACCCCTGTGGGAAAGTAAGGATTAGTAATTGAAAATAGGACATAGGCTTAAAAAGAGAGAGATTTAGAAGATGCTTACAATTAAGATGGTCAAAGCTTTGAGTATCGATGATCTGACTAAAAGCAAATGTACAGGTGATGCAGGTAATTTCCATTAGAATTTTTAAAAATGTTAACATATTTGAAAGTGTGGGCATATCAATCTTGTTTCTGCTTGGAGAAGATATGACTAAATACTGCTTTTGTAAATAGAGTATGTAAGTTTTAATAACAATAAATTAAATAATATGTCTGAGAAATTACCTCAGAAATATAGAGAAAAATTATCCGCATATTTCTGGAAACAAAACATACCTGTTTTTTATTCATAAATCAGAGAAAAGAACAAAAAAGATACTGACAGATACTGACAGAATTCAAAATCTCTACCTCAACTTAAAAGATTGTATAATAATATTAAGAGGTAGGATTACTGTTGTTCAGGAGTTCTGTTGAACAGTGAACTTTGTAACAGCAACACTAACTTTTCAGACATTTCAAATTTTTAGGTTCATCAGAGAAACCTAGTGGTTTCAAAGGGATATCAGAGGGAAAAAGAATTAAATCGGCCTGGATCAATTTAGCTACAGGGACATGGTGTTTTCAGCTTAATTTTTCTAGTAAGAACAATTGTGTTTTCAACCAAAATAATAAGATTTTCAGAGAAGTTACTTCAGTTCTGCCTACAGATACCAGGAAAGAAAAAGAAAAAAAGGCGGAGAACCCTACAAATATCTTAAATTAAAACCTTGAAAATACACCATTATTTTAGAATGAGATTGTGTAACCTAAATTAGTGAGAGAAATGTTTTATATAAACCTCTGTCATAAAAGAGTGTGTAGCAGTATTTTAGAAAGGATAACTGTCTTCTTCATCTTTTTAGGTTAAAGATACATTTCTGTACCCAGATTAGAAAAAGGGAGAGAGTTTAGTTTCTTACAACTTTTTTTTGTATAAATGCTTTCTATTTCCCCTGTTTTTACAATTATTTTGAAGCATCAGACTACTGAGCCCTGGGAAAACTGTGATGTAAGCAACCCTGTTTTTTCAATAGTGACAGACTAAGTCCTCTTCTTTATTACTTCTACTAGAGACTCTAATATTTTATCTGATAATTATGTGGAAATTATGTTTGTTTGAGAATTTATGTTCAGATTAATATTGATACATGTTTTTTTATCAGGAGAGAAGCCATTTCGTTGTGATGAATGTGGTATGAGGTTTATTCAGAAGTACCACATGGAAAGGCACAAAAGAACTCACAGTGGAGAGAAGCCTTACCAGTGCGAATATTGTTTGCAGGTAACACAATTTATTGAAACCTTTCATAGAGAACAACTTTCAATTCTTGAATAGCACACATGGGAATTTCTCCAGATGTTGTAGTTGTGTGCACGCATATAATCTTTCAAAAGAATATCTTTTATAGGTTAGGGCAGGTTACCTTGGTGCACAGGTGAAGCCTGTCACAACTGCCTCCACTTGATTTTATAGCTTTTTTTTAAATGTTTCAAATGGGACTTCATTGGAAGTGGGTAAAGTGAATAAAGTGTTAAGTAAATTTGTTAGAATCATGGGTTTATTTTTCTACTGCTAATGTATTTATTTTTCTCTAATAAAAAACATTTCTGCAGTATTTCTCCAGGACTGATCGTGTGCTGAAACATAAACGTATGTGCCATGAGAACCGTGACAAGAAACCAAACAGAAGTGCCACCAAAGTTGGCTTTTTGCCGTCAGAGGAAGATTCTGGTTTCTCTACGCCTATGAAAGACAGCTCCTTGCCAAAGAAGAAAAGGCAGAAAACAGAGAAAACAAAATCTGTGGATAAGGAAAGCACAGATAAATCAGAACATAAGAAGGACAAAAATGACTATTTGCCTTTGTACTCTGCTAGTACTAAAGTAAAAGATGAATATATGGTAGCGGAATACGCCGTTGAGATGCCACATTCTTCTGTCAGTGGGACGCACTTAGAGGAAGCAAATTCTGGAGAAATACACCCACCTAAGCTGGTTCTCAAAAAAGTTAACAGCAAGAGGAGTCTGAAACAGCCACTTGAGCAAAGTCAAACCATTTCACCTTTATCTACATATGAAGACAGCAAGGTTTCAAAATATGCCTTTGATCTTGTGGATAAACAAGGTTTACTGGACTCTGAAGGTAATGCTGACATCGATCAAGTGGATACATTACAGGAAGGGCCCAGTAAACCGGTACACAGCAGCACTAATTATGATGATGCAATGCAGTTTTTAAAGAAAAAGAGGTATCTACAAGCAGCTAGTAACAATAGTAGAGAATATGCCTTGAATGTAAGTACCATAGCATCTCAACCTTCGGTAACACAGGCAGCTGTGGCAAGTGTCATTGATGAAACTGCCACAGCATCAATATTAGACACACAGGCTTTGAATGTTGAAATTAAAGGTAACCATGACAAAAATGTCATTCCAGATGAGGTACTGCAAACGCTGTTAGATCATTATTCACACAAGGCTAATGGACAGCATGAAATATCTTTCAGTGTGGCTGACACTGAGGTGACCTCCAGTATATCGATCAATTCTTCTGAAGTATCTGAGGTCACCCAGTCTGAGACAGTTGGAACAAGCTCTCAAGCTTCCTCATCAGATAAAGCTAGTATGCTACAAGAATATTCAAAGTTTTTACAACAAGCTTTGGACAGAACTAGCCAAAATGATGCCTATTTGAACAACCCAAGCCTTAATTTTGTGACAGATAACCAGACTCTTACAACCCAGCCAGCATTTCCTTCCATAGAAAAACAGGTCTACACATCTATACCGGTCAACAGCTTTCGATCAGGAATGAACTCTCCGTTAAGAACAACGCCGGACAAGTCGCATTTCGGACTAATGGTTGGTGAATCGCAGCACCCTTTTCCCTTTTCAGGTGATGAGGCAAATCATTCTTCCTCTTCCTCTACGCAGGACTTTTTGGATCAAGTAACTTCTCAGAAGAAGGCAGAGGCCCAGCCTGTTCACCAAGCATATCAAATCAGCTCCTTTGAGCAGCCCTTCAGAGCTCAGTACCATGGGGCAAGAGCTGGAATATCATCTCAGTTTAGCACTGCCAATGGACAGGTGAACCTCCGGGGACCAGGGACAAGTGCTGAATTCCCAGAATTTCCTTTGGTGAATGTAAATGACAGTAGAGCTGGGATGACTTCTTCACCTGATGCCACAACAGGCCAGACTTTTGGCTGAGAAATCTTTGTAAATAATACTGGCACTTTAGAACACATTTGTCAAAACGGGGTTGCTCTATATAAAATGGAGTTCTGTACAGCTTTTAAGAGCGGTATGTTAAAACAAAAGTAAGCTGATATTAGCAAGACCAATAACTGCTTTCTTTTTTTTCTATTAGTCACCATCACTGCCTGATGTTGTTGCCCCTATCAAAGGCAGTTTATTATTCACTTGTTTGAATACAGAAACTATTTTACCCTCAATGAGATTTAAAATAAACAAAATCCCCAGGTAAGACTTCCCCCCATGATTGTTTCCTAACTGGTTTCCTTGTATGCTTTGGGAGGACAGTTATTGTCTGATATTCATATTGTCATTTCCAAGCTTGTCAGCATACTCATTGCTCTTCAGCAGGGAATCAACACATACTAAAAAGACAGAATAAACTCTTAAGTTTCAAGGTCAAGCAATTATAGCTTTAAAATATGGCATTTTCTAGAAGAAGATCCTTTCTTCTATCTTCGTCAAAAACAATTTTAGACCATTTGCCCTTTATTTTTGCTTTGCATTACATTGAGTTGTGTTTGGAGGAAAAAAATAAATTCTGATAGACTAACTCTACTATTTAAAAGCCTAATTAATTTAAATATTTTAAACACATTTTTTTTAGCAAAATATCTAACTGCTAATGCCTTTACTTCATTCCTGAAGTAATGTGTATTTCTTTGTACAGCTGAATCTAGATGTAACTTTTTAATGACTTTTTTTCATATGCAGATATCAGGATTTTGAGGTTTTAGTTGAAGTACTCTATAGATGACATTCCCAATTACATAATGCTTACACAAACTGTGTATTCCAAGATTTAAAAGCTTAATTGTACCTTACCCTTCATATTCATAATGATTAACATAGAGCACTTAGTCTATTTGATAGTTTTTGATTTCTCAAAAAATAAAGCTATTTTAGATTTTTAGGTTTGATATGGTTTCATCATTGTCATCTCATACAACTCCAATTATTTTAATATAAATTGAGATTGGATATTCTTAGCTTCTGTAAAAACTGTCTTAATTCTCTGTCTAGAATTTTGACAATTCAAATAATTAAATTTACTGAAGTACTCCAGAAAGTTTGAAGAAGTGGGCATTCAAATTGCATATCCTTTTAGTGTTTTCATAGAGATATTCATTACAAGTTTACCAACCCAAAACTGATGAATAATGCTAGTGAACAGAATTTCTTTTTGAGCATAGCTGAGTGATCAGAAGCTTTCATTGCATTTCACAATATAAATAAACAACAAACTTTATTCCTGTACCATGAATATGTTTTTTTGAATAGTTCTTTGTCTTGAAGTATACAGTATGGTACGATAGGTAGTTCTGTGTGCATTTTTAAGGTTGTAAGATTTGAGTAGCATAACTATTGTGTAGTTTAAGTTAACAATTTACAGATTTTTGAACTGTATGTTCTATTGCACCTTCCCTAAAGGGACACTGTCTGGTAGTTTAAGGCAGTTTAAGCCTAACATAGGCTGATTAACCAGGGAAATACATGCACACACACATATATATGTGTATATATGTATTTTTTTTTTAATGGGGATGCATAAATCCTGTTAGAGCACTATTGCTACCTGGTATCTCTCAAATAAAGCCATCAGCTAGTAGAAAAATCCGTGTCCCAAGAGGCTAAAGTAAATTCTGTCTTTTGATAGGACTCGAGTGGGACACACAACCCTCCTCACCTCTGCCCAAAGTAATAGCAAGATTTTCCTTAAGTTTCACTGTCAGGACCTGGACTCTCCGAACCCTCTGTGTTTTGCAGTATAGTGTGGCTGAGAGGGCATCAGTGTACAGTTGAGGAAGAAGGTGCATTTGCAGTCCGTGGCTTGCTTCCTGCATTGCTAAG
The DNA here is from genome assembly GCA_034781795.1 of Crypturellus tataupa. Taxonomy (NCBI): domain Eukaryota; kingdom Metazoa; phylum Chordata; class Aves; order Tinamiformes; family Tinamidae; genus Crypturellus; species Crypturellus tataupa. The sequence goes on along the minus strand of JAWLRI010000857.1, from coordinate 122,846 downwards.
AAACCTAACTTGTGTAAACTTCTTCTGTCATACTGTTCTATAAGGAAATGGATTCTGTTTGATTCACTGACGGTGTATGATATAGGAAGGTGTTTCTGCATGCTGTTGCTTACCAGTTATTCGGTCTGGAGATTTGCCTATGAGTCAAGAAGAAGGGAGAATAGTATATTCCATGTGGATTTTTAATGATTCATGTAAGGAAGTTTCTTTGAAAGAATATTTTCAATCCAATTGTCTGTGTCTATTTGGTTTTCTTCTTTTATGATCTTTTTTTTTTTTTTTTGGATCTTGCATCCTTCCTTGCACAGATACAATTAATATGGCCCCTGTATGCCAGGAAGCCGCCTCTTGTAAAGCATGTTTCATGTTCATGGTTCATCCCCAGGAGATCCAGGATTTTGCTACCTGAATAATACTGTGTTGCCATCTTTGTCCTAGTGTCCTGCCAGTGCAAATAGATGGTCACTGATAGCACTATTTGTTAACCAAGACAAGCAGCAAAAGCAAAGAAAAAGAAAAAAAAAAAGAAGAAAAGACAAAGTAAGTTAGAGCTTGGTTATCATTGCACTTATCTGGCCCCATCAGGAACTAAGAGGGAACGAAACCTGCTTGAAGCAGATAGATTTATCTTAAAAATCGCTGCTTGGCTACTCTGATGTGGCCGAGGAGGGCCTAGGAAGGAGCAGCTCCCTCTCCGTGCCCACTGCACGCGCCAGTTCACTGCGTGGGGATGGAGCAGGACTGCACGGAGCGGAGGGACGTGCTCGCCCAGCGGGGCAATGGGGAGCTACGCGCGGCAGGGCTGTCCTCGTACCCAGGGGCTCCCTGGGTCTCGGGAGGCCCCAGGCCGCTGCGCCTCCCCATGTGCCTCGGGACAGGCCTCGGGACAGTCCCCGTGTGCCGAGGCGGCTGCCTGCGGGGATAATCCGGGGATGCCCGAAGCTTTCTGTATGGAGCAGTTGACCGCATTCCCTGCTGCAGTTCCCTGAGCACATACCCCTTTATTCGGGAATAAGCGTGTGTGTGGTTTGGGGGAGGTTTCTCTGTATAAAAAAATGCTTGCTTGTTCAACGATTACCTTATTTCCAAACATTCTGCACTGCTCACGTTTCGCTGCTTTTCCCCCGCTGCGGATGCACACTCTTCGTGTGGATGTGGTCAGTGTTTGTTTTGGTTAGATTGCCATTATGCCGAAAGATTTGGAAAGAAAGCGGCTTTGGTTTTCCATTCGTGTGGCGATGAGCAGTCGGCACCAGCTGGGGGATAGCGTTTGCGCTCTGCCGGGCTCGCAGCAGAAGCTTTGAGTTGTAGGTCGTGCACGCACTGAGTGCGGGTGTGTGCGGTGGCTTTTCTGTGGGTAGCTCCTAATGGAAGACAAAGTTGTTTTTGAAAAATAGGAGATTGATAACATTTATTACCAAACTCCCTCAATATATGCATGTATATGTGTGTGCGTGTATACGTATATGTACATACACACATATATTAATAGGCCATATTTTGTACCTAAATTACTTGACAGTGTCCCTTTTCGCATGAGTCCTTTGATATGTTTTACCATTAATATAACAGGCAATGAAGGAATTGGCTTGTAATGGTATACTAATAAGCGTTTACATTTTCTTCATTTGATTTGAGAGTGAATTAATCATAAATTACAAGGTTTGGGGAGAAGGATAACAATGTGTATCATTGTATGTTGAATTACGAGTAACAACATAAAAATTTTAAATTGGGTGATAAAAGAACTATGTGTCTTCTAGTGTTGTCTTAATGAAAAAGATGGTTCCAAAGGAAAATAGGGCAACAAGATGTTCATGTGAATTAATGTTTCCTTACTTGCATATTGTACTTGTCAGGTTTTTTTGATGCAGGTATCTTTTCATTATTACATGGGAAGTTCAGTAAAATCTTGCTAATTCGCTGACTGCTAATCAAAGCATCCAATAAGCTTTACACATCCGTGAGGGTCTCTCCCTGCCTCTCTGCAAAGTTCTAAAAAGGACTGTAGTGAGGTCTCATAATAGTAATGCTGTATTACTTCGCCCAAGTATACTTCAGAACCCATATTAGTATACTGGGAGGTACAAGAAATACTGAAAACTAAATTACAGTTGTCAAAATAAATGAACAAAGTATGTTTTGCGATGTGACATCCTTGCTTTTGTTGCCTGCTTCTTCACTATTTTCAAAATTGTGATTTGTGAAGGGTTTTCAATCATTGCTGCGAATTATTGGGGTTCTACTGTAACTTTTGGAGTTTATTCTGAGGTATTTGTGTTCTCCTATGAAAACTTTCCACCTGGACATATACAATATATTCCATGCTTGTTCAGAATATTTTTGTAGTATTTGTATCATATGTTATAACTATTTGAAATGAACCAGAATATTTGGATGAATCCACTCTGAATTTTGCAGCATTGGATTTCTTTATGTATGTATATTTGTTAACTAAATTTTGTTTATGAGGATTTGGATCTTTATTTTTGTTTGTTTGCTTGTTTTAATACCATTACAAATTGCAGGGAAAACCCTGATTTTCCTGGGAAGCCATTTGGAAATTTTAACAGGCAGAAATATGCTTGGGCAGTTAGTACCAGTACCCAGGTGAACTTTCAAATTACATGTTTAGTACTGAAGCAGTGGGTAATGTTACACTTTCCTAGTTTTAAATGTTTTACTACAATGAAGCCTTGTAACTTCGAAAGTTCATTCAACTTATGGTAATGCATGTTTACGTTAGGCATGTAATGCATTTAGCTAAAACTCACATTGCAAAGGACAAATACTAAGAAAGTATTACTGCTAATGGAAAGAAGCGTCTTTAAGTTAAAGTTTAACCTTTTGTTCCATTTTAAATTGCTTTGTGTCAGGGAAATAAATTTATAGTTGCTTTTGCTAAACTCTGCATATAAAACCTTATGTTTCCTTTTTAAAACTATCTTTTGGTAGGAAACACAAGCTGAGGCAAGCAAACCTTTCTAGGAGTTGTTTCTTGCTTTCCTTAATCCAATGGATGGAAAGGTAATATTGTGTAAACAACATTATTTTATTTTTTTACGCAATATCATGCTGTAAATATGATTTATCAAATAAGGATGTACCTATGATTGAATCTTTGATTCTGCACAGTTAGAGTTTATATATAAATATAAATGTGTCTTGACAATCAAGGACTTATGTCAGTCTTCCTTTATGATGTTTATTATTGTTATGCATTCCATTTGTTTGAATTGAGTACAAATGTGGAAATTTGTATTGTCTGTAAAGTATGTAATGTTTTTATAGCTTGTTTAAAAAAAAATCAAAATGAGAAATCCTGTAAATACGTACGAACTGATCACAGTACCGCTCTGTTGGAAGGCATACGATGTTGTACTGTTTGTAAGCAATAATACAGGACAGTGCTAACGTTACGAGTAGCATAAGGATAGTTCCAAAAATACTTTTGGAGTTAATAGCCTTGTTTGAGTCAATGAATATTCATCATTTTTTTATAAATAAATTCAGATGTCCTCCTGCTGGAGTATATAACGTTGTTTACACAGCACAATTTCAGTCGCAGAGGGACGGCCTTTAGATCTGTGGCTTCATCCGTGCACACGTTGAGGCAGAAATGAATGGCCTGGCGGCACTTCTGCGGGAGGAGGAAGACTGCAAAGTTGCTTAGCTGTGTCTCTAAAGGATGAGAGATCCTGTTCTGCTTCTGTGCTGATGCCTGGCAATTCCTCTGCTTAAATTTGGAGTCTTTAAGTCCCGATACTGAACTGATGAGACTTGGGCCTCCAGTAGAAAGGAATAGTTCTCTTCATATTTCATATGCAGATAAACAGTGAACTTAAAGTCACATTCATTGCTTATTTTTCCATTTCTGAGTTACGAGATGCTATGGGTTTATTTGATTACAACATCAAACTTACCGTTTGAATAGGTATTAGACTGTACAGAGCAGCGAAACTCTTTGAACAGTCATCACTGCTTTAGAACCTCCCTACCCCCAATTTATAAATGTATATGACCTACATTTTATAGAAAAAAATGTTTTTAAATGCTAGTCATTTATATAATATGTGCTTTGAAGGATTTGCTAGTCACTTCTGTCACTTTTAGTACACTGGTATCTTTTATATGTAATGTATGCTTTTTATTATTGTAGTAAAGCATTTCAGTAGGAGGAATTTTGCCACAGTATGAGGGGCTGGAATTTTCGATGTCAGAAATGAATTATACTGGACTTTGTCTATGTAGTCTTGTCTTTCTTTTAATGCTATCTGGAAGGGAACTTGGTATCCAGTAAAGCAAGTGGCCTCCTTTTATTTTGAAGCACTATGTAGTGCTGAAATGAATCTGGGAATATGATGAACTTGAAGAGAGGGGGAAATTAGCATAAAATCTAGTATACAGGAGAAAATAAATGTGTTATGAAGAAAAAAACTGATGAGATATATAGTGGAACACTGTTACAGTGCTTATTCTGAGATAGTGTTATTTTCCTGAAGTCCATATGCCTTCTTTGTATTTCAACTAATTAAAAAAAAAAATCCTTATAGATAATTTTTGACAATAGGTTTATTTCAATGATTAGACAGTATTCCTGTATCATATAACATTGATTCCGTCCCTGTATTGTCAGTGTAAAATTTACAATGACAAAAAAAAACCCATAATCTGAATTCCATCAGTCAAGGTCTGTATATAGGTAACAGATGGCTTTGTAGGAACTCGAGAAGCTTGAATTTGTTTATTTCTTATATTTCTGACAGAGAGAGTGTGTGTTTGAACGTGTATGTATGTATGTATGTGTGTATATGAAGGATGCTTGAGTCTCATTGCAAAAATAATACAAGTTTAAGAGGATTTACTGTAGTTGAATACATGGCTTGCATTTAGTATGTAAAAGAAACATATAGATTTCATAATCAACTGAAAAAAGACAAAGATAGTTTTGCAGGAAACAAAACTATTTGGATAGCAGGCTTGACCAAATGAGTTTTTTGGTTAAACTTGATATATTTTAGATGACTCTATTTCTGCCTTTACTTCTGCCCTAAAAGCAACTTAAAATATTTTGGAAGTTACTCTTCCTTTTCATTTGACTGTGAGTGTAATTTATATCATGGTTTACAAAATGTGGCATGAAGGGTTGGATTGTTTTATCTGTATAATACAGTGGAAGGTTGCATTTTTGCATAATCCTGGTGAATGGTATTGTATTTTAGAACTGATTTATTCATTAAGTGACTTAAGTGAGTTTCATCGCTTTTGACATTATTGTTTTCTTATGGTTAACTTAGTCATTTGGGGTTTATAATAGCCTCCTATGTATTGTGAAATTAAGGGAAGTTATGTTTTTGCTTTATTTTTAATTAAACTAATAGTTTGATAATTTATATTTGCAAATGATGCATTTTAAATGTGGTCACTTGCTGTTTGAAAAAATAAAAATATAGAATATTGTTTTATGAATAGACTTAGCAGTATTTTTCATGTTAGATATTTTCAGACAAAATCTGCTTAATGAGAGGACGAATGCATTTAAAGATCTGTCATTGTGCAAGAACTGAAGCAGGTAATTTCAATTATCAACAATTAAATATTTAACTATTTGTTTTCATACACAGCAAACTTGATTTGGAGTTCCTGCCCCTTTGCCCCTTGTCGTCTTTGGATATATAAAATACCTTAGGACTTTAACTTGCATCTTGCAGTTAGAAGATTGCATTATCATAGTAATGGAATCTTTTTAATAGGAATATGTAGTATCAGATGCACTTTTTTGAGTCTCATTTGCACTAGAGAAGCTTTATGCACTGCCAGCAACTCCTCATTTAGGTGAGATTCTGCAATCAGGTTTAAATCTCAGTTGTAAGAAGAGTGAACTTTACTACTGAAATTTTTAATGCATTGGGTAAAAATATACCGTATGTGTGCTGCATAATTGCATAGTGTGTGCAGTATGTGGAGTATTTAATGTGTAAGATGGGTTTTTCCTGCATAGAGAAAGGAAAAAAATAAGAAATATTGAAGATCCAGCATTTATGCCCTTACTAAATCAGAAGTGTGTGGATCAGAAATAATGATGATTATAATAATAATAATGACACTCACTTAGCAATAATTCCTGATAATATAGTTTTCCTTGCCTATTTTATTTTATTTTATTTTGTTGTTTATTGAAGGCTTTGTTTTCCTGAAGCCTTTTGACAGGGTCACAAGGTTTGTGACGTAGGTGACTGTTGAGTTTTCTTTGTGTAAGAGCAGTGTTATATAAGTGAATGTTGAAGTCTCACCATTCCCTTTAAACAGAGAAACATCCACTAAGTTCTGGGCTAAAGCCTGAGCCGTGATCCGGCGGTCACTGCAGAAACAGCTGGGCAGATGTTGGGCAGAGCAGCCTCAGCAGAGAGCTGGCCATGCACGGATGCAAGACAGAAATATATGAAATTATATATGAAAATATATGGAATTACATGAAATCAGCAGCATCATTTCTGCAGGAACCATCCAACATTGTCCTTAGTGAGGCTGCCCCATGGTACCTGTCCTTTAGTGCCTTTGCCTTCTTCTGAAACCCGGGATGAGGACAGCACTGTGGCTTGATACAACTGCTGTTTCGCTGTTGCTCTGGCAATATAACGTGATGTTAACATCCCTCTAATACAGTAACTGCTTCTACTTGTTTTATGTTTTTACAGGAAGTGGCGCCTGCTCGCTCACCCACCTACTCCGCTTGGTTTCTGAGGTTTTTGTGCATACTCGTTGCACTGCTTTTTATTTGCTTGGATTATGTGCTGGAAATAACAAATCAGAACTGATAATTTTTGCTTATTGACTTAAATGATGAGAATACTCACATAGGAATAATGGACATTTTGGCAATATTTTGTTGCCAAAAAAATGTCAGAATCTAAATTTTATGTCGAGTGGGGAAAAAAGTAATCTGTTGAACTAGCTGTATTTTTTGCTAGGAGAAGGAAATAATGTTCTGTTAAAGTGACTGATCGCTTGTTTATTTAGAAGATTAAGAAATATATCTGTTTACTTAAAGTAGTTCTTGTGCTTTGCACAATAAACCTTTTTATAGATCCCGGGTAGCGAGCGATTTACGAAAGCAGAGAAGTTCGGAGGAGGGCTCGTTTAGGAGGCAGTGGGGAAGACTGTCCTCCTCTTGGTCACCTTGCACTGTGTTTGCAAGCAGAAGATGTTTTCCTATAGAATATTGTTTGCCTTTTGTCTGCTTCGTTGTCCAGGTATGGAGCGTAAGGAAGAGAATTCCCCCCCGGAGCGAGTTGGGTCGCAGGCTCCTCTGCAGCAAGCGGCTCTGCGCCGGTGCGTCCTCAGGTGAGTCGCCTCCTCCTGCACCAGGGCTCATCCTCGGGGCTCCAACATCCCTCATTCCTCAGTGTAATTTCTAGACTCCGAAAGCTCTTTGGGAGCAATAGTTCCCTATTTGACTGCCCTAAGAGCTAAACTAAGGCAAGAGAGATGATGAAGTAACGACAGGGAGTGCAGGGAGTTTTCAGAGCGATCACCCGGCAATCTTGATCACAGAGCGACGTGCAAGAGCAAGGCAGAGGGGTCATCGGCAGCTCAGGGCACGACTTCCTCTCTCTCGACTACGGTATCTCCTTGCATTTGCTTTGCCAGTTCCTGGGAGCTTGGTTAAAGCTGTCAAATTCTAGGCAGGTCACAATAGTGTAAAAAAGGTACAGTTCTCAAAGAAGCAAATGTGGGAGTGCTGATACACCAGATTGATCTGTCTCTTCCCCCAAAAAACAGCAGTCAGAAGAAGCATTTTCTTCAAGGCTGTGTTCATTATCTTAAAGGGAAATGCCAAATGGAAAGAATGTTCCTAATTATTTTTTGAACAGCAAAATGCTCAGTTTGCCTAGTTAAACGTGTAACCAGAGTTATTTGAAGGTGAGCCATGGGGACGGCACGTGCCCACAGGATGGTAGGTATGGAAAACGCCTCAGTCATCCCTGTGTTATTAACTGGAGGTTTTAAATAGCTGGAACTGGAATATTGTGTGTGCTGGTGCTCGGATGCTGGGTTGATAACCCCTGCATACATGGGCTCAAAGAAATTCAGAAGATGCACTTGAAAAACAGGCGTTTCACTGAACCGCGTGTGAACTCTCATAGAAAAGGGCGGGCTCTTCCTGTGAGGTGCCCTATGTTCCGACTACGTTCCCTGCGTTTAACAGCCTGTTTTGCGCTACATGTAGGGCTCTCCTGGAGGCGGCGAGCGGTGCGAGGAGCCCGCGTGCCGCAGCCAGGTTTGGTCCTCGTGAGACGGGAGCACGGGTGTGAATCCGCCCCGCGGTGCCGGGGGACAGGCTCGCCTGGCAGCCGAGGACTCCCGTGCTGAGGCACCGCGTGATTAGTTCCCGTTACCACAGGGATCAGCCCTGCCTGCGTTTCAGGTGAGGGCTCAGGCCTTTAGACTTCTTCAGTCCACAGCTTTTCTTGCTGCTTGACGTTTGCATTGCTGCTTTCCCTGGTTCTTGCTGCAGGCAAATCTTTGGGATCCCCATATTTTTCCCTTATTTGTTCATCTTATATAACGTTTCACCAGCTCCCTGGCTCTGTCCCACGTCCATCCCTGGATGCCACATCCTGGAGCAGGGACACAGTGAAATCCAGGGGCCCGTGAGGTTTAAGATGCTGCATCTGTCAGTCCCTGGGAAAAACATGATTGCAGAGAAAAGATCCTTGCTGCCCACTGGAACTTGCAGCACTTGCTGGCCCTGAAAGGACGCACAAGTTGGAATTTGATGTTCTTGCAAGACAGTCTTTAGTCTTAGTTGTGTTTTCTCCATTTTTCTCTTATAAAAGTACTTGGCATAATAAGGAGAGAATTTTATTAGACTTAAAAAACAAACAAAAATAAAGACACCTCTCTACAGTGGTGTGAGGCGGTTTTACCGTAGGATGATGCCGGGGGTGGCAGACTGCGGGGTGAGGACGAGCTGGGTGAATTCAGCACGGCCTCGGGCAGTGACGAGTCCTGCGTTGCTGGTACTGTTCCACGTTGTCGCATATTTGCTATGAGGAACCTCAGAGCTTCTCCTAGCGGGTTCAGAGCCTCTCCTCGTTCTTCAGAGCCCTTCCTTTAAGGAAAACGAGCGGCTTTGCACGTGCTTGCGACCTGGGGAGAAGGGGAGTGCGTGTCAGGCTACGCGTTTGCTAATATGCCAGGTAGGAAAAGTCAGTGTAGGCATCAGAGACGCTCGCGGTTCTGAGGAGCAAGTGCTGCGGGTCGCTTCTCTTGCGGGTAAAAGGAAAACGTTGAAATTGCCGTGACTTCCCTGGGGGCAGGCCGAGGCCACGCTGAGCAGTTTGCAATATTGCTGCACATGGTTTAGCTTTACGTGGGCTCCCTGAAAGCACCTTTCCCTGGACGGCTGCACTTACTGTTCCCAGCACGTTCAGCAGCGGGGAGGAGAACGGCGACTGCCCCAGGAAATGTCCCTATCTCCTGTGGAGTGTGTGCGTGCCGGCACGCGTGTCCGCAGCACCCGGCCACAGCAGAGCCCGGATCTTCCCCGATTTTGCAGCATTGAACCTGCTCGCTCCGGTGCGCGAGAGCAGAGAATCAGGCAGAACCTGTTCCTGGGAGCTCTAAAGACCGTCCATCCGCCTCGAAAGGAACCCAGGAGACTTTCAGAAACACTCCACAAACGGGATGTATCCGAGAGAAACCTGCTGCTTTCCTCATCCCAGCTTCATCCTCCCCTGAGAAGACTCTTCCTGTGGTGAACTTTGGCTTCTGCCCCTCACTCCATCACGTTCTGGCTGCTTGTGCAGCAGGGAACACCTGGGAGGAAGTGCACCTGAGCAGGCCACCTGAGCCTGTGTGTTTATTATTTTATTTTATTTTATTTTATTTTATTTTATTTTATTTTATTTTATTTTATTTTTTATTTTTACTTTATTTTATTTCACGCGGTGTCAGCGGGGGCCGGGCCGGGCCGGGCTCGGGCGCGGCGCGGCGGGGGAGCC
>JAWLRI010000857.1:55164-112739 GCA_034781795.1 Crypturellus tataupa | reverse complement strand
CTAAGGAGCAGTCGCACACACGAACCGGGCGCGCGGCAGGTGCCCCGTGCGCGGTGTCCCGCTGCGCGGGAATTTGCAGCGCGTCCGGGTATGGGGTGGGTTGGCTCGTTCTGGGGCGGGGGGGATCCGGGGCTTGTGGGTTTCTTTTCTTCTTTTTTTCTTTCTTTTCTATTTTTTTGGTGTGTGTGTGTTTTCTTTTTCTTTTTTTTTTTTTTTGTGTGTGTGTGTTTTTGTTCTTGTTTCTTTTTTTTGTATTTTTTCTTTTTTGTGTGTTTTTTTTTCTTTTCTGTCTTTTTACCTTTTAAACATTTTTACTCGTTATTTTTTCTTTACTTTTTTACCTTTGCCTTTTTTAGAAAACTTTTTTTTAAAAACTTTTTTTTTTTTTTTTAAGAAAACTGAGGGCGGTGGTTCTGTCTCTCTCTAGCGAGGAGAAACACGTCAGGCTTAGGCAGGGTGTGAACACCTCTGTGCAGCACCACACTGACGGTGCTGGCGGCGGCACCGCTGTCCTGCAATCCCCACCTCCCTTCCTCCGGCTCCCCCGGCCCAGGTGCTTTCAACAAGCGGAACCGGCAGTGATATCCAGGGCAGGTATCCAGGGGAGGTATCCAGAGCCAGCAGCTCGCTGGGTGCCTGCGCAGAGCAAGGCTTGGAAGTTCCTCCTCCGACCGGGGCGGAGACCCTGGGAGGCCGTGGGACCACACGCAGCTGTGTTTGGAAAGGCGCTCACCTCTCCCCTTTACATCAGCCAGCTGCTCCCTGGCTCCGAGCGGTGACGTCTGGCCCAAAAACTGGCTTTAGTGTGACTATTAATAAAATATGATTCCCCTGAAAGGATGCAAAGGCCACAGATATTTCATCTGTGGGAATACACTTCTGTAATTACATATAAAAATCTCTCAGTGAAAGGAGTAACAGAGAAAGGTAACAGTTTTCCTAAAACTGCAAGGAGCTTTTTTAATGCTGTTACGCCCTTCCTAACACCAAATGCTATGGGGAAGGTAAAACAGCTGTTTTTGTTTAATTTATAGACTGGCTAGTATCTTTGGCAGAAAATTTAGGGAAAGTGATATCAACTAAGTTTTGAATTAGATCCTCTTTTATATTAAAGGAAAATAATTACTGTTTGCTTTTGGGGGGGGTGACAGTCTAGTCTGTGGAGCACAAAAAGCTGCTGCTCCATGAGTGCCCTGCACAAATGATAAAAACACCACCAAAAACTTGCATATTTTTCAGTAGCTCAGAGACTGTGCTGTGCTATGAGTGCTCTACGTGAAGTGCAGGACAGGGTCCGGCCCCAAAGAGTTTCCGAGTTTTAAGCCCTAAAATACCTGCAGGTATTTGCATGCGGTGAAGAGTGACCAGGACGGCCGTGTCAGAGCGGCACAAGGGCAGAGCTTGTCCCGGGCTGTTTGCTCAGCCTCTGTGTCTGCGTCTCGCGCTGTGTCCTACCTGAAATCTTTGCTTCAGTAGCTTTGTGGTGTTGAAGGGACCTGCGTACTGGAGATTTATGTCAAGGCTTGTAGGGGGTTTTATTCCACGCTGAGTGGGAGCGGGTTAAGCAGCAAGGTGTGTTTTAGAGGAGGCTGGTCTGGCTTTTCTTTCCACATTTGTCTGGAGCTGCTGTGAAAACACGGGTTTGTGTGACCACAGTGAATCATTCAGTGAGTAAATCTCTTGCAAGGAAGTGCTACATTGGGAAGCTTAGGAGAATATTTCTATTCAGTTGTAATCTTGTTTCATGTTATGTGTTTTCTTCTCTTCCCTTTTTATTACTCTGACTATTTGCATAAAAACATTGGCTTTATTTCTTAAGAGTTCATTTGCTCCTGCTGCTTTTGCGCTGCTTGAAGTCCCAATCTCCCCGTAACAGCAGCCATTTGGGTTATTGTAAAGGATTATTTGCCACAAAAAGAGGCGAGCAAGCAGCAGGGCATCAGTGAACTCCTATCAGCTTCGATGCTGCTTAACAGGCCACGTGTAGAGGGCAAAAACACCCTCCTGTGCTGTCTGTTGTACCAGGGTCAGCAGGAAACCCACTGCTGCCGAAACACCAAGTGCAGCAAGGGCAGGGCTGGCTATTTACTGTTTTGTATTTTAAAGTAAAAGTAGAATAACAGAGGGCAGGTGGTAGAAGTGCTAATTGGGAGCTGGAGATCTAGATCCTGATGCAGAAAACCTGGGTGACCCTAGGTAGTTTTCACTCTGTTTTTATTTCTGTCTCTGTGAAATAGGAAGAACATGTTTCCTTGTTCTTGCCCCTTCCTTGTGCCTGCCCCTTCCTTTTAGCTTGTTTCCTTGCCTGCCTTGTGCCTTTAGCTTGGAAGTTGGAGGAGCTGGCGATTCCCACGCTGTGCTTATCCTAAATCGGGCTCTGGTCTCAGGTGAGGAGTCCAGCTGCAAGCACCATGTGTGATCACAACTGGTTCTTCTTGTCGGCACATGAGCCCAACCAGCCAAGACGCTAAACCAGCCCCGGGAGAGCCAAGGAACCAGATAAATTGCTCTCTCTGAGGGCCCTGCCGTATTGTCCTGCTCTGCTTATCACGTCTGCAGCCCTTCTGGTTTTCTAGGTGCAGTGCAGCTGTGTTGAGCTGCCGCCAGGCTCCTTGGCCTGGCTTGATGGCCCTGCAAGATCATGTGGGGAAAGTTAGGTTTGCTGCCAGCTGGGAGGAGATGCATAAAAGCAGCTCCCCAGGGCTGGGGAATAACAAGCCCAATGAGGAGAGGAACTAGCAGTATCAAGGCAGAGAAATGCTTGCGCTAGACTTCCCCTTCTGTAAGGATGCTTCAAGTGATGCTTGAAATAAAGCCAGGCAGTACTCTGCAGCAATGAGCGTTGTGTTTAATTAAGCCTGACCCAGTTCTGGAGCCTGCCCTGTGGCAGGTATGAATTTGCAGTCGGGTCACTGCAGACAGGCAAATGGGCTGTGGCCAACCTCCGAGCATGGGTACGACCACGAGGAAGGACATCTGAGCGTCACTGCGGAAGATGTGCCTGGTTTGTTGTAAACAGCCGCTTGGAGCTCAGTGGCAAAGAAAAAGGTGAAAAGCATCAGAAATCTGGTGTGTAAATCTGTGGTGAACACCTTGAACTGCTTCAATTCCACCTCTGTGGTACAGAGGAGGTACAGATGCTTGTTGGGGGGAGGCGAAATTAAATAGGACTCCAGGAGGCAACGGGGCGGGGGGGGGGGTATGATCAAGGCCGTGAAATGATTAGTGGCTTTGAGAGGTGAAGTAGAGGTAAACGCTCGGCATATCCCGTGTCACAGGAGCCTGACGGCATGCAGTGAATTACCAGGAGCCAGGTTTAAAGCCAGTGAGAGGAAGTGCTTTTCCCAGACCACGTGTAATGAAGCTCTGGAGCTAGTGCTGAGGGTGCCAGGAGTATGAACACATGCAGAAAAACATGTTTAGAAGCACTAGGATTAGGGCTGGTGCTCCTGTCCCTGCCTCGGGCCGCCTCCGGGAAGGTGCCGAGGGGCTGTTGCCCATCGCTGTGTCCCTGCGACTGGCTCAGCTGGGCCTCTGGGCACGTAACAGCCTTTGCGGACTCCGAAAGCCACAGCAGCGCCTGCTGCCCTCTCTTCTTTCCCAGCAGGTACAGTAAACCATGAATCCTCTACAGCGGAGAGTCCCGCACAACGAGGGGTCGGCAGAGTGGAATAGCTGACCTCGTGCTCCACGTGCCCCGTCATCAGCGTGGGCCCGAGGGGCAGTGACGGACGCGATGCTCAGCCTGAGCGGCACGAGGAGCGAGGCCTACGTGCAGGATCTGTTCCACGAAGAAGCACAGCAGGTACGCTGGGCAGCTCGTTCCTCCCGTGGGCCGTGTTTCCACACGCGAGTGTCTCTGGAGCCCCTTCTGCTCAGCGCCGTGGCCGGGCCTGAAGCAGCAACACGATTAGCTGAGCGTCCCCGTAGCGGTGACCGTGAGCACCGCTCTGCGGCCGGCCTGAGGACTGAGAACTAAACCCAAGGGCTCTGCTTTACTCTAGGTGCCTCAAACGCAGACCAAGCCGTGGTGGAAGATCCAGCTGTTTGTGTGGGAGCCGGTGCTTTTTGGGACGTGGGATGGTGTCTTCACGTCGTGCATGATCAACATTTTTGGAGTGGTTCTTTTCTTGAGGACCGGATGGCTCGTGGTGAGTGAGTGCGGAATTGGTTGAACATATGAGTCACCTCCTTGTCTCTCTTTTTTCTCCCTGTGCGAGTATTTTTGGTTCTGCACTGTTCTTTCTGGTAAGGGAAGCCCCCTGGTATTTCTGCTTAGTGTTTGAGTGTTATACTAAAATAGAGGGCTAAAGTGGTCTTTATAGCAGCTTTCGACCTTCAGAAAGACAAAAAGTGAACCCAACCAACCTAACAAATAAACAGGGACGCTCTTGTGTTGCACTGTTGCATCAGAATACGGCTTTTTTAGGCAAAATGTTTTGCTATAATTGCATCTACTCTACTATGTTCAAAACACCTCTAAAGTTGAGCTATTTCAGACATGTCAGTTCAACTTGGAGTCCCTCTGTCTTGAAGAGAGAGCCCTTAATCATGAAATTGTCCTTGCTGCTGGAAGGATTTCCACCTTTGGATCCAGGATAGTGTCTCACCGCCTGGAAAAGTGTCTCTGCTAAACTGCAATGCAATTTAGGGCTCTTCCTAATGAAGCACCTTGCACAGTCCCTTAAACATTCCCATTGGAAAGGGAAAGCTTCTTTAGGGAATGGTGTAATTTGAGCTTTAGTTAGAGTTCATGTCACAGCATAAGTTCGTGTCACGAGCACAGGAGACATCTTCCTGGTCCTTTGGGAAGGAATTTGCACTGTACGTTGGAAGCAGATTCCCTGAGAGCAAGGAAATTACGTGGAATATTTGAACCTACTCTGAAGAAGGCTCCTCGGAGAAGAGTGAGTCCATGGCACAGCAGAGATGAAATTGGGCTGCTCCAAGTTTGGATCAGGATGCGGCTGGAGCCCGGTGTCCAGCCCCATTCCCCAGGGGATGCAGACCAGCTGCTGAGTGCCGCCTTGCCTTGTATTGCACTCGCTCCGCCTTTGCGGGCGGAAACTGTGTGGGGAAAGAGCCGTCTGTTTTGGTGAAGGAGCCAGAGTGATTTTCCTAGGTCTTTTCCTTTTACTCCCTTTTCTTCCATATCTCCTTTTAAAGTGCCTGCCGGAGCAAACACAAATAAAAATTAAGTAAATAAATAAAAAAAAAAAAAAACGGAGCAGCTGGAAGCTGGCGTGCAGGGAAGGGAGGAGGCGTCAAGGTTGGCAGGGCTCACGTGGCAGAGCAGTGTCCTGCGTGGATCCCGCCGCAGGCTCTGGCCGGGGCCCTGCGTTTCCAGGGCAGGGCCAGGCTCCGCTTGCGGTCCCGAAGGACTCTGATCTTACCACACTGTTGAGCAACTGTTTTAATGCTACACTAACCGCTCGCCCTGGCTGTGACACCTTCCAGCACGCATGCATAAATAAGTATGGGATTTAATCTGGGCTTTTTCCTCCCACTTTCTCTGTGCTATTGTTGTCAGCTCAGCCGTCCTCCCTCTGGCAATTTCTCCTGCTTTCACCATTAACCCCTTCTGCTGGGGAAACCTTTGGGTTGCCGATTAACTGGCTTGGGCAGTAGCTCAGCCAGTGCATGGAAAAGCCCGAGGCTGTGGGAGCATGTGCAAGCTTTTCCTTTTTGCCTTTCTTTTCCCTTTCTCAGTGAAGTGTGTCGTGTTTATTAACTCTTTTAAGCAAAGAAGGAAATGAGCCCTGGTCCTTCTGGAAAGGAGTGTCCGGTTCTAGAGGACTGTGTGGTGTTGACCCAGCCAGCAGCTGTGTCCATAACAAACCTTGGCTTCGTTCCCTGCTGACCAGATAAAGCTGCTGTCAGAGGCAGCGGGATACTGAACCAAAATAGGATTTTATGATGATAGCAACATCCTGGATATGTTTCTGTTGTCTCACAAAGAAAGAGGAGGAAAAAAAGAAAATATCTGGGACATCAACCAGCCCCAGAGCTGGAGGAGCAGCCTGTCGCTGCTGATAGCAAGCAAACCCATACTGAGGCTGTCCTGACCTCGGGAATGAGGGCGATGGGAGCGGGAGGAGAAGGAGCAAGGCTAGGAGTGATGTGGACGTGGCCTGTACCACAAGTAAAGGCAGCGGAAAGAAGCCAGGCCTTGATGGTGCAGTGGGCGCTGCACTGTACGTGTGGTACCACTGGAATCGCTCCGCACCGGACCCTGCTGCCAGCAGGAGCGGCTGGCTGGAGCTTGAGGAAAATAAAATAAATGGCAGCATCAGCCTCCTCTGTGACTTTTGGAAGGCTCAATTCTGCTGAAGGGAGAAAACCTGATTATAGATGGCAAAGTGAACCCCTAAAGATGTAGGGGATGCTGACCCTTCTGAATAGGGTTTTGCTCAGAGCCTCCTGCCCTTCCTGCTGCTGTGAGTGTCCTTGGGTGCTGCACACCCTCCCCTGGCACTTCCTCCGCTCCACATCCGGAAGCTTTTCCCGCAGGGCTGAATATCCCGAAGAAAACTATGTAAGAGTAAAACGAGAGCCAGAGCACCTGCTACTTTGCATGTTGTGTGCAGATAACGCCCCGTGTGCGAGGGTTTATGAGAGTGTTATTTATCTTCCACGCAGTGTTTCCTTTGGGGGTTTGTTCTTTGTTATCTCTTTTTTATTTTTTGGCAGGGTTAGATCTTTTAAAGGTAAATGTTCTGAAAAATTGAAGTGTTGGTTTAAAGTTACAAAAAAAAAAAAAATCAGCTCTCTCAACCCCCAAATCTTTAATTTTGAAAGTTTGTTTTTGATATATTTTTTTTTCATATTTCATTCTAACTCTAACAGGCAAATGGAGCAGTTGAATCATTCAGTTGGATGAATTTATTTTTGTTTAATCAGAGGGCAAAAATAACAATTCATGTAGGAACCCGGTGACAAAAAACACTCTCGTGCAAAAACCTGTCCAGCCGTAGAACAAAACAGGTCTTCCTCAGGCAACTTAATTGGAAACATAAATTTGGCAATAAGTTATGTTAATTATACAAAGTAAAATGTGTGGTTTTATTTTTCCCTTTACTCTTCAATGACTTCAAATTCATTGATCACTAGTAATTAGAAGTAGAGTTTTTCATCTGTCCTCAGTAATCTTCCTTGCAGGATTTTATCCTATTTTTTTCTTGTTTTTTTTTTTTTTTTTTTTTTTTTTTTTTCCATTACAGGGAAACACTGGAATTTTAATGGGCATGTTCCTGGTGTCCTTTGTCGTCTTGGTTGCCCTGGTAACGGTCTTATCTGGAATTGGGGTCTGCGAGAGGTGCAGCATCGGAAGCGGAGGAGTCTACTCCATGATTTCTACTGTCCTTGGAGGTCAAGTAGGAGGGACCATTGGCCTCCTTTATATTTTTGGCCAGGTAACAAAAGAAAAAGAAGAAAAATCATTTAGATCTTAAGAATCGCCACAATAGGCACGTCAGTCTGGTGCTTTCCTGCTCCAGGAAATGCTGCTGTGGGTGATGGATGGCATGGGAGAGCACTGGTGCACCTGCAGCTTGGTGCCTCCCAGTAGGAGTTGGTTGTGCGTGGCAATATGCCACATCGCAGGGGCCAAAAGGGAGGGGGAATGGGGTGCACTGTGAGCAAGCCCACTGTGCAAGTCCTGCTTTCTGAGCCCGAATTACCCCAAGGAACATGACTGAGGAGGGAAAGGTGCTCGTCTGATGCCCACAGGCAAATGCATAGAGCGCCTGTAGGCAGGTGCCTTGGTCCTGCTGCACTCAACCTGCTCTTAGCAAGGTGGAGAAATGCTTGGGCCAGATGCTCCTCAGCTGCTGCTCCTTGGGAACTGGAAGAGCGGACATGGGAGAGCTGGGCATGGACTAGAACTGACCTCTCGGGTGAGTTACAGCTCTGAGTTTGCTGCTGGGCCCCAAGGAGCTGCGGCGGGGAAGCACTGAAACACGCGTGTAGTAAACATGAAGAACGGAAAGTAATCTCTTAAATCTGCAGTGACTTAAGCCTCCTCTCCCCCCGTAAAGATATTGTGCAGAGTATGAAATGTGGTGAGCGGGGAAGAATTTTTATTGAGGTTTGTTTTTAAATGGCTGGCTTGCAGCAATCTCTGAAAGCCCTTAAGAACAGACAAACCCAAAATAATCCCCTCTTCTCCTTTCTCTTCAGATTAAAAGCAAGTGTCCATAAAATACAAATTGAACGCAGTCCCAAGCCAAGATATGGAGAAGGGCCACACATGAGAATCCTTACTGTAATATTTTCCACTCTAGCTCTCTGATCAGATCTTGTCTGGGAAAGCAGTCAGGTTGCAGCCTGTCCGGAGGGTCATAAACGCTGGGCTGCAGCAGCCCAAGCTCTTACCTAGGAATTCAGTGTAGTTTGGGTGGCTGTGGGGTGGGAAATTGCCAGCTCCCCTAGAAATGCTTAGCCTGCTCCCAAGAGCTGATGCGTTTCCCTTCTTTTTGGCTGTGTTTAGAAGACTTCTTCTCCCCATGTGCTTTGTACCAGATATCAAGTGCTCTCTTGCTACAAGCTGGACACAGAGCACTCAGCCAGTAGCCAGCTGAGTCCAGGCAGAAGCAGGTGAAACCCTGCTGTGGTTGAGGAAAGGAGGGAATAAATAGCCCTGTGGTTGCTGAAGCCTTGTGTGATGAGGGATTGCTCCCTGCCTCGATGCTAACGAAGAGATGGGCTGGCACTCATGTGACCAAACTATGCTGAAAAATGGTTAGTTTCTCTGTGCAGGTGTTTCTGGCTGGTTGTGCTTTCCTTCATGTGATGCTGCAGAGGAGAGGCCTCACCCGATTGCCCTGAGTGGGGGCAATCCATTGATTCCCACCAAGAGCAGCACTGTGCGCTTGGCCACCATGGCTTGAAGCGCCAGCCTGGAGCTTGGTGCTCTTGTCTGCAGGCTCCTTTTCAGAGTGGTCACGGGAAGAACTGTCCGGGCAAGGAAAAGTTTTCTGGGGGTCCAGCCCTAAAATCACGTAGTTCTGAAAGCGCGGAAAGAAGCAGCACGTATCTTGGTGTGGTGAGAATCAACAGTGTTCTTCACTGTAAACTGAGGCTTACAGAGACTCTTAGGAGACTAATTTTTACAAATATTCAGCCTGGAAATTTGGTTCTGATTTCAAGAGTAGTAGTTCAAACCGTTACAAAGCAGCCCTTTGCACAGTGCCCCTGCAAGGCTAGTGCTGCTGCTGTGCGGAGCGTGGCAGTGCCCTTGTAGGCGCCCGAATCCTTCGACCTCCAGTTGAGCACATGGTTTATGGAAGGGGGATGGACCTTCAAGGACATTCGTGGTGTGGAGACTATCAGAAACGCTCCCTCTCCCTGCTGCCTCCAGCACGTCCTTCCAGCAAGGAGAAGTGACGCGTTGGAGACCTTGCCGTGAAAGCAGAGCGATCTCGCGCAGCCCAGCTCGCTTCTCCCACCTCGTCTCCTTGCGGGATGGCTGGCGGAGCTGCCGAAGCAGCTCCCACATCTGACAGGTCGTGGCTCCTCCAGCCGCTAGAGGGGGAGCAGGACCTGCCGCGCAGCCCTCCGGGGTCGTTGCCCGCTCGCTCTTGCAGTCAGCCCCTTGCCTGCCTGCCCTTCCTGGGGTCTGCGGATACCCCGACTTCATTTCCTGGCCTGAGCTGAAACATGGCAACCTTTGGGCAAAAATGCCCTGGTATTTAGGCTGCCACAGCCTTGTTTTAAGCCTGAATGGGCGCAGGTTTTTCCATGCCCTTCCTGGCAGGCTTACAGCGTCGCGGAGAGGAACGCGCGTCCCGCTCTGCACCAAGCAAAATAAACAGCTCTGCTGAGAGCTCCGGGGACGCAAGTTGCACAATGCGCTCCCCTCCGAAGGGCAGATGCTCTTCAGTAACAGGGCAAGGAGCCAGCGAAACACCCAGCTTTACATCCAAACTAAACACGGAACTAAGAATAAGCGCTGGGAGGTGATGCAGGGGGAGCATGCTGTCATTCTGCAGGCAGGTATTTAACTAGGACCCTGTCTTTCAGAGGAATCAAAGGGAGCGGAGATTGATTCCTCTTCTCTTCCTCAGATGAGCCAGGGTGGTTTCCCTTGGAACACTCTTTGAGGGTCCATTTTAAAGCCAGGGGATTGCTAGCCCTGGAGCGCAGCCTTCTCTCTTTACCCAGGCCGTTCGTACCCGGCCTTCCCTGCATTGCCCACAAAATGTTCTTTATTGAGCCGGGAAGCCAAGGTAGGAACATAGATTTTGTCGTTTCCATGTGCTCATGGGTGGCCAGTTTGCAGGGCGCTCACAGCCCTGTGTCCTTCAGTGCGTTGCAGGTGCCATGTACATCACCGGCTTCGCTGAGTCCATCGCGGATGTCGTGGGGCTCAGCAACATCTGGGTGGTGAGAGGAATCTCCCTGGCTGTCCTGCTGGGCCTGCTGGGCATCAACCTGGCCGGTGTGAAGTGGATCATCCGCCTCCAGCTCCTGCTGCTCTTCCTGCTGGCTGTCTCCACACTGGACTTTGTCATCGGGTCCTTTACGCACCTCGATCCAGGTAACACTCAATGCACCTTTCCCGTTGGCACGTGCAGCTGGCTTTGACGGGTGTTAATCCTCTGGGGTTTTCTCCTGGGGTGCTGCTTTGTGAAATTCCACATCTGGACAGGGCTGGAGTTCAAAATTTCCAGATGTGGCTTCTGTACTGAAGTACCAAGTCTGCAAAAGCAAGCCCTAATTTTGCAAGGAGTGTTTCCAGAGCATGACTGGAGATACCCCATCAATGCTGATATTTAGCCTTGTCATCTATCTTTACACACGTGTATTTATTACACTTGTAGTGTGTTTAAGGGTTTCCTGACCGTGGAGAGCTGCCTACCTGCCTGCGTGGTTGCTATTTGTAGTTTTCTGCTGTTAAGAGTGTGCTCTGATTCCAGCTGCGGCTTCAGGCTGGGGCAGGTGGTCGGGCCAGTGCTTCCCTCTGCAGCCCCACATTCACCTGGAGACCTTCCCCTCCCTCTGCCCCTCGCTGTATCCTCATCCCAGAGAGGGTTTGGCAGGGAAACACATTGCAAGATGCAGCAGAGGGAGTTCCCAAATGCCACAGCGGCACTTTCTGTAATAACAAAGTGCAATTAGCTAAGTAAACAGAAGGTGTCACCTTTTTCTTGGTTTCCCCTGTGTCCAGAAACACCTTAAGGGGCTGCAAGAAACTAATAAAGTGGCTTTAAAGGAAAGATTTTCAGTTCTGATTTGTGCAGTACAGTCAAAACTCAGCTGCTGAATCAGGGGACAGGAGGTGAGTCGCATTATAAGCATTTGTAGCACAGATGGTGTGTATTTCCACACTACCGTATGCTCCTCACCTCTTGGAGCGAGCCTTTCCCAGGTTTGGTGGAAAGGCTGCTCCGGAAAAAAAAGTCACATGTATTTTATACCTAGCACATAAGAAATACGCCGAATGAAACACAAAATTCTCTGCAGATGCTCGCTAGTGAGAAAAAAAGTGAGGACAGTTGTGTGCTCAGCGTGGAGAATGTGGTTGGCATGTTTTGCAGAGACAGCAACCGACCTGCTCCAAACAGCTGCATTTCATAGGAAATTGTTTTCTAAAGGAAGCAGCGGGGGGTTGCATTTCAGCATTGCTCAGAGGAGCTCTTTAATGTAGACCTAAAGACCTTTGCGCTGGTGGAGAGAAAATGAATGCTCAGGATGAGAGATGATGGGAGGAAAACGAACATGGGAGCAGGAGGGGAGAATTAGAGGAATACAAGAGTCAGCAGGAAACGTGCCCAAGTTGAGGTCAAAATACTCTTTGATTTCCTCCGCTGCTGAGCACTGGGTCATTTTCTTCTGACAGAAAATAGAGAAAGTGAAGGAAATGAGATGGTTGAGCATTGTAGATCCCGCTGTCTCGCCAGGACTGGTTAAGGAGAAGAGGGTTTCCAGGGCATGGAGAAGCTCCAGGCTGGCTGCATAGCAGGGCCCGAGCCCCTCGTGCCCAGGGCGGCCTTGGCTTTGTGCTTGGATCCGCAGCCCCAAGGCAGAAGTTTGTCAAGTTTCTCTGCTTATGCCAGCAGCTTCTGTGCGAGAGAAGCTGTTTCCAGCATGGGCTGAGCGCGCACCAGGCGCCGCGTTTCCTGCGAACACCTCTGCGTGGTGCGGCGGCACCGAGGGCGAGCGCCGGGCTGGGCCCTGTGCCCTTCCTGCGCGCCCGGTGCGGTTGCACTCCTGAGCAGAAGCCTTTTGCCTTCCTGCGCGGCTTCCAGCTGCACCGCGGGGACGCGCTCCTGGCTCCCTCACACATCTCTGATGGACTGATGAGAATCACAGGGCACCTGCATCCAGTGCTAGGAAAGACCCCCGAGACCCTGCTGCTTGGGGCCGCTGGCAGTCAGTAGGGGAATTCATCACACCTGGCATCAGGCAAAACACCCCACGGTCAAGGAGATCTTTGAGACAGGGTCCTTCTCCTTGCGGAGCTTGCGAGCGGCCTCCTGCATCCTCGCATCTCTGCTGCTCTTGCCGGGCGTTATCGCACCGGCGATGTAGGTACCCAGGGCAGCGAGCAGAGGCAGACACGAGAGGGCTGATTTTTGAGGGTGAACTGTGACTGTGAGCTGGAAAGACCTCAGTGAACGTCTTGCCTTGGCTCCTTGCTTGTGCTATGGCAGGTTTATGGAGTTTTAAGCTCAGGTCTCGGCTTCTTAACCTGTAAAATAGGCCTAGTGCAATCTTTCCCTTCTCTTATGGCTACCGTGGCAGTATTTTCCCTCATTTATAGTTCCCAAGTGCTGTGCAAATACCAAAGAACTACATATCTGCCAAGTAGCATTTATTTGGATTTAAATAATCTTCAAGAATGCCTGTCCATCTTGAAGGTCTTAAACTAATGTCTTTGTGTGGTTATATTGGGTGGAGTCCCCGTGCTCTTCTCCCCCTTTTGCTAAACTCACACCCAGACACACACACAGTCGGATATTGTCCAAACACTCACTCCCTTCCTGTGGTTTGCCTTTATTTTTAGCCTGAGGTCGGCCCATATTTACACAAAAGGGGGGCTTCTCGGCAGGGCTTCCTGCTTCGCTTTTCCTTTCTCTCCCTCTCGCTGGGGCTTCCTCCTCCTCCGAGGGCCCTCCAGGCTTCCTCAACCGGACCAGGAGCTGGGGAACACTCTCTGCATCCATTTGCAGAGGCGAAGCACCTTAGGTAGCCTTGCACCCAGTGAGCGCGATGGGACCCAGCGCTTCCCGCGTGGCTGGAGCAAGATCGGGGCCTTTGCAGACCAGGAACATTCTGGACTCGTAGTTGCTCATCCGAGTTCTGCCATCCATGGCAAGACAGAGCTGTTTGGGGAAACCTAAGCAGTGGTAGAGAGTTACAGGGAGACCTGTGGCGTGCACTGGCATAGCCTCGGCATGGGAGCCTCATCCCTAAGCAGACGACCTGGCTCCCGGGTTGCTCTCAAATGCACTTTATCTGCTCCAGGGTCCAGCTGCCTGCTGCAGTTTGGGGATTTGCCCTAAATCTTCTTGTGGACTTGGCAAGTCTTCTCAGCACATCCCAATCTGAGATCTAAGTGAGTTGGTGTGGTCAAAAATGCTGGCGTCTCTTAGCCGTCTCCAGTCGCTTGCCTTAAAATTCAATCTCTCCTGCAGCCCTGGGGCTGTCCCTGTCCTTGCTCGTGTCAAGCAGGTCCATCCTCACCATGGAGAGACCCAGACCCACTGTCACAGAGAAGGAGAAGATCCGTGTTATCCTACTGGTATCACATTGAAGAGAAAGATCCTTGTTATGCTCATATTTTGGACAGCCTTCTGCTTCTAGACACCTAACCAAGACCTGGTGCTTGCTGGGCTACGGAACAACAGTTTTTCAGGCAAAACGGTACCGCTGGTTTCTTTCAGCCTGTGCACCTTTGCACTCTGGTTCTGCAGGTCCGTGTTTTAGTATCAACCTTATTTATCTGAGGGGGAGCAGCGAGTGTAGGAGGGCAAATACTATACGTATGCAGCTCCTCAGAACAATATGTGAATCTTTCTGGCCTCTTCACATCCAGAGCATGAGAGTCATGGAAAATGAAGATAAGACTGCTGTTAATGCCCACGCTTTTATTTTCCTAGCATATCTCTGCTAATTTTTGTGTAGGGTGACTCCCAAATACTCCCTTCAATTAGGCGCCTGCTTTCCTGTTTGGGCAGTGGCTTCCAGGTACCCTGTTCAAACAGGGTGGCCGTGGGAGCAGGCGCTGAATGGGGAGGTTATTTGGGGGTAGAGCAGATGGCAACACGGTCGGGTTTTGTGTTGGGTGTGAGATGAAAGGAATCACTCTGCAAGCAAAAGTGACCTGACAGCAGCCTTTTAAGAGCCTGAAATGCCCTTGGAGATAAATAATGATGTTGTAGCCAGTGCTCGATTGTCGTTACCGATGCTGACAGACTCTGTGAGGGGAGAGCAGCTTCACATGGGCTGCTTCAGCAGAGAGGCCACCTGCCACTGGTAAAATGATTGCCCATATAATGCTCCGTGCTGTAAAGAACCTTAACGTGCGGTCTCGAGGGCTTGGATGCATTGAATTTATTAAGTAAAATTGCACGTGTAGATATTTCATATGAAAATGAAATTGGAGGCTTTTGCTTGGTCCAGGTCGTTTAATTTTATTTTTGGGCAGCAGGGGTGTGCCCCGGTTTTACAAGAGAGGGTACAGGAAGGATGTGTGTGTCAGAAGATGATCTGCAGCTAATCCCGCCGGCTTTCTCCAGCCTGATTGCTGACTTCCTGGCTTGAAGCACATCTGGAAATTGGCACCAGATCCGGAGCAGAAAGCACCAAGCGCACGGCGGCAGAAAATCCCATTTTGCTACTGAACAAGGTAGACAACGGTGGTGAATAAAAGCAGGAGGTTGCTAATGCGCCCTTTATTTATTAAAAAGCACGCGATTGGTTTCCCCAGGTTTTTCCAATTATAGCACATTGAATGGAGGTGACATCAGTTTTGAGCTCAGGCCAGCCTATTCAACAGTCTGGCGAAGAAATTTATTAACTGGTTACCTGCCAATTGTCTGGGTTAGGGACTGTGGTACAGATGTGTTTTGAAAAGTGATAACATTGTTAGGGGCCTTGTTTGGATACAGACAGGAAAGCTACACCGGTCTCTCCAGTCTCTCTGAAGTAGGTATTTAAAGCAGTTTGTTTAAAAAAGAAAAAAAAGAAAAGGAGAAAAAAAAAAAAAGAGAGAGATTGACCCATAACTTTTTGTTGCATGGTTCCTTTATGGTCTGACCCTCCCATTCCTAGGTAGGCTTCCTCCTTCCTCATCCTGACAGACACCCGGCGGCAGGACTTTGTGACGCAGCAGCAGCATGAAGTGGCCGTCTCGCCTGCTGGCTGCTGCACTGGCTCTTACTTATCGTTTTATTGCTTACTGCTTTATTGGCTGCCTTTAATGAGGCCAGGCCCGATTTGGGAGAACGTCTCCATGCCCTCCTGACCTGCTGGCACTGAGGGTTTTCTGTACCGAGCCTCAACCCTTGCAGCCTCTTTCACAAAGCGGGCAAGGAAATGGGGAGCAGAGCAGGTCCCCTAGGGCCATCGCTCTCCTTTGCACCCGCTGGCTGCCCTGAGGCTGCTCGAACCATTAGGCTGGCCCAGGTGTCCTGGGTGAGGAGCAGGATGCTGCTTCCCGGGATGGAGGAGGTCGCGCTGAAGCCTTTCCCTACAGGAGAGAGTTTGGGTTCCTCTGTCACGCAGATGGCAATTTTCATAAAACGAGTAACATTTTTGGTGGTTCCTCCCAAATTAGGCCCAAAGTGGCCGAGATTCAAAACTTGTTGAGAAAAGTTGACTGCCAAGGTGCGAATGCCTCATTTCCTAGGCAGGCTGGCTGGAATGAGGGCTGCAAAGGAATCCAGGAGGTTGTTGGCCCTGTCCCCACCCCAGTGCCCCTCCTGATGTGTGTGTCTGACCCTGAGGAGCTCCCTGGGGAGCGTGTTCCAGGCACTGCCATCCCAGACAAAATCCTCCCTTCCGGCTGCAAAAATCTGCTTCTTCTGCTGCTATTGCTAGGGGACTTGGGCACGGCTGCTGTATTTTTTCCTCTCTGTGTTAAACCTTTTCGCTTTTGAAGATGTATTATGCTTCCTTCAGTCTTCCCCTTTCATCTTACGCCGTCAGAGCTGCCACATGGTGTTTGGGAGGGAATTTCGTGCTTGGAGATCATTTTTCCTCATTCTTCCTATAAACTCCTTCCTATCTTGTTCCCTTGATAAAACCTCTTGTGTAGCTTCTCTGTTTTAGTACCAGCTTTTGTAATGCTAGAAACCTAAAAAGACCGTGCTATATATTATGGCATAAATCATGCCATAATCTCTGCATCTCTCCTCATTGCTGTGTTTAAACTGGACAGTTTTATTTGATTGCGTTTTTCTTGGTGCCTCTACTTATTGTTTTCAAGTGATGGAGATATTTTACCTCCTGTTATTTCACTCTCTCAGTCTTTAATCCCAGTCACAAATCAGCCATCTCCTGTATCAGCTTCCTTATTAAGGAATTCAACTTTGGAAGATAACTTCTGAATGTGTGATTCTTTCTTCAATCATTTCACTTCTAATTTATATTCATCTCTATGTATAAAGAGAAAACTTGCTTTGGACATCAGTTCTAGTCTACAGCTCATCATGTTCTCTGCTGTCTTGCCTTGACTATTTTTGGCCTCTTTTGGTTAGTGATAAGAAATTGTAGACTTTCCGTATTTTCACTGACCTAGAAGATGGTGTGATGGTTCCTTTTTTTTTTTCCATCCTATTTTAGGAGAACTTGTAACCGTTGGAAAAAAAAAAAAAGCAGTCTTGGTAGTTTTAATGTATTCTCTGATTTAGAGTGAAATACAGAATATTAAAAAAGGAAAATTTGTTGAAGTGAAACTGTCATCTTTTCAAAATGAAACAGGATCATTTTTGCTTCTGAATCCAAAGTTACAGTTATGCGTGTGTTGTACCAAGACTAACGAAAATCACCTAAAAATAAAACCAAACCAGTATTTTGGCCACAGAATGAAAGAAATCCATGAATTGAGAAAGCTGTCACTTTAAATACCATGATCATCTGGATAACATATCCTTAACTGGGAAGAGTGGGATATTGTAGCCACGAATGTCAAGCTGGGGTTGACTATATCACTTTTTGATGAACTGTTGACTTTTGAAAGTTGGAGATGCAGTTGACCTGCATTAGACTTTGTCCCAAACCATATGGGGAACAGTGTGTAGCTAAAAACAAGGTTGCTCTGACTGGTACAAGGGATATTCGCCATCGTCTCTGTGGCTCAAACGCTGTTCATTTGCCTGCAGTTGCTGTGCCTTGACTTGGCTAAAACTCTGGTTTCTTAAAGCTGGGAATCTTCACCGACAAAGTTCTGTAGAATATCCCAAGACAGGGCACGCTGGGCACGGCTTCCAAGAAATACCACTCCACACTTCATAATAATATCCCATTAATGCAAAATATTTTCCTAGAAAAAGGGTGAAGCAAGGGACAGGTACTAAGCAAACTCAGCGTAGTGAGTCAAGCAGTTTCCACTGGCTGGTCAGAGTGCTACTGTGAAAGCCAGATAGCTGATATCATGTGGAAATAAAATATGTAGTAATAAAGGTGTTTTATGCATGATGACAAGGTTGAGTAATATTAAATAACATAAAGGATCAAGTGGACTTTGAGACACCTTTCTTAACACCCTCTGCAGGAAACTCCCTTTTTTTTCCTGGCTGGCCAAACTTTTAGACTTTTTACCTGTGGAAAACATCTAGTTTTTGCTTTTTTTGAAGAAAAATAATTTAAAAATATCAACTTCCACTGCAAGTGGCCTAGGTGCCACATGGCTCTCCTGAGGGCATCGCAGGTATTTCCGAGCCTGCTCTTCCTGAGCAGCGGGTTGGGTTTGGCACTGCTGGTGCCTTTGGTGGTTCCGCCGAGTGCATCACCCCTATGGTGCACACCGTGTCCCCCTCCTGAGGAGGGAGGGGACCCCCTGCCATCTCGTTCACCCCGTGGGGCCGTTCGCGGGCGCCCGGGGCCGCAGTCATGCGCGACGCGATCGGCAGGAAGCCGCATTGTGCCTTGCCCCGAGGCGGGAGGTTCGGGAGCGCGGCGGCGGCTCGGGAAGCGGGGCCTTGGAAGGAACAAACACTCGCGGCTGCAGAAGGGCGGCGTTTCCTTTCGAGTAAACACGTCATTAATCTCCGGGCCCGCATTCTTTTCCAGCGCGAGATAAGGGAGCCGCGTTGCCTTTTCTCAGGGCCCCGGCGTTGTTTTCTCTGTGGCTTGCCCTCTGCCAATGACAGGCTTTATATAATCTCTCATTTGGGGTTTGCCCAGCTCATTATGGGGGCAGAAAAAGCCTTGGACGAGGAGGCTCCTTTCTTTTTTTTAAAAAGGTCCCCATCCGTCTTACCCTCCTCTTTCCACATTTTTTTTTCTTTTTTTTTTCCACTAAAAAATTCTTTTTTCCTTTTTTTTTTTTTTTTTTTTTTTTTACTACTTGCAGCTCTGCTGAATTGGAAACTTAAGTATGCTATGTGTCCTGATACATAAAACTGGAGAGAAACTGATAGTAATCACCCTGCCTGCCTCGTTCCCTCCTGCTCCTTGGATTTTTATTTATTTCTTTTGTATTTTTGAGCCGGTCTGAGGATGCTTTGTGGCTTGGCCAGCAAGGCCCTGGGAGAGGCCAGGGATGGCACCGAGCTCTTAATTTTCAGTCGACACTGCGCTGGAGATGGGAAGCTGCTTCCTGCGCTTGGGTTCTCTGCGATGTGGGATCCACTTGCTTTGAACAGGGATTTTGTTATGTGCCCGCTGGCAGCAAGCTGGACTTCTCATAGCAGCAGCAATCAGCAGGGCTAAGGAAACAGTTTAGATAGTAAATGTGTTAAATTGGAACTTAGGGATGAAATTACAGAAGAAATTCAGTCTCCTCCTGTTTTCTTCTTCCCATTTTTTTCTCTAGGGGATAAAAATGTGCTTAGGGCTCCTAGCAGCGCGTGCCCCATGGCTGCAGCCAGCAGGGTGAGCCGTGTCTTGGTGGGGTCTGGTAGATCCCGGACATCTCCAGCTCCCTGTTTCTCCCATCTCTCTCAAATGCTCTCATGGTTTGAGCAGTCGTTTTATGGTCTCTTTGCACTAATCTGACGATGTATTTGTGTGGCCACTTGCCATCATTTTAGTTGCATAATAGCTGCAATTTTTTTTGCTGTATAGTCACTGATGTGCAGGCATTCTGTTCTTTCATGCCATTTAATTCTGACGTTCTGGGAGCTGTCAGCAGGTAGGACATTGCCCTGCAGTCTGTGAGCTGAACCGAAGGCATGACTTCATTTGGGACATATGGAGGGCAAATCTGTGGGGACTGCTACCAAAAACCTCACGTTTCTGCTCTCTGCCTTTGGCCAGACCGAACGTGCACCAGCTCCAGCTAGAGCGCTGTGTTGCTGCCCCCAGTCCTGCATGAAGCTCTGGGTGTCCATGCTCCTAGCAGCAGGATACAATGCTGGAAGTTGCATAAATCCAGCCTGAATCTGAGACCCCGGAGCAGGTGACAGGAAGCAGCTTATGCAGCCTGGTCTTAAGAGAGTTTGGTGAATTTGGGGTAGATCAGCACACCAGGGCCTGGCAGCAGATGGATTCATACAGAGATTTAATCTCTTTTCAGCCCGGTCCATCCATCTCCAGCTTGGCCTCCCTGTGGCTTTGTTCTTTCCCTTCTGTTTCTTCCCAGTCTGCCAGCCAAATCATGCATTTCCAAGGGCGAAGCAGGAGATGTCCTGAAAAAATATTAAAACATTTTTGATTCTTGCACTTTATTGGCAAAGATAGTGTTTATTCTGTGGACCTGGCAGCTCAGCTCTGCCTTTTATATTGCTACAGTAAACCGGTTGCAGGGAGAAACGCCAGGGTCTCCTCTCTCCATCTGCGGCTCTGCCTCCTCTTGCTTTTTTCCTTCCCATCCTTTAAGCATTTTTCTCGTACATCTTCCTCTCTGACTTTTTTGTACCAGGCTGGCAACACGATGGGAGTGTAGGTGGAAGTAGTTGACTTTTCTGAGAAAAAAAAGATTATGTGGTTTCTGCTAACGTGTCATTTTGTGTGCTGCCTGCATGCATGGGAGGTGGGAGAGCCTCAGAAACAAAGTGGCTGCAAAGTAGTGGGTGAGAAGGGCCCCAGTCTAAGAAGACAGTTTGATGTATGATTGTCAACGTAGTTTAAAAAGACAAAACATAGGAAGTCGAGTGTGTGCGCAGAAGGATGTGAAGGGGTGGAGATTGGGACTGCATGGCTTTGATCTTTTTGATTCTACTGGAAAAGGTAATTAGTGATCTACACGACCTCTGTGTCCTCTTCATGACTTTTTGGTGCTGACAGTCTGCTGGAGACGTGCACCATCGTAAATGACCTTCCTTGGGTGTGCCGCCGTGACTGCGGCGAGCTGGGACCGCCTTGTCCTCCGTTGCACGTGTCAACGTGCGCTGTCATTGCGGAGCTGAGGAAGTCAAGAGCCAGGAGTCCAGTTGTGTCGGTGTCTGGGAAGCAGTTGGAGCGGTCGCAATGGAGGATCCTGTGCTTACTGCCGCAGACAAATTGCATTTAAGTATTACATAGTGTGGGAGAAAGCAAGGATGGAAGTGTCATGGGATTTGGACAACCTTCATGACTTTGCATCTCTCTCTTCATATCCACAATTTCTATATGTAAGGCTAATCCTGTGTATCTGGGATTGCGCTTGGAGATGTTGAAAAACTTGTTAATGGTGGTTTGGTGCCAAAATGTTGTATTACTGAAGAATCACACCTGATTTTCCCTTGGTGAATGAAGATGTTCTGCTTGTGTTATTGGCTGTGGCTTACAAGTGCTTTTTGCAAGACTCACATAGAAATTAATTTGGTTTAGGCCATACAGCAGTCATCAAATAGAGTACAACTCCTGAGGATTCCCAGCTTGACAGGGCTTGGCTTGATTGTTGTGAAATTAACATCTCCTGCCTCCTGCACTCTGACATTTTCCTCAGCAAAGAGTTTGGTGGAAAAATATGAGTAGGTCACTAGCGAGATGGAATGAAGCTTTATCTTGCAGTGAAGGTCTGTGTTCAGGTGAGGATTGTGGCTTTTGCACTAGCTGTGAGCCTGGTTTCTGGTCCTTCCATGCTAGTCTGGGGTATGTCTAGTGTCCTGCTGAGATCTGGCTTCACAAGCCCTGTGCATCTGCTTGGTAACTGAATGGAATGACTAGATTTTGCAACCTGTACCAAAAGGATTTAGAGATGGAAGAAGATGGGGGAAGGAGAAGAGATAATTATGTCATAGAATCATAGAATCACAGAATGACTAAGGTTGGAAGGGACCTCTAGAGGTCATCTAGTCCAACCCCCCTGCACACGCAGGGCCACCTAGAGCACGTGGCACAGGGCTGCATCCAGGCGGGTCTTGAAGATCTCCAGAGAAGGAGACTCTGTCAAGGCTATGTAATTATTCCTTGGCTTTCTACATCCTATACATCACACAGGATCCTGAAAATGCTGGGCTCAGACATGGGCAATGTGCTACCAGGCAAACATTTCCAGCTGTTCCACTCAAAGCAAATCTCAGCAAGTGCCTCTGTGACTTTCCAAGTGGGAATGTCAGGGACTGACTTGTTGAGTCAAACAAAAAGCGTCACCGCTTCAAGCCTTCAGCATCCACCTTGGTAATTAAAATGTCTAATCACAAGCAGAGTGCAATATGTGGCAGCCTTCAGGGAGCTGTTTCTTAAGGTGTTTTTCCATTTTTTTTTTTTTTATTATTTAACTCCATGGTCAAGTCTACCTCGGTGCCAGGGTTTGCTTAACCTTAATCTTGTGAGCAGGCTTATTGAATTTGGCCAAGCCCTGACTAATGTGTAATGAGCTCCAGGTTGCCTGAGACTTGGCAGAATGGTTATCCTCTGTGCAGTTGCATAATGGCCTGACCCCACGTAACCACTGCTTGTGCTGGCAACGTCTTCAACTCATCGTCCTTTTCCAAGTTCTTGGAGTCTTGCTCCAAGGCCTCAGGCTTCGCGGAGAGTCCACTGGTTGAGGTGTGCCCTGAGTGCTGAAACCTGGTGGCCTAAAATGGACGGGGCATTTTTATCGTCTTCCACCGGGGCAGAGGAGGTGGGGAGGGAAAGTGCGTCGAGAAAATGCCAAGTGTTAACATCAGCCAGGGCTGAGGGAAAACAAAGGCGCCTCCATCAGCAGTTGGATCTCGGAGAGGAAACTTCTCCCTGCATGGGCGGCAGGTCGTGCCCGCCTCCCTTCCGCTTGTGATGCCGTGCGGGCCATGGGCGACGGAGCCCGCTGGGAGCCAAATGCTGCTCTCCAGGGAGAGCACGGCTGGAAGAAGAGGATGTTAAGGCCATGGTGGTGGCATGGATAGAGAAGAGGGCTACTACCCGCCTCTGTTTCCCTAAATAATGTCTCCTGCGGAGTCGTGGAGCTCCCAGCTGTGTTGTTCCTGTCAGGCTTGGGATGAGAAAGGGTCAACTGAATCAAGGACATGTTGCACTTTGCATTGAGGCGAGTGAAGGATTTGCATTTCAGATATTTCCCACAGCCAGGATGAGGGCTGGGGGCCACCTCTGCTGCCGTGCAAGGGCGCGGGGTCCCCGGGATAGACGTGGTTAGAACCAGTTTTGTCACTGCTTCCCTTGCCCCCGGGGAGCCTGATGCCAGTGACATTCGCAGCTGTGAATCGGTCATCTCAGGAGCTGGACAGGCTCTGCAAGAAGCAACAGCACTGAGGAGGGCTGCCTAAAACCATGTGCTGGAAACTCTTCCCCTTTGAAAGTTTCTAGGTATTTTTTATTATCCAACATGTGATTTTAATAAGGGCAACTGGAGTGAGTGTTGGTGAGGCTTTTACTACAAATGAATGCACCAGAAATTGGTAACTTAGCAAACATATTCTTTAAGTATATTTTAAGGAAATCTGAACAAATGTTTACATTTGCAGTGAATGGGGTGGAAAGGGGCTTTTCGAGGGAACGTGTGAAATTTTACCACACTCAACAAAGGTTTTCGGCTAATGATGCGAGAGGAAAGAAATCCAGAGAGTGTAGAAATGTTTCACCTCGACTCCGAAATGAAATATTGGGCCATGGAAATGCTGAGATAATTCACCTAGACTCAAAATCTGATCCAATTACAACCAATCTTGAAATGAAAACACAAAATCTTTTGGGGGATTGATCAAAGTAATTTGCCTCAAACCAAAATGAAACCTGTTGTTATAATTTGCCAGAAGTCACAGCAGTGATTCAGATGTTGGTTGGATTTAAGGCTGTTTTGCTTCCCTCTCTTACTCAGTTCAGCCACTTGAGAAATCCATTATTTGCCTCCTTCTTACTGAGTATCTACAGATGAAAATAAATTGTTACTTCTCTTTATTGTTCTGTTCCCATAAGGCTGACATAGCAGAGAGAAGGAACCGGATACTTTTCCTAACGAACATGACATTGGGTAGATTGTTTATAGTATTTCAGCTACAACAGAAATCAAGGTCATTAATGGCGGAATTAAGAGGCTGTGGGGCTGCGTGAGGACAAAACTGGTCATGCACAAATTTTATAACGACTGATGCAGGAGGAAAGGATCTGGCGCAGATCAGTGCTGCCTGGCCGCTAGCTGGAGGAAACGATCCTTTTACAAAAACGAAAAGCCGATCAAGCCTTGTTTGGAGAACACAGAGCCAAATATAGACCCTATCGCATTTCCTTCCCTCCTCCTTCCGAAGCTCTTGTCCTTTTGAAGTGCGTTTAAATGGGATGTGGATAATTGAGTGTGTGAATGACCAAATGAGCACTCTGTTGGTTTAACCGATTGGTCTCAGTTGCTGATTCCTGTTTTGTTTTGGATGATTTTCAGCCCAATTGCCCTGTCAGCTACAATTAGAGCCATTAATATGACAGCTTAAAGGTCACAAATGACTTTCCCCAGTCACTTGCACAATGAGGGCCAGGAGACAGTCACAACACACTGTTTTCAGCTCCCTTGTTGTGTGTTGATAGTTTGCTTGAATTGATGGCAATTGCAAATCATTGCGTAAAACTGATCAAAAGGGCCAGGCGACTTGTTTAGAAGGAGAATGATTGACTGAGAAATAAAGTTGCCACACCAGCAAACATTTGGATGAACTTTTCATGCTTAGGTAAGAAGGCTTCTGATTCTGCATAAAGGGGAAATTTTAAATTGTTAGATTCCCTCTATCATGCCAAAGCTACACACACACACAAAATAAATTGGATAGTATTGGTATGTGCACTGTGACTTTTTCAACAAATCTATTTAAGGTTACTTTATGTGGCTAGAATAACAGTTACCATGGGTTTAGGCTGAGTGAGAGTGTGTATATATATATATACATGGATAGTCTCTTCCAACTAAGATTTACACTTGTGGGGATGAAATAGGAAAGGGGACAGCACAAAACTAAGGGAGTGCATTTGGCTTGAGCTTAGTGGAAGCTAAGTCCACTAAGGTTGCCCGAAGGCAGTGCTGATCACAACAGCCAAGATCCTTGGCCAAAAGCATCAGCTCTTTTTTTAAGCTATTTGCTCAGGTTGACCCATTCTGGTCATCTCAGAGGATGAGACCTGAAAACACGTGTGTGAGAGGCTTGGCAAAGTTCCCCATAACCCTGTAAGCTGAGCCTGGGTAGAAGATCTTCCTTTTTCACTCCTCAGAAAACTTAAAATTTAGAACTATGTTGAGAGGACTGGATGGGAATTGCATTTCAGATATTTCCTGCTCTTTTTCCACTGAGAAACTGAGGCATCAAACTCTTGGGGGTCTCAGTCTCTTTACAAGTGAGAATTTTTTGGCCATGGTATGGCCAAAATTGTATCAAAGAAAATATTGTCTGGTTGTATAATTGGCCTTTTTTTAGGAAAACAGAGACAGAAGGTATCCAAACTGCCCGTATCAGTCCATCATCAATTTCTATAGACCCAAAATCTAGCCGTAAGGCTTCAGTTAGTGAGAATTCACACACAAAGCAGAAGGTTGTGTCTGATGAGGGTCTCTTTGTAAGCTGATATTATCTGATATTTTCCTTAACTGCTTGGATGTTGGAAAAGATGCGATTTGCAGATGCCACCAGGCTGGGAAGGGCTTGCAAACAGGCTGGATCAGGCTTCCAGACAAGGTCACACAGACTGGGGAAGTGGTGTGAAAAGAACAACTCACAGTTTGATCAGGACAAATGTAAAGTTCTACAGCTTGGCAGAAATAACTGCAAGTGACAGTGCAGGATGGGGACGTATGCTGGATAAACGACCTGTAGCCCTGGGCACGTGTAGTAGGTCACCAGCTGACCATGAGTCAGTGACATTGGGGTTTTTGCAGAAGAGACAAATGTCACGAACCGTAACCTGCAAGATGTGACAAATGATCCTTCCACTTTACTCGGCTTTGGAAAGACTGTGAGTAAAGTGCTGAAGGGACTTGCTCCAGAAGAGAGCAATGAGGATTATCAGAAGTTGAGCTGACCTTGAGGAGAAGCTGAAAGAACTTGGGTGAAAAACCCAAGTAAAGGCCCCATTTGAACTATTTTCAAGTAGCTAAAAGATATAAGAAGATGCAAACAGTCTGTGGCTGAGGCAAGAAACAGCAGCACAGATTTGAATGTGAGCATAAATCTAATGTAGGAAAATACTAGAATAAAAGGCCAATGAAAACTAGAGTCCATTTCACAGCAGATTTTTAAGAACTGGTTGGACAAAGTATTGTCAAGACAGATCTAGATATATTTGATACCTCTGGAAAGTACAGGTGAAGAAAGGGTTTTCCTCCTTCTTTGAGAAGAGGTGAATATTTCCCTCCTAGACCAGCTCTCTTGTGTTTTAATAATGAGGAACTGATGTTTATGTGAGGTGCAGATCCTTTCTGATGAATTGCTCAGATATTTTCATCAAGCAGTTGTTAGAAGTTTTGCAGCCAGCTCAGAGATTGTTGGACATGACTTCCAGTTAAGTCTGTAGAGTTTTATCTAAAAAAAAAAAGGAGTTTAGGTCTCGTTTTGCAGGATTGTACAATCTAGACAAATTCTCCATTTATTTCTAACGAAGCAGCACCATATGCAGGCTTCCATGAGGTCCAGGGGTCAGTGTGTTGCACAGTTTATTTCCTTCAAATCTTGTCTGTAGCTGGTTCCTAGTGAAGGTAGCCAATGCTTTTAAAAATGAGCAGCAGGAGTCCTTTCTATCAGTACGTTTCCATCCATGTTTGGGCAACACAATGAATACAGATGTAGTAGGAAACTTTTGATTATCTATAGGATTTTTCTGGGACAGCTTCAAAGCTCTCTGCGGTTAGTTATATTCTCGGACTTAAAACGGGTTGTCTTGTGTTCAGAACTCTTGCTTAATTTTCCGGTTTAATCTATTGGCCAAACATCGTTAATTTTGTCTTTGAGGCATGGAGCAGCTTTGATGGAGTCTTTTTTTAATTTGCTGCAAACGCTGGCCATCACCCTGTGCAGTCATAAACAACATCCTGTCTGCTAATGAGAAAATTCAAGTTATTGTAGTCACATGTCTTGTGGAAATACACTGTAGTGCCTAGAAGAAAAAAAAGTCCTACTCTGTTCACCTCCTGTCCCCAGCGAGCACAGGCGTTTGGAGTATTGCCAGGGAGAAGTTTCCACAAATTAAGATATTTAAGGAAAAATGAGCATTGCCTGGTGAAAGTGAAATAATTCATGTTATATGTGTATCTTTTTTTTCCCGTCTACTTTGATGAGTTATCTTTCCTATCTATAAGCATTTAAAAACTTATACCCTAAATGCCCATCTGGCTAATCAGCTGTTATGCTTAACTATTCCTAACAAATTCAGATCTGTAGGTCGTGACCTGCTTGCATGTGAAGTGGGAAATGAGGATATTCCATTAGATACGCAGTAAACCAGTCACTTCATGTTGATACCCTCTCATCACTTTCCTCTCTCTCCCATCTCCTGTAAACCTTTTTCTGCTTAGAAAACAAACTTGTGTGCATGTATGATCACAGAGGATTTGGCAAAAGTTCAGTATGGGAAGTACTACGAGTCCAGCATAGCAGAAGGTACTTGGGCCTGTCATGTTTTTTCCTGTTTAGGCCTTTTTTCCTTTAGGCACCAGTTTTAACATCTGTGGAAGATCTGTGAGGGAGCTTGTTGGTTGGAAGGCACAGCCCTGTGTTTCATCCTCCTGTTGAGATGATACCACAGCAAGGGGATAGCCCTGGTGCCATGAAGGCAACTGCACAGCTCTGCATCAGAGTGATCTGCGGTTTGAGCACCATATTCCTTCTCCATCAGGAAACCTGTCCCATAGCGGCAGATCCATGCTGCTACAGACTTTCTTGGCTCTGGGCTTGCTGGTAACCAGTGTATCAACACTGTATGTGTTGATAGCAGCTTATACAGCGTAGACACATCTGAGGTCTTGTCTACGTGGCAGAAATGCACAGTAGGGATACAGTATGAGCAGGTGGCCTAGGGATATGTTGTCTTTGTGCCTTCCCTTCTTCCCCCCACCAAACAAACTGGCAAACTACCCTTTGAAACAGCTGGAGCCGTCCTTGGCACGTAGGTAGCAGGTGATCCCCGAAGGTCCGACGGAAGGACTGGGAGCAGGAGTGTTGCTCCCTTGCTGCCGGTGCCACCGCCGGAGTTTTCACTCTCGACCTGGTGTGTTTGCAGAGCACGGCTTTGTTGGCTACTTCCAAGAACTGATGTCGAACAACACGCTGCCAGACTACAGCCAGGGGGAGTCCTTCTTCACCGTTTTTGGAGTGTTTTTCCCAGCTGCTACAGGTACTGTATGTTTTATTCTCTCCTCTTTTCCTCTGTAGTTGCATCTCAGAGGTGAGCCAAAATACTGGGGCAGACTCATGCAGAAGTCAAAATATGCTACCTTTCCTGGAAGTCTCAGATTTGGCGCAGTTTTATCCCATTCACTTAAATATGCTCTTTTCTCTCTCTGTGGTCAGAAATTCCTCATCACAGCTGTGAGTGCTGAGCTGCTATTGCATTGATCATGCAGCATCCCAACAACCAAAGACCGGCATTAGGACCTGATCTTGGCTGATGTTATTTGACCATAAGATATCAAGCCTTTTTAAAACTGCCGATTTTGATTCATCTCCTGTGCCTCGGACAGCAGCTCTTCCTGGGCGAACCTCATGATTTGATTTCACCAAAGGGGTAGGAAGGCTGCCAGGGGACTTTTCATTGAGTCTTATGGGTGCAGAGCTGGGCCGATCCCCCATCACTCAAAATGCTCTCCCCACGCTCCGGATTTTCCTCAGCATTACAGACATCCCTTTGTGCGAGGGTGGCAGCGGAGCTCAGCCCTGGTGCCTGCCCGTGTTGATTGCACCAGCTTTCCTGATGCGACACTTGGCGTGTGACGCAGGCTGGTGGCATGGGCTGCGCGGTACCATCACTTTGCTTCCCTGCTGACGTGTTTGTGAAACACTATCGGATGCTTTAATATTATCCAGTCTCTTAAATTGACAGCTAGATCGATGTCACCTTTCTGAAGCTGGCAATCTCTAGCAGGAGTGAAATAACTATCAATTTGGGTTACAGTACCCTTTGTTGATGCTGCCTTTTAAGCTGGAAAAAGTACCGATTACAAGCAGTTTCCATAGCGATGAATCCTTGGATTATAGAATGAATTTGCGGAGGATTAGCTCTAAGCAACTAGCCGAAAGTTGTTCGCAGAATTGCTGCAGTACAGGGCAACAAACTGAGAGGCTTTATGAAGTAAAGGAGTGCTCTGCTAGCATAAAAAGTCACTCTGTGCTCATGCAGTCTCAATGGGTGCGAAGGGCCCATGTTACCGAGTCTTCCTCTTCACTGCAGCCCAGCTGCAGCACCAGGGCCACACAAACTTTATACTTTTTTTTTTGGAAATACTCTCTCCTAGCTCATCCGACTGGCTACTCTCTTCCTCTGGAAGACTTGCATGCCCAGCCTATGGGCACCATGGAGAAGGTGGCCTCTGCCCTCTTTCTTTACCATGCCTGGCCCAAGTGAGTCCCCCAGCCAAGGGGATCTTCCTCATCAGTCTTGCCTCTGATGCTGCAGAGCGACTTTTTCCAGCTCTCTGATTATAGAAAGAGGAATATTTATGACAAAGTGGTGTAGAAAATTAGGAGGGGTGTTATTAAATGATTCTTCATCACTGCTAATGCTTTGCTGCTAGGAAGAAGGCCAAAGCTAATAGATGTAATTTATTTAAAGCCCTGGCAGACTGTTACTTTGTTAGTTAGAAGCAATAGTACCAGTAGCAACATTAAATATTATCTGATAATACAGTTTGAGCTTATGAATAATTCCTTCAGTTGCTGCACAGTGTTTACATATATTCTTTTTAATTACTTGGTTGTTTACTGGATTTACAGTGTTTCTTTGTAATAGCAGCATCTGTGGTAGTACATAACAGTTCTCATTCCGGTTACTACCGTACATAACATTGTAGATTTGGAGAGCAAGAAAAAGTATTGTTGTGTTAGATTTGCTGCCTAAAAGAACTCGGGATCTAAATAAGACAAGTTAAAAGGGCAAGTGATGGGAGTGGTAATTTCAGAAGTGCTGGGAATAAAGGATTCATCTAGGGATGGCTGCAGTGCCTGGGTAGAGATACGGGTTAGCTCTATCACCACGCCGGGCTCCTGCACTACCCCGCAGTCATTCTTGGGAGGTTTACCTGTTATCCCATTTGGTGCGTGAGTCATGCGGAGCTCATCCAGATACTTCCAGGGTTTTGTTCCCAGTTCTGCAGCGACAAGGCTGAAGCATTGGGAACAAACCCCTTTGGTGTTGAATCAGATACAGCAGAAATCCCGGGAGAGGTTCAGTGCAACAGCATGTTGTTTAGTTCTGAGATCCCTCAGAACTTTGAGCCAATTTGAAATGTTACTTTGACCCAAAGCAAAATGTTCTGTTTAGCTTTTGTTTAATGCCTTGTTTATTCTTTTTAATTTTTAGCATATTCTAGTTTTGAATCTAAGATGCTGTTTGGCTAATAGGAAATTTAAAACAAAAAAGACTTGAGAAATGATGAAAGATGATGTTTGGGCCTTTCTGAAATGAAGCGTTCCCCTTTGAAGTGAAATGATTTTAATGTCTTCAAGATAAAGTCTTTATTCTGCATCTGAAATTGTTACCTGAATTCAGCTTATTTAAGTTTGTTCTCTGGAGTTTGGTGAAAAGTGTTCTAATTGTCTGTTTCCACCAGAAATAACACTGAAATGGAAGAAGCACAGGCTAGTAGCTCTAAACGCTGCTCCCATGGAGGCTCCTTGGGGAACTCAACAGGGAGCTCAGCTCTGGGCTGGAGCCCCAGCAACGTTTCAGGTGGCAAAGTTCAGAGTAACAGAAAGGTGGTTCATGAATCAGAAGCTGTTACTAGATGGCCCTGCGTGGAAGGGACAAGGGATGCAGTGTGTTGTTAGGAGCGTGTCCTGCAGTCTGTGATGACTTGTGAGCCCAGACACATCAGGCTCCACTGAACACATCATCCTGGTGTGACACAGGGCAATTCCTGCTCTGTCCCTCCCCGCATTGCAGGGCCAGTGGCTTCCATGTCAACCCAGACCTGGAAATTTGAGAGCCCTGGATAAGAGGCCATTGGCAGTACCAGCTTGGCCATTGCCTTGACCCAATGCCCAAGTGAGGCAGGCTGCCTCCTGCCAACATCCTCTTTAGATTGATTTTTTTTTCCCATGTCTTATTGTTTTCTCCATTTCTTTGTATTTTACTGGAACAACTCCAGCAGCATGAGGGAAGTTATCTCAGTTTTACAGTTGAGTGGTGGTAAGCAGGGACCGAGCCTTTTGCTTGCTGGGTAATAGCTGTTGAAACCATTTCAGCTGGATATAGAGTACAGCTTCCAACAAAGTTTGTCATTTAATAATAGGGAAGCAGCTAAGTGATCCAAAACATACAAACAGAGCTGACCTGGACGTGAATGCATGGGTATGGAAGTCTCAGATTTGCTGGTTTAGATTAAAAAAGATGAAAATACTTGTTCTGGAAGGTATGGACATGTCCAAATAGGTGGACCTAAATATCTAGAAATTGCAGGCATTAATCAACAGCATTTATTTTTTGAATTACTGCAAATATCTTAATGTGCATTTTTTTTTAACTGTGAAGTGACACTCAGCTTCCCACCTAGCCAGGGCTGTGTCTGTGGAAGAATCTCAGGAGCTGCCTGCCCACGTTCAACTCAGCTCTGCACAGCGGTGGTAGCAGCAGCCCCAACCCGTCAATGCAGCTTGAAAATAAAGTTAAACATTTCTGCTGTGCAGAGAATGGTTTTCTTTCCTACTAAATCCCAAAGGTTTTCCTTATAATGAAAGACGTGTGTTGTCATGTGATACAAGAAAGTAAGACAGTGTTTGAAGCAGTGTTACTGGAAAATATCATTGTCCTGAAACCCCTTCTGAAACAGACCATATCTGGCCCTTGCAAAATGACAGCAAATAGATTTAGAAGTTTTGGGCTAAGTTATCAAATGATGTAAACTGGCACAACTCCACTGAAGTCTGTGGAGAGGTGCCAGCTTACATCAGTGGAGAATTTGGCCCTTCTTTAAAAATTAGCTGTAATTCTTATCTAAGATTTTCCATTCCTCATCTCTTGGGTGAAGGAAAAAACCTTTTGCACTTTGTAGTAAATTTGCTGGAAAACGCAGCGGGTGTTTGCGGCGGTCGTATCTGCAATTATAGACCAGCCTGAGCTGGTGGAGCTGATGATTGTGTCTCACTGACAAGGTAGGTGGTCCCCTCGTGCACGTATCTACTGCCTGGATGATTCCCAGGACAGGATTACGTTGGGAATAGCTGCAACGTACAGGCTGTCTCAGCCATAATTTCCTGGCTGGGTTGACAGTGTTTTCATGCTTCCT
Organism: Crypturellus tataupa; assembly: GCA_034781795.1. NCBI lineage: Eukaryota > Metazoa > Chordata > Aves > Tinamiformes > Tinamidae > Crypturellus > Crypturellus tataupa. The sequence continues at coordinate 80,797 of JAWLRI010000857.1, read as the reverse complement.
TGTCCAGAAGCTTTGTCATTATCTGCTGCTCCACAAGATAATAACCAGTGTGGAAAATCCAGCCTGCTATCTTGCTGAAACAGAGAAGTGGATAATTTTCTCTCTGGACAATCTGCAGATATCATTGCCTGAGTTCAGAAAGGATTGACCACTTCCTTAGGGACAAGTCTGTGTCTGGAGGAAGCCATGTCCCACCTTCTTTTCTTAGTAGAATTGTATATGTGCGTGTGTAAGTTTTTTTTTTTTTTTCCTTTGGAGGAGTAGCTGGAGTTAATGGTAAAGCTGCTTCTGGCTATTTGCAAGTCACACCAGCGCTTTATTTGGCTGGGAGCGACAGTTCATTGTTGGTGGAGTTAGTTCAGGTTTTTTGAAAGGAAACAGGTTGTTCTTTCATTGAACAGTGTGATGGTTACTGTGCTGCTCATAGCGTGCTGCTCACAGAAGAGCTTCTCTGCAGTGATCTTTGGCAGCTGTCATCCTGTCTGGAAAAAACCCTGTAGAGGTTGTAGAGAGGCAGCTTTGGTGTTGCGCATACTTGTGTCCCTTCTGCACCTTGGATCCTGACGGATCTAAGGCTTAGTTGTGGCACGAAGGAGAAAGCATAGATATATTTGGCGGAGTTTGCCCATTTAACTCTGTGTGTCGTGGTCTCAGGCCTTAGCAGTGAAAGCCGTGAGACTCTGGTGGCCTCTTGGGGTCCTTGGTGCACTCTTCATCTGGCTGCTCGCGCTGCGTGTGGGTCTGTGGAGTGAGATAACAGGCTACTCTGGGTCCTGCAGTTGTCGTTGCTCACATGACTCATGGCTTCAACTTTTTTTTTCCTTTGGTCCAGAAAACACCATGCTGGTGTTTCCCCAGTGCTTTGCTGAGGTAAGAGCTTGGATGAGGAAGAGGTGAGTCAATCCCAAGCTGGAGGATTTAGAGAGGATGCCAGAAAAATGGAAAATTTGGGAAACTTGTCCAGGATTAGCTGTTAGATTAACAGCTGTCCTTCCAACAATAGTTTGCTCCCTTTGGAAGAAAGGTTCAGTTCTGTTTTCTGCTCTGCCCCCTGCTTTGCAAATTAACGTGTCACAGGAACTGCTTTAGAGATGCTTCATTTAGCTTGGTGTTTGTGACAATTTCCATGGACTTCTGCCTGCTGGGAGCTGCAAAATGGAAGGAGTCCATAGAAATTGAAGAGCAGCTGGAGTTTAGACCCGTTGTGGAGATGAAGATGGCTGCTGGGTGGGCCTTAGATGATCAGAACAAAAGCAAACAAAGCCTGACCTGATGTGTGTGGCAACCTGTGAGTGACTTGCGTTCATTAAAGCACTGTCTTCACTCAACACAGTGAGGAGAGGAAATGTTCTGATTCCCATTTAACTGATGAGGAAACAGGGTTATAAAGGCACACAGTGAGCCCAAGAAAGAGCAGGGTGTTGAGCCCATATTCCAGGATTAGCAACTCAGCCATGGTAGTTGATCTGCAGTTATGCAGAGTCTTTGGAGAAGGCACTCAGTGTGCTGAAATCTGTTGGAATAGCAGCACGTTCCCCCTATGGTGGGATTTGTTCCATGACTCCCATCTACCCTTTGCCTCAAGAGAAAATCGACCCAAGTGGCAGTCAATTCCTGTTCAAGCTTGAAAGTGCAGTGCCTTGCTGAACTGGAGCTGTAGTCACTTATCTGCAGCCTCGCTTATTTGCAGGCTGACTTCATCATTCGTGTACAGTACTAAAATGAGGAATCGCTGCCGAGCTTGGCGACGGAATGGTGGAACAGCGTCCGGTCCCTCACGCTCCGGGCTGGAAGATGCTGCGAGCGCTGTGGAGCCGGCGGGTTCCTCCTCCTTGTTGTCCTGCAGTGATCTCAGCCTGGTTCCCAGGGACTGTCCCGGGAGCACTGCTGGCTGGCAGCTGGCCCACAAGTCCTTATGAAGAAGTTAGCACAACACAGAAGGAATGATCAGTTACAGGCAGAAGTTAATGTCTTAGAGGGATTCTTCTGTCCTATCTTCAGAGTGTTCAGATTCTCACTGAGGTTCTAACTGCAGATGTTCTGTTTTTTTCTGGATGACATCTAAAGTGCTTTAGGAAAAGTTTTAGCATGATTTGACCAGAAGACTGGGGATTTCTTGCCCAGTCTGCCATGATTTCCTTTCAATTGTGGGTAAAGTCTCTTTGCCCTTTTATACATTGTATTCCTAGCCCCAAAATGGAGAATGTAATCCTTTGCTTCATCCTTTGCTCTTTTTTCTTTTTCCTTTCTTGCCTCTTTAGATAGTAATCTTTTAGGATAAGGACCGTCCCTGGTCATACAATACCCTGTACTGTGGCCTAAAATAACAGCTGGGTACTTTGTCCTTAGTTCTGCCGTGTGTTTTCTGTGTGACGTTGGGAAAATCACTTACCCTTTCAGTGCTTCTATTTCCCTCTCTGCAAAGCAGAGATAATGCCTGCTTTGCCGGGCTGTGAGCAATGCCTGAGCACCGATCTGTGCGTGGAGGGTGCCACGTACGTGCAGGGCAGTGTTATTCCATCTGCTAAGGGCACGTGTGATAGTCATTAAACGCGGACAGTGCGAGTCATTCTCTAATAGCGGTTGTCCCTCCTGAATGTGGGCACATACAATAGATTTGGGTCCAACTGGCTGTGCCTGGGCTGGGTAATATGGCCCGCTGAATGCCCTGCTGTGATGAACGGTAGCATTTTTCTTTCAACAATCGGGCAGCACTGTCTTCTGTGATGTTTGCATTAAGATAAGATGGGTTTTGTTCAGATTTCTGTTTTTTTTTCCCCCACAGCTTTGTTCAAACTGGACAAAGGGCTCTCTGTGGAGTGTTAGTGGGGACTTGTTTCTGTTAAAGACGTGAACAGCTACTTACCAAGCAATAAATGTGAACCAACGTTTGTATTTGTGGCAGTGGAAGGACGTGGTATAGGTACTATTCTGAAATTGATTAAGGGCTTAGCTCTAAATTATATGATATGTTATAAAATATATGTTATGTTCTATAATTTAGATTAACTCCAGATTATATTTACGTCTACAAAACACAGGTGTGATGGCTGGGTTCAATATGAGTGGCGACCTCCAGAAACCTGCTACCAACATCCCCCTGGGTTCTCTGGCAGCTATAGGCACCTCGTAAGTAATAGATTGGGCAGAACGTGCTGTTTGGAGCCTGCCTGGGATGTGACCAATGCATTTCATATTCCCATCAACCTTTTATGACTCAGCCATCTGGAAAATTGAAGTCTGGCTCGTGTTCAAACTATCATCCATTACCACCACCTACTCTGGATGGGCTGGAGATTCATTAACGCACATATAATCAATTCTTCCTCGTCCTTCCCCCTGCCTTGGCCGGGCAGGAGGCTGTTAGCTCTGCACGGGTTGCACCGCTGCGCTCAGGCTGTCCCAGAGCACAACATAAGGTTCGTGAAGGCCTGGAGTGCGTTGTTTTGTCACCCATTTTACTGGCTGCCTTTTTTGCTATTGATGCCAAAGTGCATTCTGTGCAAAAGGAGAAAATATATAGTTTTTACTACATGAGAAAATGGAGTAAGAGAGGTAAAATAACCTACCCACCTGAGAGGCCAGAGGAGCCCAGCAGCCCGCACCCCGGAGAACTGTGCTCTCCCCTGGATGTTAGGTATTAAAAAAAAAACTCATTAGGTTCCTTTTTATTGCTACCTGAAGTACCTTTGAAAATACTGCCTTTAATTATGTACCCGGATTCAGACAGGAAGGAAAACCTTTTTCACTTGAGTGGGATTCCTGCTGAAACCGGTGCTTGTCTTTATTCAGTTTAAGGGATTTTAGAGAACATAAAAGTATCACGGATTAATTGCCGGTGGCTGCTCTCGTCTCTACTGGCTGGACTTTGCAGGCACACTAGATTTTTCCTCCAGCTGAACACTGGGAAAGAAATCAGCCATCACAGGAGTGATCATGATTTGCAAAAGGTATAGGCTGTAAATGAGGCTCACTGGGGTCTTTTAGCACTGCTGCCAGATCAGGGGACCTGTGCACACGCAGGATTGTGGTATTCCCTTTATGTGCCCGGCAAGAGCATGCTCTGGACTGCAGGTTTTTGTGTCAAGCAGTAAGGGTCACTCTGCTGCTCTCCCTGGTGCACTGCAGTGGGTAAGTAAGTGCATGGGTCTTAAATTTAGGCTGCTGTAGAAGCACAGCCATACAGAGGGATCAAAGGCCAAGCTCGTAGGTACTTGACCTTCTTTGGGCTCTGTGGGCTAGTGGGTAAAATTCTCTGTGTTTTTGTCTTGCTGGAAACAAATTGTTTGTCTTTGTTATTTGCAGATGGTTTCTGTATATGGTCTTTGTCTTTTTGCTGGGAGCTGTTTGTACCCGTCAGTCACTCCGCTATGACTTTATGATAGCAGAGAAGGTAACGTGTTCAAATGACTTAGGGTGGTTTTGTATAATGGTGCTTTCAGGTTTCCAGCTGTGCTGTTGAATGCTCAAACTTTTCCAAAAGCCTCGGGAATTTGGGTACCTCTTATGGAAATTCAGGGGGATTTTCCCACTGCAAATCCCAATGTACAATTGATTTGAATAGCTTTCCATTCACCAGCGTATCCATAATGCTGAACCTTGGTATAATCACCCAGCAATAGCTTTAAGAGCTAAAATATGCTAATGTGCTCCAATGACAAATGCTGCATTTTATTCGGTGTATCCCGTTTCATTGGTGAAAGCTTAAACCAAATTGAATTTCTAAAGAACCACACTGCTTATCTTTACTTAGGCAAGCAAGCTTACATTTTCCTATCTTGTGTATTGTAATTGCAGTGTGAGAAATAGGATTATTAACCTCTGAGCAGTCCACGTTGGTGTATATGTGTATGGAGGAGGTTTGTCTTGATACAGGCAATGAACCTTATTGCAGGCCTTCAAAAGCAGAGCAAGGGCTTTTGGTGTGCGCCACTGTCTTACTTTAAATGGAATATGGAAGGATGATTTTCAATTTTTTCAGCATTACCCAAAATTCTATACTCACAATATTTGTCACTGTTTATGTGGTTAAATTAATTTCAAATTTCTTTCACTTACATCACTTATAAGATGATTTTAATATAATATATCAATTTGTAACTATAACTTCATTTTCTCTCTAAATAAAATAACCTAAGACTTTCTCTACTTCCCATCATAAACTCTGAAATATTCATGGGGTTCCTGTCACTTTTTACTACTTGAGAAATTATCTCTATTGCAGGGAGAAAAGAACGAGTCTACCTTCTTTAAGGCAATGTTTTTGTTATGTAAATGTGACAGCCTTAGTGGGTGAACAGTACAGAAAATAAACGTTACCTTTAAATGAATTGGTTGAAAAGGAAAAGATTTTTATACTATATTTTAACTTCAAAACCCTCTGAGGCGAAAAAAATGAAAATCTTCCCAGAAAAAGAACCTGAAGATATTTAGTAGTGTTAAATATCAAAAAACAAGAAAGGTAAACTCAGTTTTCTCTTCCCCTGCACAGTACAGAAGAATAGTGCAGTCAGTGTATTCATGCTGCTGCTTTGACTTCCCCTAAGCTGTTTTATATTTTAATGACTTTAGAAAGAGAGAGAGAAGTTCATTAGAAATGGAGCATGCAAACTCTCCATTTCTGTCAGTCACAGGTGAATGAGTGTTTGGCTCATTTTCTGCCTCGCAAAACCTGCTTTCTTTTTTTCAGCATACCAAATAAGACACAGTAGTTTCACTTCGAATGGCCTAGAAGTGCCAGTTTCTAACCAAGTATTCATGCTCTCTATGCTTAAAACCAACAACAAAACCTTTCATCAGCCTCTGTGAAAAGGACTCGTCCCCTCCAGTCCTGATTGGAATGTCAAGTGCTGCACTGAAATCCAAGTGGTTTTGGCAACTAAAATAATGTACGAAGCCTGGCACAGATGATCTGTCATTTGAGTATTTCTCAGACAGGGCTCGTGTTTTAGTAGAGGGAGGGACAGGCTGTGGTGCTGGCCTCTGCCGCCAGCCGTTCCTGCCAGCAAGTCCCCCTGCTGCAGTTTAGGCAGGATGCGTCCAGATCACAATTCCTTATTTTTTTCCCCACTTTGCCTTCATTTTCCTGTTACCTGTGCCTTGCCTTTCTTTACGACTCACTTCCAGCCTTGGGACAGCAGCTGTTTGCTTGCAGGTCCTGGGTGGGCAAAGTGCCTTGTTAGCACCAGGGCTTTAGAGATTTTCAAGCTTCACATTCACTTAAGGAAATTCCTTAGTTACTGAACACAGGAAAATAAGGTCATTGTATTATATCCTTTGGAGCATGTTTTTTGAGATGTCATTTGTTGGAGTTGGTTTTACTGTGGCTTTTCTTTCACGATTGGCTTTTCCCTCTGGGACACAGGCGCTTGTCTTCCTGTTTTGGATAGCTCAAGCCCTGCGTAGCTTTTCCTGTACGATGCTCTCTGTATATAAGTGCTCTCTCCTGAAATAAACTCACTTCCAGTTACTTAAGGGGAATCTAATAGCTGCTGCTTCACTGCATTTGCTCCAAGTGACAAAGAATTTCTTGAATATGAGCTTGTCAAATGGCTCTGTCAGTACAGGATGTTCAGTGTTAAATTACTTTTATGGGATAATTTTCTACTATTAATTGCTTGCAGTTTCTGCCATAGGCCATTTAAATTGCTGCTTTTCCATGGCTCACTCTGTTCCTTTTGTAATGTCATAAATATATGAATCTCTCTTTGAAAAAGAAAAGCATTTACAACTGCACGGGGTTTCTTAAAGAGTACTGGTGTCAACTTCAGGTTTTCTGTGCTTTTTGCAGGTGTCCTTGGTGGGTTTCCTGTTTTTGCTAGGGTTGTATATCTCCTCACTAGCCTCCTGCATGGGAGGGCTCTATGGAGCACCCAGGATCCTGCAGTGCATCGCCCAGGAGAACGTCATTCCCATGTTCGCCTTCCTCGGACGCGGGGTCAGTAATCCTGGTTGGGAGTTAGTGTCAAACCGTAGCTGGGAGAAAAATGGATGATTCAAGCAGCTGGTACCACTACATCTAACATGTGGGATGGAGGATATGTGAAATACAAGGAGTGACCGCCAGCTCCTTCCGTTCTTATCTCTCCCCTGCCCTCCCATTTAGGGCAAAGGATTTCAGCTTTTCTGTAAACACTTCAGTGAAATGGACTGTAGCTGCCTCTTTCCTTTCCTTTTTTTTTTTTTTTTTTTTTCCCACCCCTTTCTTCCAAAACTTTTTCTCTGGGATATACCAATCCTCTTTGGTATCCTCATAGCTGAGTATATGACTAGTCCCAGTGCAGAGGACTGAGTCTGCATATATTGGAGAAGAGAATGCTGCTTGGTAACATGAGGAGAGATGCTATAAAAATGATGGAAGAAGAATAGATTTGAAAGGTTAATTTGCGAGGCTGCTAAGCTTTAGATATTCTTTGAAACAAAGCCCTGCTTTGAATATGACAAAATGTTTTTTCCTTGTCCTGATAAGAAATCCTCATTCACAGGAGTTGTTCCAATGAGATCAGTCAAAATACCAGTCAGTAAGGACTTAGACCTGGGCCATCCCTTCAAAGCAATCTTTTCAGCTTTTTATTTTTCTAAATAGAGAGAGAAGAATTCTTTCCCTCTAAATGACCTACAGCACCTAACTGTCTGTACCAAGCAGCTGGAAAAAAACTTAAGATGTTTTGTTCCTTCAGAGCAGCTTATAAATAGACAAAAATATTTACAATACTGGTATTTGTGTATATTTTAATGTATTTAAATATTTTATAAGTATACTCATTTTCTAAACTTTATTTTACATTTCTCAGAGTATTTTTCTAAAATTCAAGTAATAATAATAGTAGAATCAGGAGCAGTAACAGCCCCCTCCTTCCCTCAGCTACTGAGAATATTTATCAGGATGTTCCAGAACGGCCTGTTCTCCACTTGGCAGCCCTTGGCAACCTCTCAGTGACTTAGCCAAGACACTGCAAAGCTGATTCCTCCTCTTCTCTGATAGTTTTCTGTCTTTCTATACAAGAAAAACAGAAACTCTCAAGTCTGTTGTGCTGGCAGAGCGCCACGATGGGAAGTGCTTGGAAAAGAGGTGAAGAGTTAAAGGCAGAGCACCTTCCTCTGCTTCTCTCTGCCACGCTGAATATTGACTTGATTTGATTCAGGGTGAGTTAATAAATTTAGTTTGTCCCTAACAATCTGTTCCACATCAGTTCTTCTTTTCAGTGTTTTAAAGTGCTCTAGTCAACACAGGCCTAGCTAATATGAAGGGCACTGTTGTTTTCTGCAGCGTTAAACCTAAGCCAGAGGCATCCTGAGATTGTACCATCTGTTCCCTATCTCACTAAGTCTTTCTAATACCTAAGATGCTTTCTGAGAATCGTTTTCATTTATCCTGGAGACATATTTCTCATTTCATTGTGAAAATGCAGAAGGTCCAAAAGGGGTTCCCTTTACTATTAATAAATAAATGTCGCAGAAATAGAAATAGTTTCCATTTGAGCTGTGTGTTTATTAAAAAAAAGCACATACAGTAAATGAAAATACAGAATGGAAAATGTTCCCTGTCTTGTGCTATGGTTTGTGTAACTGGGCTGTGAGAGAGACCCCAGCCTTGTGTCTGCAATGACTTTATACAGTTGGTGTCATCTGTGGACACCAGACTGTTGGCAAAACTCTTACTTGTGCCAGCACATTTTAATACTTTTCCTGTTTAGTCTTTCCAGGATCAAAACTTGTGCGAAGGGAACATTGCTCTGGTTTCAATTTTCCTTACTAAAAAGTCCTGGGAGATGAGGGTTGTATAAAGAGCCCCCATAAAACTCAGAGGAATTTCAGCACCTGCCTGCTGTACTGAAAAATCTCTCTCCTTCTATAGCTGAAAGTCCAAGAATTTTATAAAAGTAACTTATTTTTCTGGTGTTAGCACCTTTCTCTCATTTGCTCATTCCTGTTTAAGTCAGTCTGTCCAGCACCTGGGTCAGGGTAACGCTCAGCAGCCAACATCAGGTTCAGCTGAGTCTTAAACCTTATGCCAGGTCCTTCCTTCCTTCCTTGTGGGGAAAAAGCCTGGTTTTAGCCGTTCCAAACAGCGCGTTTTCTATTGCTTCCCTTAAGTACGTTGCGCTTCCTAAAGGATTTAAGCTGTGGTCCTGCAACTCTTGCTTGATCCTGTTTTCCAAATGGTAAGTGGGACTGAGATGATGCTGACAAAACGCTTTCTTCCTCCTCTGTCTGTTACCCCATTCCCCCACCTTTAGCACTTTAAGCCATTCCTTTCCCTCTTTGATGCTTGCCCTACCGAGACCTACGTGTGTCACTTCACCTTGGTGCTTATTGCTGTCAGGCCATGTTTGGACACTCACCTCCCTGATCTGATGGAAGGAGCGGGTTAGTTTCTTCACGGGGATAAACAAGCCTGTCCTGCTGTGGCTCCGGAGACCCGCGCCATGCTGAAGATCAGGAGAGCCAGGCAGTGAGGTGGCACCTGGGAGCTGCTACCCAGGCTGGGCTTCAGTCAATAGGCAGTGACAGGGGAAGATGGGCTGCAAGGTTAGTGTGGACAGAAGAGTGGATTTGGAGGGGAGAAGTAGCTCGTGTCGTGGAGAACTAGATGGAGGCTAGCTGAGTGGCCACGGGTGGAAGAAGCTTGGCCACCACTGCCATAGAGAGAAAAGAGAGAAGAAGGAACCAAGGATCGAGTGCTGTGTATATCTCAGAGCAAGTTCTGTGAAGGCCATGGTCCTCTGGGGAGGGAGAGAGAGGACAGGGTAATGCTAGAGAAGAAGGGTAGAGAAAGAGTGGAGAGCGTGACTGACTGTTGGGAACTGCCCTGTTGTCAGCTGACTGGGTTGGTGAGGGAACTGCCCCGAGACTTTTGAGAGATTTGATCAAAAACAGTTCTTCTCCGAGTGCCAGTGTAGTTCCAGCTCATATTGTGGCACTGCTCTGCAAGGATTGTCTACTTGGGTTGTTTTGCCTGTTGGTTCTGAAGCCTGCCCTGTGCTGCAAGGATTTGCCCTCATCTCTTTAGCATTTTTGGTGGAGATATTTATTCCTAACCCAGTGTGGCTGCACAATGTCGATTCCTGGACAAGCTCCTGTTCCCAGTCAGCACCACAGGCCAATACCAGATGCGGCTCATGACACTTAGTACCACAGTCACGTTTGAAAAGAGCAAGGATTTGGGATGCTTCATATTTTGCTTGTTAGTAATTTTCCTGTGAGGTCTTTTGTGGCCCACACAGGCATTTCAGATACAGAAACAGTGAGAGAGACTGGATGAAGGAAGCGCATTAAAGTTCCTGAGCAGATAGTTTGGTCTTTCTACCCCATGTCCTGCCAGCCTGACACATTTTGCTTTGTCTCTTTCTCTCTTTCTCATCCTCTCCCTACCTTACCCTGCTCCCAAAGGAGAATAAAGTGTGTATCTCCTGGTTGCCTGCCTTCCTGACTGCAGCCCGGCACCTCCTGCGCCCTTCCTGGCCCTTCAGCATCCCTGGCTACTTAACCTTCCTGCTGCTCTCCTCCGGGTGTTGGGCAGATGCAGCTTTGGTGGAAGAAAGGCAAGAAATGCCAAACAGAGTCCCAGAAGACCATGGGTTTAGCTCAGCCTCATGTCAGGGCATGGTCCTAAGCATCTCCTGCAAGAATAGCACTCCTCTAAGCAGGCAGGTCTTTCTTCGCTTACCTGGTAGTAAAGCCTCTCCAACAGCATCATACAGAGGTAGACAGTGACGTGGTGACTCGTAGGGAGATTAGAAATGAACGGTTAACTCTAATTACCGTATTTTATTGCCAGCCTTCCCCTAAGCCCCACAAATCACTGTGAAGGGTTATTGCTGCTTTAATGACATTGTTTAAGCATGGAGATGCGGAATGAGGTGTAATGAATTTTCCGAAGGCAAACAGGGAACGAGCGGCAGAGGGGAGGAGGCAGCTCAGCAGCCCCATGTTTCATTTCCCAGGCCAGCAAGTCTCCCAGGACGTGTGTGTTTGTTTTTCATGGCTAAGCGGGTGCCGATGGACCTGTCACAGCACAGAGAGGGGGCACCCGCACAGCGTGGAGGATGGGTGTGTGAATATTAATTTCAATGTAAGTTTATTCTATTTGTGAACTAGAGAGGACCAAACAAGACTCCAGTGGCTGCAATTTGCTTAACCAGTCTCATCACCATGGCATTTGTCTTCATTGGACAAGTGAACGTCCTTGCTCCTATAGTGACCATCATCTTCATGCTGACATATATTGCTGTAGACTATTCCTATTTCTCAGTCTCCTTGACTTACAACATTCTGCAGAAGCCTGAGAAGATGCAGATGGAAAATTTGAGGCCTGCTCACTCTTCCCAGCCTTTAATTTTGAACAAGCCTTCCGCCTACGGATCAGATGGGATAATCCACAGCAGATCAAATGGCACCTTGCTGGAGTTCACCAGAGACATGGACCAGCTTTTCAAACCATTTCGTAATGAGCCTTGTGAAAAAAAAGAGGCAGCCGAGAATTTAACCCAGAAAGCCAAGCAGAGAAAGCTAAAGAAGCCGGCCAAGCAAACGCTGCAGGACAGCTTCCTCTTGGACCTCGAGCCCGGCGCTGGCCCTGCTCATTATGGCCATGGGGAAGCGGTGCCGCCTGGCGCAGAGGGCCCCGCGGAGCAGAGCCCCCCGGGCGCAGGGACCCCGCGTTGGCCGGAACGGGACTCCCCGCACTCGGAGCGAGGTGGAGGAGACCAGCGGCTCCCAAGGGAGACACAGGTTCCCCCCGGGCGGAGAGCGGAAGGTAAAGGCTACGCGGTGGACACCTCTGTTGTCATCACCTCTGTCCTCTCAGGGCCTTTCCAGAGGCAGGCAAGAAACTCGCTTTATCCGGGGCTGTCGTTCAGTGATTCATAGCAATAATATCTTTTATTACAGGTAAGGTGGGAGTTCGCCGTAATGAATCGCAGGAGAAGTTCCAGTGTAATTTGCCTATGGGAGATTAATTATAGAGAAGGCAGCAGGACTATATTTAGTCTAGAGTTTCACTGTATACTCATTATTCTACCAACACATTCTTAATGCTGTGCATTAGAAAGATTTGGGGCGTACCTAGGGCTTTATTTCATCTGGATGCAGGATAGGAGGGATGGGGCTATGTGAGTTTAAAGCTCTGACTATCAAAATGAAACGATCCCCATGCTGCAAACACAATCTGTTATTCATCATCTGCCACCAAGAGTGTGAATTTATATTTTAGGTAATATGGGTATTTAATGCTGCATTTTATATGGAGTTTGCAGTCTGGGATCTTCACTGTTTAGTCAATGTTAGGCAGCTCGAAACCCTTCTGAAGAAGAAAATCTTTATTTCTCTGCTTCTACAAATACAGAAACCGAGGCTCAGGTAGGCAGTGACTTACATGTGATCTTAGAATGGACCAGAGCTGGAAATGCCTTTACCCTGGCACTTCCTTATTGCCTTCCTGCTAGAAGTTTTGGTTAAACTTTGGGATACCCAGATGTCAGCTGGAATTTGTTTTGCTTTTCTGTAACTGGGTAATGTTAAAAAGGGAGGGAAAAAACACTTATGCTCTTATTTTTTTTTAAATAGATTTAGTTGTAAAGCAACAAAATCTAGAGTTGGGAATTCAGCAAATACCAGTATCCTTCTACTCCAAGTTCTGCAATCACTGGGTTTCCTTTGCTGGTGTAAGTACTTTTATTTTGAGCACTTCTTTGTGACTGTAGAAAATGGAAGGAAATTCACCACTTAGTGCAGTGTAAATACATTCTAGTGCTTAAAAATAGCTTTTGTTTCTAGTATTCCAGTTAACCTGAACTAAGTACTCAAGGTGGCATGTCAATTCCAAAAAACTGCTGAACTGGTGATCCAACAGCCAAGTGCAAAATTCCACATTTTGAAGAAAGAAAATTCCTCCAGCACTTTATTTAAAAAAAATAAATAACTTTCAAACAGCATCTGCCTGAAGCTGTTGAGAAGTTTAAGACATTTAAATTCATCTTGGGAAGATGGATTAATGGGCAGATGACAGAAAAGGGGTCAGTTATGCATAATGAATGAACCATATGGCTTTGCTGCATGGCTGAGGATTTCAGAGCAGTGTATAAAATATAATAAATACCCTGAACAACACAGCGAGCCCTATTAATTTAATCCTCAGATTGAGTTTGACACCTACTTTTCAAATCATGCTGTGCAAGCTGCGCAGCAGCCAGCTACTGGCGAAATGTGCTGCTGGTTTGCAGGGTGGTGAGTGGGATGAGTCTTGGGAGTTTCTCCTCTAGTGATGATGCCTTTAGGAGGCTGCGTGCTGGTTTTGGGCTCAGTGACTAACATGACTCCCCGGTGTCACCACAGAGTTCAGAGTGGCCAGCTCTGTAGGGCCACAGAGGAATTTCTGTAAAGAGGTGATTGACGTGTTCATTAAAGGAGATTTAGTTTCCTGTCAATATGCAAACCTGGGAGGAGAGTGCCACAGAGCTGAGAAGGGAGCAGCAATCAAAAAAGAAAATTCTTAGATGCAAAATTCAGATGTATTTATTCATCCTGGCTCCTTTCCACTCTGCCCTCACTCCTGAGCTTCATCAGTTGTGGCAGTTTTTGACTCGTTTAGCTCTTTCTTTCCATGCTGTCCATTTGCAAATGGGTAGCTTGCTATGCTGCTAATGGGAAGGTGTTCTTAATTTGAGTCCATGAAGATGATACATATGCCCCTTGAAAGTCAGTTTTAGTCATGATTTCAAGTCACAGCTACCTTGGGAGCTGGGGAGCCTCTGTATGTGCCTTCATCCTCCCAAATGAAGGCCAGCAAGGCTTCTGCAGCTTGGATGAATTTAAAACACAAGATTCAGCATTTCTGGCAAAAACAAACAAACAAACAAAAACAGTTACTGACACTGTCGTAATGGGAACAGTCCCAGTGCTGCCCCATGTATTAAGGAGGTGCTGCATTCACCTACAAAGTTCAAGCATAAGTTGCTGAGCCTACTCGAGGCTGTGTCTGAATGTGAATATTCCTTCAGTGTCCACTGAACTGCTGACTGTCCCATAGCCTGTTTTCCCCAGAGCAAACCCAGAACAGAGCCTCCAGATTTGGCAGGAAAAAAGAGATTGTTAGTGCAGCAATTTTCTGTCTCACGTACTCTGGAGTAACCCTAAAACTTGTGTTTTCAACAGGCAATTGTGTCTCTCCTAATAATGTTTGTGATTCAGTGGATCTACACCCTTGTTAGCCTGGGTGCAGCAGTTATCCTGTATTTTTACATTGGCCGAGTGAGTCCAGGACTTCCCCTTGGTGAGTATTTTTTTTTTCTTCCTGCACTATTAAATCTGCTTAAAAATTCATTAAGCTTTAATTTAAGTTAATTAGGAATTGAGATTCTTGTGTTTAATATGCATGCAGAAAATGATAGGCTTTGTTTCCTTGCTAGTTGTGGTACATTTTTATATCTGACTCGTTAATTTTATTTTTGATTCTTACTGTAACTAGTGTTAGTTAAATGGGTTTAGTGGTGTTTATTATTTTGCTGTATTCTACTATAAGATGCAAAAAAAGGTACCGATTGTACATGTATCACAGCAATGAGAAAAATCTCTTGTAAATACATTTTAATAAACTTAATTAATCAATCTAAACCCACCTGAGAAAACTTTAATGAAAATGGGAATTATGATGAGTATCTCATTAAATCTAAGCATTCATAATTTCAAAACAAGGGAGCCTTTTGATTCCAGAAATAAACAGGTCGAATGTGTTAGGAATTTAATCTGGGAAAATACTCTTAGACAAAGGACTTAGAAAGGTCTGTGCATGTGATCAGCTTAAATAAGTTCAAAATTAAATAGCAAAGCACATTCAGAAAGCAGCTCATTAGAGGCTGCAGCTCCTTGGCAGAGGTGCAGAAGTGGTTTGGGCTCCCTGGAGGGAGAGGGCAATGCGCGCACAGTGTGTGTGCACACACGTACACATACATGCATACCTACATAGGTACCTACCTGCATTTGTGCACTTTTATGTCCTGCAACCAAGAAAGCCTGGATGAGAAAACTCAAAGGAACTTGAGTTCGTATATCATTTAAACTAAGTTAGAAAAAGCCACTTGTGTTTATTTAGGTGAAGGACTATTAAATGTGAGTTTATAAGATACTAGATTTCAGAAACACAAACTGTAAGAGACAGAGGAACAGCTGTATTTCAGGAGCCACCAGTGTATTTATTTACCATGTTTTCTGCCAACTGCAGTTGATTTCTATTCGTCTGTATGTGATAGTGACATAGAGCTGAGATTGTGGATGGTACTCTCTGTTTCTTTCTACTTGCCAAGTTGTATCTGTGGAGGTATTAGGGTTTTTTTTTCCTTGTCTTTTCTTGCAAATGCATTTCCACGTGTTCAGGAAAACAACACAGGGCAAACAAAATGTAAGAAGAGAAAACAGTCAAAGCTTACCCTGATTTTCCTTGGGCTGTGAGTGAAAGCCATTTTGTGGCCACAGTGGAGCAAAAAAGCTACGAATTTGTTCTCCAGAAGACAGAATGACCCTTCTGTTTAGAAAGGCTGAGAGATGCTGCCTTGAGAGACTCTTAGATGGACAGTGAGCTAAAGACCTTAGGAGCACTGGCTCTGCTGCAGGATCTTTGACAAGTCCCTTCACCTCTTTCTTTCTCCCAACAGCTTAAGCCAAATTAAGCAGGCACTGCCGTGTCTCCATCTGCTTTCACATGCTTCTGCTACTGCCTTTGCTGTTGGCTCTGGCACCTTTCTGGCCCTACAGGTGACTCTTCCGGTCTTTCCTCTGCAGGAGCAGCAGCGAACTTCAGTCTCTTCAGCTGGATTAAGCTGCTGTTGGTCACCTCGTGCAGGTCAGTACCAACCACTTGGCATTGATCGAGGCAGTGTTACACAAAGCTTGGAGGGGGCTGGCTTTTCTGCCGCCTTAAGCAATCCATCTGCCACTTCTTGGATACTCAAAGTTATCCTTATTTAAATACAGAAATAGCATTTACTCCTGTTAGCTGTCTGCATGGCAAATCATGGCAGAGAGAGGGAGATGGAGCTTCTCCAGCCTTGTTCCTTGGCACATGGGCTAACCATGTCTGGGGGCGGAAGCTTTATCTTCCCACCGAAGGCTTGCAAACCTGGTGGTAAATGAGGAATGGGAGACTCCGTCTCCTCCATATATCATCCTTTGAAAGCAAATTATTGTGGGAGTGGTGGAAGAGGTGTACGTGCACCAGCTGTACTCTAGGCTCGTTAGAAAATTTGCTGGGGGGAGGCAGCAATAGATGTATGGACAAATTCAATAAATGAAGTGTTCAGTTGAAGTCGTTCAGTAGTGAGCTTGTACAGGATTGTATTAGCAAATATCTTGGACTTTTCTTTCCCAGAATACTTTAAATAGGGTGGTGGTTAGCAATTTAATCGGCTTTGTTAATTCCTTTTGCTCCTATTAATAATTAATTCCATCCCCATGTCTGGGTTTCCCAGAAGGAATAGGGGCCATCTCTGCCCCTGTATAATACAGTGAGATTTCAGGTTCCCACCTGGTTGGTGGCTTTTCCACTTGCGATGGGAGCATTATCCTAATGCCAGCATTGCTGCTGCCGTTGGCACAAAGACAATTTTAGTTCAGTTTTAGCTTTTGGGAATTGCATGGTTTGTTTTTGAAGCCCACCGCTGCTGTGCTGCAAGAGTGGGAGAAACCTGCAGAAGGAGATTTATCACTAGCAATGGCTCGTGCTCCTCTCCCCGCAAGGCACGTAAATCTTGGCATAGCCAGCCGTTTATTTGCTCTCACCATAAAGTGCAACTACGCTGGAACAATTCCAAACAATAGAACAATTCCAAGGAGGAAGCGTATTCATTATGAAAATGTATATTTGCTAGTTGGGCAGTGAGGAGGGGGGTAGTTTTTCTGCATCTGCTAGCAAAAAAAAAAAAAAAAAGTTTTCTGATGAATTATGTGTCTTCTAAGGGCGCTGAGGACAATTTTGCCTATTTTTGCCACGGCCCTGGCGGGGCTCCATTTGCTGGGCCCACAGCGTGGCTGCAAACCCTGTGTGACTTGAGCCCGTGCTCTGTTTGCAGGCGAAGGCCGTCGCCCGAGGAGCACTTCATGGTGACCCCGTCCTTTGTGACGGTGGGCATGGAGACCACGCAGCTCACCGAGGAGAACACCGACTTCGCCGCCCGCGGCCGCTACCACCGCTCCTCTCTTATCAGCACAGCGGAGTTCGGGAATCAGTTTTAGTGAAGGAGGAGAGGGAAGGAAGAGAGGAAAGAAAAAAAAAAGAAGAAAGTCAAGCTGTCCCTTCAGAAAGCGTTTCTAAATGCTGGTCACTGCCACCGTGCCTTAGAAAATACTTGAATACGTGGAAAGGGCCTGAATGGTTATTTACTGTCTCGAGACTTGTGTGGGGATTTCTGTTTAGGTAGTTAGTTTGTGCAGACTGCAGCATGTTTCAAACCTTACCCTAAAGAGAAAGAGAGAGAAAAAAAAAAAAAAAAAAAAGTAGAAGCAAAGAAAAGAGCGAGTCCAGCACAGGGATGAGTTATTGAGGACACTCTAATCCTTTACAGAATTCAATTACCAGTGCTATTGAGCTTTAAATTCCTTCACTGCTATAAAAGCTTACAGCACCCAATTCCAAATGTCCTCTGGGTGGACACGGTGGCAGCGTGTTCTGCGTCGCAGAGCAGCAGCCTCGAGCCCTGACGGTCCTGAGCTCATCTGCGCGGCCGGCGGATGCGACCTGGCTGGCCAGTCACTTCTCCCCTCACGGCGTGAATTTGCTTGTGCAATACGGTGATTTTTCTACCTCAACCTTTCAATTACCAAGGTCTTAGCAAGTACTTTAAGGCATTAGGCAAAAGGCTGCAGTCACTGCCAGAGAGTTATGAAGTGCAGCCGCAGCTGGAACTGAAGCTGCCTGTTCCTGTGCGGTGATGCCGATATGGACCTCCTCAGTACTGTGAAGCTGTAAAGTGATATTGTAGGAGCTTTTCAGAGCTGTTTCCCACATCCCTTCCAATATGGGAGCTGGAAACATAACTGTTTCCGAATAAAGATCTCTCAACCGAAAGGATGGATGAATCAGCAGAAAACGCTGAGCCTCATCTTGGCTAATTCTGCTTAAGCCCGCGCTGTGCTGAGCTCCCACGGGAGCTGCTTCCCTAGGGCACTGCTGCATTTCTCACCTCCGACCAAGGAGTGGGAGTGAGGCCTGGATGAACTGCCCCTGTTGGGGTCACTTTGGTTCCCTCGAGGAAAACCACCTCTGTCCGTGTTGTCCAGCTGGATGGAGCATGACTGGGAGCAAAGCACAGGCTCCAGGGCACACAGCAAGCTGGAGCTGAACCTCAGCAACACAAATCTGTTCTGACACTTTTTACATACATAAATATATACACACATAGATACAAATACATATGTATAGATATAAAAAGGAAGGGGAAATCACTGCCTTTCATTTCCTTCAATGCCTGACTTTATTTCTTCCTTGATCTGTGAAATAAAAGCAGAAACCCCTCTTCATGCTTGCTGTAGCACAGCTCTTTGAATGTCTTTGAATTTGGTGGCTGTCCAGCCCCATTACTGTCTGTGATGGGTCACATCTCCAGTCTGGCCTGCTTGAGGTTTAGTTCTCCTAGAGGGAGAAGCAAAGGGTCTTTGCTGCTCATACAAAGACCAAAGCAGACCAGGTGCCCTGCAGAAGGCACATTCATTTTTTACTTACATTTTTTTTTACTTACAAATATTTTTGACCTTGACCTGAGCATCAATCCTGATAGACGCAAGAGGGAAGTTGCTGTGTTTATGCGGCTAACTTCTGGGTCAATTCAAATTGTTCTGTGTTAGAAATGCTGCTTTGGGGAGTGTTTCCTTTTGTATATGTCTGCTCGGCTCCAAGGAGCTTGGATCTGTTGTCTGGATGTGGCTCTGCACTGAAACGCCCCCAGGACTCCCTGGGATGGACCCACTGGAGACACCTGTGCTCGGGTGGAGGTGCCCTGCTGAGCTCGTGACAACGGCACAGATCCTGCTCTGCTGAATTCAGAGGACAGGCAAATAAGAAAGGCATGGGGCTGACTTGGGAAGGTCTGTGCTGGTGAGTGATGAGTAAAATTACGAGAACATGCAAGTTCTTCTGTGAAGACTGATGGGGAAATTTTACTGATACTTGGCTGCTACCAATTCAAAGCACGGCAATTTTTATTATCAGCTATTAAGATCAAATTAACTCATCTGTGACCTTTGCAGTTAATGCAGTTGGGCAAGCTGCCAACTTTCCACGGGCTGATCTGACTCGCTGACAAGCTGCACCATGATGTATTGGTGTCTTTTGCAGTTTGATGCACAACCGTAATGATGCTCCTGCAAAATTTTGTATCGCTTAGAGCACTTTTGCATCTAAATATTGCACAGTGCATTCCCTCCTGAGGTATGGACTTGCCCAGACCCGCATTTCTCTATAACAAAGCGCTTAAACCCCAGAGCTCAGCAGTGATTAATGATAGACATTCCTGGGCTAACTTTTTCATTGCTGGGTCCTAAACAACCGAATTCCCATCTTGAAACAAGGCCGTGATCCCTCCTGAGGGGAGAAGAGGGAGTCTCCCTGAACCACCAGCATCTCACAGGAAGCTGAGCTCATTAAAACCAGGGGGCCCTTTGGTGGGCTGCTATTCCTTCTCCTTCTCCACCAAAACTGGAATGTGATGAGCCAGATGTACCAACAACTTTCCCCTTTTGCTAGTAGTATTTTGGCTAGTGATAGTTTGAAGGGGACCTGCTGCTTTTGGTCAAGGAAGTGTGCTGTCCCATCCCGTGGCAGAACGGATGGGTAATGGAATAACTCGTCCTGGATGTCATCCCTAAGCACGTGGAAGACAAGGAAGTGATCAGGAGTGGCCAGCACGGCAGCTGTTGCTCCTGCCTACGGCTCTGTGCGTGCAGAGTGCTTCACGCCTTGGGTTTCTTGTCTTTGGGCTCAACCTGCTGCTCTTGGAGAAACTTTCCCCAAGGCTTCTGCCTCTTGCGTGGCAATAACCAGCACAGCAGATACCGTCATCATGCGGTAAGTACCAGCGCTTGGTGTTCTCCTCCCATCATGTTGGCAAGAGAGGAGCGGGCAGCAGAGGACTGGCCATTGCAGGTGCTAAGCAGAGCAACTTTGCTATTTCATAGCTGAAAAGGGACGCGTTGATCTTTCTTGGTGTGGCAGGTTTGACGTCACTAGCAGTAATGGTTGAGGGAAACCTTGCTGTAGAAGCACTGCCTCCGAGGCTCTAGGGACAAACGGTGTCAGGGACACGGGTGAAGGCATCGGTCCTTTTCTGCCAACAGTTTTGTTTCCACTCATTGCACCATAAATTGAGAGGCTGCTGCTTAGTGAGGTGGTGCTTTTGTAAAGCCCATGTTGGCAGAAATTCAAAGCTGTGTTTTCTTTCCCTCTGGCCACTGGCTTACTGCTGATAAGGCCAAACAGTTGTGGTGGTTTGGGCTGCCCCAACCACACGATCAAAGCAGCTTTTTTTTTGAGATTTGCAGTTGGTTTCCCACCCAGTAACCCAAAAGACTCAGTAACTTCTGAGGCTCTGTGAGTTGAAGCCGGACTGGTATGCAGGCCTTTGCATAACCAAGAAGATTTCTAAGGAAAAGAAGGAGCAGCATTGCAGGAGATATGAGGATACATTGTCAAAAACAGCAGCAGGAGTAAAAACCTTCATTTTCATGTGCACTGAATTAAGTAAGAGCACACTCTCTTTGGGGTACTAAGCAGTGGTATAAATCAATGAAATAAAACTCTGTAGTTTTTTTAATACCCTTTAAAATAAATGAGCGAAATCAGAGGTAAGAGTTTATCAGCTTAACATTTTATGGGTGAAAGGAAGGAAGGTGGGTGGGAATTCCCACTGTGGGTGGGAATGTGTTACTTTTTCCCATCCTGGAGCCAAACTGTGACTATGGATGCTGTGGATTTCATGGAGGTTCAGTGTCCCTGAGGGTCTGTTTGGGACCCAGCTCTGAGCGTTATCTGTCCAGTACAAGTTGCAGTTGGTTAATACCATTATGAAAAAGGCCTCCTATCTTTTAAGCCATGTATGTTTTATTATCATCTGTAATTATCTTCCTTTGGGTTCATGGTGGTAGTTTCTTTTTTTTTGGGGGGGTGGAAATGAGAATGTTTTGTAGTGGGGCAGGGTGTGAAGGCATTTGTTTTGAGGAGATACGTGAAGGTAAAAGCTCTGTTTTGTTTTTTGAAGACTCCCGTCTGTAAATTGGTAGATCTGGTTCTGACAGCCTCGTGTCTGGGAGATAAGAGCCCAGAAGGCAGCAGAGTTCAGGGGTGTCGTTCCTTGTGTTGCAGTCGTGCTGGAAGCCTGCACCGTGTTTGCACCCCCACTAGTGTCTCAACCTTACGATCATGCTCCTCAGAAGAACCTGCAGTACGAATAGCCAAGGCTGAAAACAAGCAAAAGAAAAGTCAAGGGGATTGGGATCCTGGTCGGTATAAGCTGAAATCATCACAGTGGACCCCAATGTATGTCATATTAGGAGCCCTGAGCTGGGAGAACCAAAGCTCCATAAATCTATAGCTTAATCCAAACCCATGTTGATTCTCCCTTCTTACCTATCTCTTAGGTAGCTTTGAGTTGCCCTGCACGTAGTTTGCTGTGTTCAGTGGCCAAAGAACTGTGTAGGATGTTGACATGTGCAGGATCAGGTAACTGATACAAAGGACTGGAGGAAGAAGTGAAGAACTGTGACAAACTACAGGAAGGAATTGACTCTGCAAATCCTCCCGCTTAATTTAGCAACTGGGCCAGCCTGGGGCCAGCGAGACGGTGCGTTCCACAAATGTGCTCCTGGGCCAGCCTTTTTGTATACAGCATCATCATATTTATGTCTGCAAGGTAAGATTTGCTGAATGACAGTAGTCCAACTAGGGTTACCTTTTAGATTAGTTGCAAATTACAGTTACATGAATTATGGGGGATAAAAGAGAAAACTAAAGGGTTATAGACAATCTATAAATTTGGGAACTCCATGTAAAACAGGTAGGTAATGTATTTGCTTGTGTTCCTCACGTAACAGCAACACGTTGCTGAGACCTGGATTTGGAGCAGCAGCACCGAGACCTGAGTCAAGGTGGGATCTTGGTAACAGGAGCTTTAAAAACACCCGTTGTGTGGAGGAGAAACCTAGCAGCAAACTGCAGCAATATATAGCTACAGCAAACTGCCGCAATGTAGAGCTACAGCAAACTGCTGCAGTATATAGCTTTATAGCCAACCCGCAGAGTACATCCTGCTCCTGTTCCTGCCTTCTGCTGCCCCTTGCAGATTTTTTTCATGTTATTTTTATGTACATAATTCTCAAGTGTCTGGGAGTTATGAACATGAGGCATTTCTATGGAATAGTCGTTTCTTAAGATATATATATATTTTGCAGCTCTATGTAAATGCCTGCAGATGAGATGAAGCACAACCAGGAAAGTCTTCATTTTGCCAAAGGGGTGACGGAAACCAGTAGAAGTCTGGGCTTAGTGGTGGGATCTGGCTCCCTCTGGATTCGCTTCTCCCACAGGGTTCGGGTGCCAGTGGAAGCAGCTGGGTGACCTGTGGGCAGCTGGGGAGTCTCTGTGAAAAACGAGGTTGTAAAGAACCTCACCTGTAGCTTTATTGGATCCAAATGTTGCTCGTAAACCTTGGCAGGAGCTTCTTTGAGGGCTTTCACAGCGCTGCTGTGTGGTGTTTTGCTCAGCTCTGAAACATCTGGGTTTTTCTTAAGGCTATCCAAGACAGAGCTTGACTGGATGGGGTCTTAAAATACATAAATCAGAAATCTGGTATCACTTCTCACAAAACAGATTTAAGTGGATCTATTTTTCCAGAAAATATGGAGATTCATTTCCACTGACGAGGTTTAAAACGCAGTATTTTTGACCAAGAAATGTCAGATCATCTTAATTCATGGTACTTTTTTATTTCTTTTCCTGTGAGAGATGAGAAGAGATCACAAGATCCATATCCACCCTGACCTCCAAATATCAAATATCTGGAAGAAGCTGCTTCTAGGAGAGCTACAAGCCAAGCGTGACTTGTAAAAATAAATCAGTAGAACAAACCCCTCCTCTTGCCCCCCGTTTCAAAAAAAAAAAAGCGTTCGGGTGCTAAGTGCCTTTTGGATGATGGGGATCCATTAACGGGCAGTGTTTCAGCGCAGCGAGGACACCACGAAGGTAATTAATTGCTCAGCTAGGAACTATCTGTCCACTTTGGAAACTCGGGACTTTCAATAACAAATTCCAGGAGTAGAAAACATTCACTTTGTACCTTAATTCATCATCAGCTTAAAAACTCATCTGAGGTTTCTGAACCTGGGCCAAGTTTTTGGACAGACCTGGGCTGGGTTTCAAGTGAACTGCAGGAGCTGGCGATGTTGGCTGGGATGGGGAAAGGTTCCTGTACGACTGAAGGAAAAGCGAGCCATAAACCGGATCCTCGCGGAGTGCTACAGCGATGCCTCTGCTGCAGAAACTCCTTGGGTTTTCAGTGATTTCAGACCAAAACAATGCAAACCCTGGCGACAGCAGTTGCGCTTCCCCACTCCCTCTGATCGGAGCAGGGAAAGGAAAGGGAAATAAAAACAAACTACTTTTTCCTTCTCCCAAACAGGGTGATGGATGGGATTCAATTAATTAGCATATAATATCAATCATTTCTTATACCACAGAGGCTTCCTGTGTTGCAGTTTTGGTTTTTTTTCCTTAACTCTTTCCTAGATCAAACGTGCTGCTTGCTTTGGAGTTGATGCATAATTTTGGGAGACTTTTTAGGTCACGGCCTCTTTCGGGTTCAGATTCTGCCGTTAGTTTGTGCTGGGGCCATCTGACTCCTCAGGCAAACATGAACGTTTTGTGCATTTAGACCTCCTTTTAGCTGCATGCTCCTGCAGCGGTTATTTGGGGACGCGCTAGCGGAGCAGCGATGCCATGAGGACAAACAAGTGCAGAACCGCGTGGCAAGCGCCTGCGGTGGCCTTGGCTGCACGAGCATCCGCCGCCACCTTCACCCGTCTCTATTAGTGTTTCTCTGGCTTTTAAGCCTTTGAGTTACACTTGCTTGGTGCTTTCTAACTCTCTGCAACCCCAGGAGATAGAACTCCACTTGAAGGGAAAAAAAAAAAAAAAAGGAATTGCAATTTCCCCTCGCAAAATGTATTCATGCAGTTTCTAGAGCTGAGGCTTGAAAATGTCAAAGCTCATCATAAATTAATTCCAGTGCAGGAATCTTCCATATTAAAGCAGTGATGGCAGAAAGAAAATAGCATGGTGGGAAAAATATTGTAGGTTTGCAGTTATAACCCCAAAACCTGAACAAATTCAGCACCTGCTGGAGGAAGGGGCTGCACTCAAGTAATGCAAAATTGCCTTGGTTGGTGTTGATGTTTCCTTTTCAGGTGTTGCTGGGTGAGATGCTCTTGAGGACTGGTACAATGATGGAAACGGGAAACATTTCTCTTACGGTAAATCCTTGTTTAAACATCCTAACTTTAAATGAATTCCACAATGGTGTATTATTTAGCTGCATTTTAGTGTTTCTGCCTTACTGATGGGAACGTTTTGTTTTATGAAGGATGTTTTATTTTATAAAGGCTTTATGCATATTTTATAAAGGATGAAAAAGTGTATTGGCATAGGATGCAGGAGATTCCGCCTGGGAAGTTAAACTCAGTGTTTAGCTTGTGTGCGCTCATCAGTGCCATCTTTTGGGTGGAAAGAGGCCTTCCGGAGGCTGTCAGCATCAGGCTGGTGATTCCTGGCTTTCGGCTGAGCAAACCCCAGCACTAAGGATGGGGGAGTGTGTCGAGCAAGCCAGGGTCTTGTCCGAAGATGCTGCTGTGGATGTGTAGCTAGTGCTGCATTTATTGCTCTGTGAAGCTCCGTTGCAACCACCCTAGTTGGAAACGCTGGATTCTGCTTGGGCGTCCTCAGTTTGTGCAGATCCAACTGGACTGGGAAGCCGCTGCGGGGGAAAAGCCCAGTGTTGGAGCAGGGCAGCGCGCGGGGACGCTGGCTCGCGCGGGGCTGTCCACGCTCTGACATCGGCATGCAGCGGGACGGGTAATTTTAGAACAATAAAAGGGAAATCCTCTACCTCCCACACGGGCAGCCCGTGCAACCGCTGCTGCAAGGAACTGCTGCCTGGAACTGCAGCCGGCGCCTGAAGCAGCCGAGCACGTTGGCTCTGTAAGCAGTAAAAGACTTGAAGTGATTTGGCGGAGGCTGCATCTTGCCTCGGCGCAGGCTGAGTGTGGGGCTATTTCATGCCCATCTAGCAGGAACTTTCGAGCCGTGCAGCGCGTCCCGAGCGGGGCGGCTTTCATGTGAGGCTGCTCGGCGGCAGCCAGCGGGCTGGGACGCGGGAGAGGGGGCCGCGCTGCAACGCGACCGCCCGAACCGGAGCCGCGGCAGCGCAGGGGGTCCCGGGCAGGACAGGGGTGTGGGGTGGCTTATTGGGGCAGTGCTGTCCCCTCCGCCCAGACGGAGGGAGCCCGGGCACCGCGGCAGGATGGAGCTGCCCCGCGTGCGCCGGGGGCGGCCCCGCTGGCTCCGCTCCTGCAAACTTCGCCGCGGGTTGGGGCAGGACGC
>JAWLRI010000857.1:44517-55064 GCA_034781795.1 Crypturellus tataupa | reverse complement strand
GGGCGCAGGTGCCGTGGGGGGGCCCAAGCCGCCCCCCGCCGCCGCGGGACCGGCGCTGCCCGCACCGCGCTGCCCCTCGCGCTCTCCGTCCGTCGCCGGCAGCAGGGGCTGGTGGCCGCGTTATAAATAACTCCGAGCTTGGCCTCGGCGCTCACGGCCGGGGAGAGCCCGTGCTGTTTCGCAGGACAAACGGAGCTCATGTTAATTGCTACCCAGTAAACGGGTTTACTGATTTTTCCCCAAGAAGACACATTGCGCTAAGGATGACTAATTCCCGTGCACTTGAGAAGCTGCTGCCGGATTTCTGTAGGTGTTACAAAGAAACCCGGTATGGCACAATTTAGCTGTAAAGGTTAAGGAGCTGTATAGGGAAGGAGGGGGTGGCATTTACACCTGATCCCCTGCCTGAAAAGGACCACAGAACTTCAACTTTTAACTTCTGATGCAGGGAGAGCCTCCCACTTTGCTTGTCAGAGAACAAATCACTTTTGTGCAACTATATATTTTCAGGAAATGTCACCAAACTCCTTTTATAACTTTTCAGTTTTCTTCGCGTACCAAAAGTAAGTTCAGCTTTGTAAGAAGCACCTGAAACGAGTCGGGTGCATTTAGTCCACAAGGACGTACTGCGCGGGTTAGAAAGGTCCTGAGCTTGTTAGTGTGGGAACAGCCCGGGCACCGGGATGCCGCACTGAAATTAAAGAGGTTTGGGTCTGTTCCCAGCTCCGCCACAGAGCTCTTTGTGTCACTTTGAGTGTCACTTTGTCCTCCGGAGCTGGAGAGCACAAGAGCGCCTTACCTGCTCCAGGCTGCAATGGGAAAACCTGTGGTGGGCTGCGCGGCTCTTGGCTGCTGTCTGATGGGAGACGTGTAAATTCCTCGATGGCTTGAAAGAAATATTTAATTTCATCTTGGATTTCTGTCTGGCATCTTTTCCTGTGACCTTGATGACTCCTGAGAGCCGACCAAGGAATGTGCTGCTTTTGTTCCAGCCTGAAAAGCTCGGGCTCCCTGTCTGCTTGCTGCGAAATAAGTTTTCCTGGGAGCGAGTGGCTACCGGCCCCACTCAGCAGCTCTGTCTCTTGCTGTGCTGTGTCCCCGTGGGACCCACAGGTGCTCGCGAACCGTTTCACCCGAATCGCAACCTCCAGCAAGGAGAAGTGATTAAAAAGCGTCACGGTGGTGGGATCCCTAGCAAACAGCGCGATGAGCCGGCTGTGTCCCGGCAGCCGCGGCGCGCTCGGTGTTGGCTACAGCGCTGCCTGTCAGCCGGCTGAGCAGGAGGGTGCTGGGGGCACAGACCGCCATGAGCTCCCGAACCGCTTTTGGCTTGAGCTGAGGAATATCCTGTAGAATCCCATGTGTTCTATATAATATACTATATCTAAATGTAGCACCTCAGGAGACAGCCGTGGTACAGGGCTAGGGGTGCAAGGGATGGCCAGTGGTTCCCAGGCCTGGCAGTGCTTCTTAGTGGTGTTGGGACCCTCTCTGTGCCCCAAACCAATGGCTGCTTTTTGGGGAAAAAAACAAGGGCAGTGGCTCTGGCTTGTGGCTCATATAAAGGGAGGAGAACAGGGAGGTGAGGAAAGCGATGCTGGGGATTACAGCACTGATGCCCCCCTGTCCCGTGAATGTAGTGCTGGGCCCTGCACTTTGCTGGGGGTGAAAACCTGCTCTGCAAATCCCCCCTCTTTCTTCTTTTATTTTGGTAATTTCCTTTTCCCTTTGCTGCCCTGTGATTGTTATAAGGTGCCTTGCTGCCGCGGGCTGGGCACGGGGACGCCCGCGATGATCTCACCCAGATGCCCAGATCCACTTCTCTGCCTCCCTCCTTCCGCCCTTTCTTTCTCCCTCTTCTCCGTGCCAGCTGCCGCCCTGCCTTTCCTTGCTCCTTCCACGGCTTCGAGTTCACCGTGGGCCGAGGAGCATCGGCTCAGCGGGCAGCAGAGGGGCCTTCATGCTGCTGCCTGGGGAAACTGCACCTGGGGAGAGCGGCTGGACACGGGAGCAGCTGGCCCCAGGACGGGAGGAAATCCCATTCCGTGGTGGATTTAAGCGTCTGGAGAAGTGTGTGCCCAGGAAGAGCCACGAGCACTGGGCTGTGCCCAGCGCAGAGCAGCTGGAGGCTCCCTTGCCTGCTGTCCATCTCTGCGTGCATATGCATGTGTATGTGTGTATATACATGTATTTTATACTCTCCCTCCCTGAAACAGCAGCAGCAGCAGCCAGTTTGGACTCCTGAAGTGCAGGAGGGCACTCGTATTGCAGAGGGTACCGAATCGCCTTCAGATCTGCCTCAGCTTCAGCAGCCCGAGTCTCCCTGCTTCTCGGGGGCAGAAGGTGGCTCTGTGTGCAGCGATGCCAACACAGAAAGGTGCAAAACGCTGCTGTTGAGCTGGGCACAACGGCATGTGCACCACATGGGGTAGGAAAAGGGCCCCAAGATAAAATTGGCTCCCGCGTCTGCTCTGTTATCAACAGACCTGAGCTTTGCTGCTGTCTTGGGCATCCTCCCTGCTCCTCCTCTGGTGAGACGGGAGTTGATTTGTTTTGTTTGTCGCCAGGTCCCCAGAGAGGGACGGGTTGAGCTCTGATTCTCCAGGGCACAGCACTAAAAGAGATTATTTCAAGAGATCATTTCAGAAGAGGAGGACAAAGAACACAGATCAGTTTCCCCCTACCTTCCTGATTCAAAGTCTCCCAAGGTATTGAGGGTTTCCCGCTGACCGGCTGGTTTTGCGTAAGTCCGTGGAGGCCGTTTCTGTGATATCTAAGGGTAGATGAATGCAGTTGGAGATATAATTGTGTAGTCCCAGGACCAGGGCGCACAGAGTGGAGTGTATTGATTTACACCTGGATATGTGGTGAATGGAAGTACTGAGCTGTGACCGCAGACAGGTAATGAGATAGCGGTAGTTAAAGCCTATTATGGACCATCCTGAAAAGTTTCATTTTCTGGAGCCAGCTCACGCCTCTCCCAAGCGCAGCACTTTGGAAGGTCTTTTCAAGCACTTATCACCACTTAAGCTGGGTAATTTAATTTACTTTAATTCTCTCCTGTAGTTGGGAGGAGGGAGGAGGCGATGGGCACTGTCTCAGGCGAGGGGGCTGCAAGATCAGCACCACTTTCCCTCTTCCATGGCTGCAGCGGGTAAAAACAGGTCTCGGCATCGGTGCAAATTATTCTGGGCGTCAGAGGAGCTACCGATCCCAATCCAAGCGTAGTTGTTCCCGGTCGTGCTCGCGGTCTGCAGTGAGCCGCTTCCTTCGCTCAAGCGGCCCAGCTGTCGGTCCTGCCACCCCCTCGCCCGAGTCCTTCCCAACAGCTGAGCGCTCGCAGGGACCGGTGCCTTCCTCTTCGTCCCATCTCCAGAAGGGGCTGGAGGATTAGTCTCACGTAGCAGAACCAGCCCTGCTGGCGGCACACATGGCACTGTAGGAAAGCAGTAGGGCAGGGGCCTTCACAGCATCTAATCTGGTTAGTTGGATTCCTGAAAGGTTTGTCCAAGCTTAAAGAAAAAAAAAATCAGGGAGAATGAAACAAAATAAAGATCTGTTTCCATTAAAATGTCAAACAAGTAAATATAAGCTAAGCAGTAATGGTTCTGCCCTGTGGAAAGGATATTTCCTTCTAAGTCGCGAGCAGACTCTCTGAGTCCTCTGAAGTCCCTGCTCTGAGGGCCCAGTGACCCTGTGGCGCGTGCTTCTCCGATGGCAGGTACCTGCCGTTCCCCAAATCAGGGCATATTTGAACCAGGGGAGCTCGAACCGCTCATCAGTTTGTCAGGTAAAAAGTTGCACCTGACCTGTCTACACCAGGCACTTCAGCTTTTTATTTATCTATTTATGCTGACCCTCGAGCTGCATGGATCAGAGGTATCCCAGTGTAACCCCTCCGGCTTTGCTTTTCCTGTGGAGTTTCATAACAGATTTCCTGGCGCTTGGGGTTGGGGTGAGGAGGGTCTCTCCATCCTGGATGTGTCCTGGTCTCTTGGCAGCTGCCTGTCCTAGCACGGGTGCTGGGGTGAGTCCGTGCGTGCCTGGGATAACTGCACGGAGCTGCTCGGCAAGGAGACGCATTCACTTGCTGGCACCTGTTTTCGGTGCCTTTCTGGTGCAAAAGGAGCGCTAAGAGCAATTTGTCCAGCTGTCGCTATGTGTTCCAAGCAAATTAAAGGCTGGTTGTTCGTGATATTCCCCCGATAACACCCTGCACGTAATCCCTGGTGTGTAGCTGTGTGCAGGCCCGTCGGGAGGCTGCAGTGCCCCAAATCCAAGGCCTGTTATTTACGTTCAGCTGAAGATGTGGGTCATGAGCTTCTCTTTCCTGCTCAGCGCAACCCCAGAGGCAGCCTGCAGCTTGCAGGGGAAGCAGGCCTGATTGCCATGTCCAATTACGATGTCTGTGAGTGAGTTTGCACCATTTGCATTATAATTTGCTGCAGGTATAAATATTGCTGTGTTTGTTAGTGGAATATTCTTGCAGGGCAGATGCAAGAGGGTAACAAGCACAGGGACAGAGTAAAGGTTTTGGAGGCAAATGAGTAAAATGGTTTTACGAGTAGAAAATGTTTTTATCCCATCTGGCCACCTTTTCCTGGCACCCCTTTCCACAAGAATGCCGCTGGTGGGAGGATGGACATAGCCACAGGTTTTCAAGGCCCGCGTGTTGATCCGTGACGCCCCGTGGCTCCCGCGGGCGGCTCGGCTCCCTCGTGGCGCTCCGATGGCGCTGGGAGCTGTGTTCATCCTTGCAGGCTGAAATCATCCGAGCCCGAGGACAAGGAGAGAACTTTCCCACCCAAAAGGGAAATGATGTTGCATTGCTGAGCGACCGGCCCAAGTAATAGTATAATCCTAGAAAAATGCGGCTCCCTCGAGTAAAGGAAGCGCTGTAAACCTCAGCCCTGCAAGCCGTTCGTGGAGCTGTGGCCGCTCTCAGACCGGCTCTGCTTAAGTGCCCGGGGTCCTGCAGGGGACGAGGGTGCATAAGCACCTTCCCGAAGCCCCTGGAGCCAGGAGACCATTGGGGTGAGGGTCGGGGCGAGAGTGGCTCCAGTTTGGAGCTCCAGCCCCGTCCCTGCCAGGGTTCTGGTGGAGGAGGGTGTCCTGCCTCCTCCCACCTCCTCCGTGCCCTGGATTTGAGGTGTCCTGACAAGCCCTGGTGCCCTTGGGTTCTTCGGCACCTCCTCAACCTGGGGGTACCAGGGCCACGGGTGCGCGATGCGGGAACCCGTGGGCTCCGAGTATTTGGCTGCGTGTCCCAGCCCCTGGAGCTGTCGTTGCAGGGGGATCCTGGAAGGGGAGGAACGGTGCTTGTGGCTGCCAAGGGGTGGCCAGGAAGCATGGGAGCAGCTCAGCCCTGTGGATAGCGGTGCAAGGGGCGCAAGGAAGCATTTGGTATTAGGACCACTGGGCACAGAAGGGGGGAGCCTGAGTGCAAAAACAGTTGTTTGCACTGGCCTTTTGCTGGGTTTTAGCCCAGTCGGGCTAAGGGGTCTCCCCGAGGACACCGCATTGCTCTTGTGACACCCAGATGCGCATGCTCAGTGCGGGTGCTCCGTTCCCTGCCCTTTCCAGCGCCCTGCGGTGCCAGAGGCTCTGAAGGCAGGGCCGGGTGATCCGTGCGAGCTCCTACCCAAGGCAGACTGCTTGGGGGACTTCCACTTCTGCTGGCAGAGCTACATCAAGAGCTCCTCAGGGATCTGTACACATGGAAAATGATACCTATGAAGTCACCAGGCCACAGGGCTCCTTTGGACTGATGCTAGCAAGGGTGGTCTTCATCTTACTGCTGTTTCTGCGTATTTTTAGTGGAAATCCCTGAGACAAAGTTTCAACAACTTTGCTCCTACAGCTTGGATTCCTAAACAGTCTGTGCGATTTTAAAAAATAAAAAAATCAGACACACAAAAAGCTTTGCAGATCAAAGTGAAGGTTTCATCGAGCATGGAGCAAAGCTGCCAGGTTGCTCTGCCATTGAGGTGGTGACTGAGGCTTGCAGAGTGCCGGGCTCGCTATATCTCAAGTCCCTGTTTAGGTCAGGTTTAGGGGAACCTTTTTTCTTGATGTTATTCTAGAGGTCTTTATGCTTAACAACTGCGTGGGCACCTCTGGATTGAGGCTTCCCAGAGTGGTTTCCAGACGAGCCCATTAAGAGGAACTCCTGCATCTGGAACGACCAGAGGAATTTGGGTCTATAGAGTACAATGATCCATGTCACCAGCTGTTCGGACACTGGCGTTAACACCCTTCCTCTTGTGGAAAATCCCTGGAGCCCCGAGGACCGGACTGAAACAGCACACTCTGCCGAGCAGCGCCGGGGCTGGAATGAATCACACAGGCTGAAGATTTGGCCTCAATATCCAGGGTCTTTGTGTTATTGGAAAGGTGCCTCCCCCCTATCTAGGCTGCAGTAACTCCTCTTGGGGGACAACTGTCCATTTTAGGGTATATGTGTTGGGGGATGGATTTTGAATGTTTAAGTTTCTTGGTTTGGATTTGAACTCTCTATAGAAATGCAGGTCTGGAAGGGATCTCAAGGCATCTCCCCATGCGGGATCGCCCCCGCAAACCCTTATCTAACATGCTTTTAAAAATGTGTTCCAAAGAATGGCCATGATAGGTAAGAATAAACTTTCTCTTTGGGGAAGCTGTAGCAGCTGCTAAGCTAAAACTTCTGCAAAGAAAGATACTCCGCACCGGTGCTGACCAGGCTTGACCCTGCCTGACTTGCCAGATCTCGTGAACTCGCAGTTTTGAGGTACTTCAGCAGTCTCATGAGGTAATGCAGGAGGGAGGGATGCCAGCACTGCTCATTGAACTGATTTCTACCGCTGTGATCTAAATGGATTTCTGTGAATGGCCCATCGACACACAAACTGCACATGATTTGCTTTGGTTGCAGCCCGGCTTGCGGAGCATAGTGCTGCTCTTGTCATCCAGCATTTGTCTTAGTTCTGGAGCTGGGCATAATTGCCTCTGTGTCTCGGAAGATGAGGAGAAGGGTTTCAGTTGCTGCTCCTCACAAAGGCATCTTTAGAAAGCTCCTTACCCTCCTTGGTACGGGCTTGAAAGAGCTCAAAGGAAAATACCCCTGAGCAGCTCTTGGCCTCTGCACATTCGTCGTTGCTGGGTTTGGTTACAGGGCACACGTGTAAAAGCAAATTATTTTCGGGACGCAGTGGGCTCTTTCAGCGCCGATGGCGCTGGAGATGATGGCCCTGGACGAGCTGTGTGTCGTGCTGGGTTATCACCAGTTGTCCCTGGATGGTGGGGAGCACCCGGCTCCTGCTCTTCCTCTGCACTGCTGTGTCATGTGCACCATGCCCATATGGACCACAGTACCCCGTGGCCTCAGCCAGTCTTTCCATGTTTTCTTGCCTGACTCCCTGTTAACCCTGAGGAGGAGAGGGCGGAGATGGGCAGCCCAGGCCTATCCTCCTCCACGTCCCCCAGCTTTCTGTCACCGACTGCGGGACCCGGATGCTGAGCAGGGTCAAAACACGGCATCTTCTCCTGAGCCTCCCCAGAGCGCCCGCAGAGCGGCTCTGGGATCCGTGAATCCCGTTACCACCCCCGTGCCAGGATGGAAGTGGGGAGCGGTGGAGGCAGTGTGGCCGGCGGAGGAGGGACCCGGCTGGGCCACGGGATGAGCGACATCCCGTGCCGGCCCGGCCGCCGTTGCCGCTTCCGGCGGCAGAGCTGCCGTCGAGGAAACGCGATTCAGACCCGCGTCCTTCGGCAGCATGGGGGAAGGGACGCGGGGGCCCTCTCTCTTCTGGGGGATTCATTCCTCTCTCAGCCGCTTTTTGCTCCCTTGCGTTTTCCTCCATGCACGCCGAGGGTCGTCGGTCCCTTGCTGGAAGGACGGGAAGCAGGATGGGCGCCGGCGGGTGCCGGGCCTTGGCTCTTGCGCTCGTCCCCCTTGGTTGTCCTCTCTGACGAGCTGCCCTGCATGTGCCGCACCGAGAGGCTTCGGGCTGCCGCGGGCAGGGGCTGAACATGCTCCGTGCTCCCCCATCCGCTGTGCATGCCCCAGGTTAAGCCCGGAGCAGAGGTTTCCTGCATGCCCCGCTCTCGACGCCTCTCCCCGCACCGGGTCCGTCCCCCCTCGGGCTTGCCTCCCCGCGCCGACCGGCACCCAGCAGAGCTCTTGAGCGCGCGCGCGCTCAACGCTAAGCACATAAAATAGCTCTCCAGGGAGCTCTCTGCGCACCTAAGTGCGTTGCTGGAACGTGCTGGGATGCTCGGGACACCAGGCCACCCCCTCCCAATGGCTCCGGTGCCATGGGCTTTGCTGTGCCCTGTTTTGTCCTCAGGACCCTGTTTTAGGGCCTTTTGTTGTTCTGCAGGGATTTCTGCTTGGCGTTTTGCAGTCTTCGGCCTCAGCTGGAGTTGGGCTACCTTTCACTGCACTAGTTTAAATCAGGCTTTACCAGCTGCTGCCCTCTTCTCCCATGCGGGCACAGCTTGTATCCCTGGAAAAGGACTTAATTTGCTTTCCTGGTCCTCCTGCAGCTTGCAGGGTCATAAATATCCTGCATCAAATATTTCTATGGCTACCCAGACTGGCCCGCGAGTATCGATGGTTTAATTTCCTGCAAGTTACACTGGAGTCAAATGCAAGTCACAGAGCTTGTATCAGAGGTAAATAAGCTGCATTTAGTGACTTGTGCTATGCGTGAGGTCAGGCAGAGTGAGCTAATGGTCCCTTCCGGCCTTAAAATAAATTAAACTTTCAGAAAGCAGAGTTTAGCCCTGAAACTTTGGAGCTGCAGGGCCCTCTCCCTGCAGAAGAGTTTGCACCTTGGGGCTGCAGATCATTCAGCACCTTGTGAGTCCAGCCGTGCCGTTATCACTAAAATACATCCCTGCTTGGAGGCGGGTTTCTAATATATTGAATATATCAGTTGAAACAAACATGGCCAGCTGCTAGGGGCGCACGGTGCTGCGGGAAGGCCGGTGAGTGCAGCGGGTGGTGAATCCCTGTGTCCCGGCACGGGGCTTCCTCCAAAGCCTCACGGAAGATTTTTAACAATTACGAACCCTGCAGACAAATTGTGGCTTTCTGTTATTTCCTTATTTGCATGAGAGCTTTGCAGAAAGGTCTATGCCATAAATTAACTGGGGTGCTTATAAAAGCGACGGCGGCATCACCCTTCTGTCCCCAGTGCTGTTGCATTCATTTAACCCGTACTGTACATGCTCAGGGAGGTACCGTGGATTTTTTTCCTTTTTTTCCTTTCTTTTTTGCAGCCAGGATGTTTTTTCTTGCCTTTTTATTGTTCCAGTGACCTAGCAACTCGGCTCCGGTGGAGCTCGGCCAGCAGACTTCCTCCCGGGCAGTCTGACAGTCTCCAGCAGCTCTGCCCTCGGATGGGAGCAAAAGTTAAAGTGCCTACGGGCCAGGGCTAGGGCTGGACTCCGCTTTGCGCTGCCTCCCCACTGGGAAAAGCTTCCCAAGGAATTTAAAACCCTGGAAAGAGGAAGGTGAAGCCCTGCGTGGGTGACTTGCCCGGTCCTGCAGGCACAGAGCTGCATAGGATCTGCCTCCCCGCCATGGGTGCCCCATGTGTGTGGATTAAACCTAAGATGTGCCCCAAAATAGGTGAGAAATGTAGGTTTTCCTGGAATTTTGCTGATGTTCCAGGAGGCTTCATCTCTGTGGGAAAATGTTGGGGACCCTGGAGCTGGAAAGCCTGGAGCCACCGGCCGAGCAGGGCAATATCTCATCTCCCACACACAGGTTTATCCGAGCTGCAGGTAGGCTGGAGGTGCCAGGCTTGTGCGGCTGGACGTGGCATGGATTTGGGCGCTCTCCTTTTCAATACCTGCTTTTTTGCTCCTAGGATCCAGATTGCAAGTTTTTCTCTTGCTGATCAATTGAGCTTTGCAGCTCAGGTCTGGTTGCCCTCAGCACACAGCCCTTCCTGAAAATGTGGCCTTTGGGGTCTGCGGGGGAAAAAAAAAAAAAAAAAAAAAAAAAAAAAAAAGGAGCACAAAGGAAAAAACGTCCTTCCTCATCTCCAGCGGCTTTACAGGTCCCATGGGGAATGCTGCAGGGAGAGGCAGCGCATTCCTGCTTAATAGGGTAGCACCGTGGACGGAGCGCAGCAGCCCAGAGTGGGAACAGCCAAAGGGGTTAAACGCGCGTGTCTAAAAACCTCTTGCATTCCTCCCATGCTTAGTGCACACGAGGGACCTTCTCGAGGGGATATTATCAGCCTGTTTACGCTCTACCGACCGGTCTCAAGTACAATTTTTTTCCTTTTTTTTTTTTTTTTTTTTTTTTTTTTTTAACTTTTTTTTTAAATTTAACCTCCCCCCCCTCTTCGAGCTGCTTCTTTCAGGGCAAGAACAAGGAAGGAAACGGAAAATCCCAGAGAGCCCTGGACGGTCCGGATTTAGGGCTGCAGCTTTTGTTCGCACAGGCTCGCTTGGCCTCCGAGCGGCCTCCACCCATGAGCGCTACATCCGCAGCAGCCTTGGAAAACACCGAGCGCGCTAAGGGGCCGAGGGGGGTTGTCGCGGGCGCCCCGGGG
>JAWLRI010000857.1:0-44417 GCA_034781795.1 Crypturellus tataupa | reverse complement strand
ACGTGGAGGCAGTTGAGGGGTGTTGGGGTCCCCTGGGGTGGATTTGGGGGTGTCGGGGGGGGTTTGGGGTCCCCCCAGACCCCTGGGTCAGATTTGGGGGTGTTTTGGGGTTTGGGGTCCCCCCCGGGGCCCCGGGGCGCCCGCGACAACCCCCCGCGGCCCCTTAGCGCTTCCCCGCAGGCAGCGAGGAGTTCTCCGCATTTAGATCCTTATTTTTGCTTTTTTTCCTTGCTATCCCCCGCTCTCCGCGAGCCCGCGGTGATTATGCAACTGAACAGATGTGGCTTTGCAACTAGGGCTGCGTGTGCTCCCGCGGAGCCTGCTTGAGGCTGGCGCTCGCCGGGCTCGGTGCGGGATGCTTGGAATCTTGCCATGATTCGGGTTCCTCCATTGCATCCATGCCACCTTGCCCCAGGGGACAATCCCACACTGGGGACAGTGCCAAGAGATGCTGTTTCACAGGGAATGGCAAAGCCAGGCTGTTTTTGGCAAACTTCTCGCCTGCAAAATCTGCTGGAAGTTGATCCATTTTTTGATCTCCTAACGTGATTCCCAAGGAGCAGCGTTCTCAATGTGCTCGCTGGGAAACAAGGTCCTCCCAGCCGAGATCCCTGTGCTCAGCATCACTGCTGGTTTTCCTGGGAAAGCACCAATTCCTCGGGGGGCGTGGGACAGTCTGGCATCGGAATTAAGATATTTCTCCTGACAGCTGCGCTCGTGCAGAGTTAAAACATGTGAACCAGTCGGTGGCTTGGGATGCGACAAAATCGTTAGTGACAAATCTCCACCTGAGCTAAAAGGCTGCAATGGCTTAAGCCTTTAATACATCAGAGGAGGCCAGATGGTCCCCTATTTATTTTTCTGGAAGAGGTTTGCATCTGGTCCATCTGCTCCCACTGGAGGGTCATCTTTGAAGGCTGATTTCTGCAGGCATGTCGACAAAAACTGGGGTCGTGGTTGTCTCGCATCTCCATTAGCCTGGATGACAGAGTGAGGAGCTGAGGTTTCACACATGCCCTGTTGGCGATGGAGCAGTCATTTCAGCGATTCTTTGGGGTTTCCTTATTGCACCCTGTGGGGCAGATTTTCTGGCGAGGGGAGCCCTACCTGTAAACCACAGCTGGCCACGTGGCCTTCCTCCCTTGGCCAGGGACCAGCCGCCTGGCAGGGCATAGCTAGAAGTGCCAGCACACTTTAAAAAGCACGTGTAAATAACACCTTCTGATTCAGCACATCTGCTCCGCGGCCGCACTCAGAGCCAGATTTGCTGACTCCCATGATAAGCGTTAAGTGTTTTGCTGCTTTTTGTTCCCAGGAGCTCTGCAGAGGCAAACACGGCTGGAGAGAGCAAGTCAAACGGTGCTCCGGGATGTGCTCCGGGTTTTCCGCTGCCTTTCGCAGCCCCAGCCTGCTGTGTCCTCGGGGCAGGTCAGACCATGACCTTGCTGAGGGCAGTGGCAAGAGAGGTTAGAAATCCTCTAACATGTGCAGTGGGCTTGCAAATGGTTACAGGCTGCAGACAGGAAAATATCAATGAGTCCTTTGCTGCCAGAGCCCAGGGTGAATTTGCTGGGCTAAAAACAACCAGCAGTGTTTCATTTCCCAAGTGGCTGTGTTTGGTCGAGGGTCATGGATTGTTATTTTCCTCACGTCATTTTTAAGAAGCTGTGCAAAACACCCAGCCGTGGTGCGCAAGGGCCGGTGCTCTAAGTGCCCTTTGCTTTGCCTCCCTCGCGCAGTGAGTCCGGGCCGTGCGCAGTGAACTCGGCTCACACATCTGCAAGCTCTTATGGAGCAGAGAGCCACTCTGTGCACCACCCTCCAGCGTGCCCGAGGTCTCCAGCGTCACTGCTGCTATAAACGGCCTTGTGGGCTGCAATTACAGCCTTGCATTGACTTGCAAATGGACGTAGCGAGCAGCCCTGCAGTGCGACAGCCCCGTGTCCCAAGGGTGGCAGTGGCTTGTTAGACGGGGCGGCTCGTGAAGGCAGCGGAGCGTGTGGCGCTTTGAGCTCTATGTCTGTCTTTAAAGGCACCAGGGAGAGTGTGTTTCCTGGTGCTACGCATCCTGAAATGAAATGCAAGTTGGGCTACATAGATCTCGGTTTCTTTTCTTTTAGTGAGTTCTCAGTAAAACTCTTGTAGACAGAGGCAGGAAAGTCAAGCCCTGAAGTGGAGCAGTGGCTTAGCCGGTGCGTCAGGTCTTTGGGGCAGAGCTGAGCGGTGCCACCAGCAGCTGCGCTCATCTCATCTGCCCCTTCGTCTGGGGCACCGTGTGCCAAAACGGCTGGGAGGGGAGCAGGGAGCCCAGAGCCCTCCTGCAGCTTCGTGGGTCTCTGAGCTGCCGCTCAGCAAAGAAGGGAGAGTTCCCCTCCCTGTGAGACATCTTGCAGTTTATTGAGAGGCTTTAGACCCCGTCGTCCTAAATGCATGTTCCCATAGCAAGGCTGCCGTCCTGCCCTCTCAGCCAGGGGAGTATGCTTTGGACTGCAGCATCCTAAAAACTGCCTCATGCTCGCAAGGAACACGGATCTTAACTTGCATTTTCAGATGTCACGGCCATGATTTGGCCTTGCTCAGCCTTGCTGTTGGCTGGAGAGCATCTGGCTCTGAAATGCCAGCCAAGCCTCAGGGCTGTGAATGGATCAACCCCCCTCGCTGCTGTTCTGCCTGTGAATGCCGTGGATGGCAATTCCCGTGCCTTGCACACAGCCCTGGCTGGGACAGTGGCCTGGAAACCCCCATTCCAGCAGTAAATCTCACTTAAACTGCTCGCAGCAGCTGTCATGAAATGCTGTACCTGAAGTGATGCTGGGCTGCATGGCACAGAAGGCTGAGGCTGCAGCTCCATGCTGCTGCTGCCAACAGTCAGCATCAACCGAGCCAAGGAGCTGACTACTGGATATCAATCTCTAGCCCTTGCTTAGAGACTGGTTTGGAAATGCACGTAGATTTTAAAGATGCAGGTGACCGTCTATGTGTTTCTGAAGATCTTTCAATACCTGTTGACTTCTTTAGAGTCAGTTTTGGGATCCAGGAGATAGAGCAGGTGGTAGATTCAGCATCAACGTGCTGGGGAGGCTCGGGCATGATAAGAAGTGAAGATCAAGCTTGGGCAGAGAAGGATGGGCCTGCTCTTCTTACTACATCAGGTCAGGTGGGGAGTATGAAGCAGGAAGGGAAAAAGTGTCTAAGTAAAAGAGCAGTGCTGTCTTGGGAGCAAATATTTGTTCAATAAATGTGTCAACACATTTCCTAAGGAAACAGAAAAACAATTCTGGATGATTGGAGTGGTTTGGAGCAGCCTTCCTGCACGAGCAGGGAGGCAGGAGACCCAAGTGCTTATAGGCTGCACCATGACTGGGGGCTCCAGACCATGGTGGTCACAGGCAACAGACCTGAAGACGTAAAAGCTTCTTCTATATCCATTTTCATAGAATGCCTAAGGTTGGAAGGAACCCCTAGAGGTCACCTAGTCCAAACCCCATTTTCTTGTGGTCTGATAAGCGTTAAGGCCCAGATACTCCAAAATGTCCATTACCCTGGGGTGACCTTCAGCACCAAGCTGCCCCTCAGTACCCGGAAGGCTGAGGCTGGTTTCACCCACACCATAATTTTCTCTCTTTTGCTCTGGTGTCTCTGCCTCCAGAATCTGGCACCACAGACCCATCCAATTTCCACCGGCGTGTATCTCAAAGTACATTTCTTACCCTTCTTTTGCTTGTGGGCAACGAGATCAGAGCTCAGAGTTTGTCACCGTGACAAACCCAGCCTGCACAGTCAGGACTATCAAATTTTGATTTTTTTTCTTCCCCCTTCTCTTCCCTTGCAGACACCCAAAGCAGCCAGCAGGCGAGGAGGAGCAGCCACCCCAGCACGAGGCCCTGCGGTTCTTGTGCGGAGGGCACGGAGGCTGCGCCGGTGTCGCCGGGTCAGCACCGAGGCCCCGGGCGCTTTGTGCGACGGGCGACGGGGCCCTGGCCCGGCCCGGCTGCCGCCCGCACCGCTCTGCCGGCCCCGCGGAGCCCGTGGCCCGGTGAGTCTGGGGGATGCAAAGACGGTTTGTGCAATATTCCCACCTCGCTGCTCCCCATCGGGAAATTCACCAGGGGTAATACTGCCCAAGTGAAAAATAGCAGAGCACCCCAGTCACACTTTGCAGCTGAGACACCAAAAAAAAACTGTCATGCATAAAAATACCTGTCCTGGTGCTTGTTCATGACCTTCTCCAGATCCAGCTGGACTCTGGCCGTGCAGAAACGAAGATGTTTTCTTAAAAGCTTGCTACATCAAAGACAGATTGCCACAGTGGCAGTACGAGTCAGAGCAGATTGTACTGTTCCCATTTCACTTTTTTTTTCTTAATATCCCTATGTGAAATAAGTGTTGCACTAGGATATGAACATCAATGTTATCTTTATATGTTTTTTTTTAATTAGTCTTTTTTTTCCCCATTCGAGGGCTTGACCCTGGAGCTGTCACGTCCTTGTTGCCTGCCAGCCTGGCTGACCTGGTGTAAACCATGTAGTGCCTTGTGCCTTTTCGTGCTTTTGCAGAAATGTCTGGATTTCCTTGTGCAGAAAGGAAAGCACATATTGAAACACCATCATTTTCCTATGCTGCCTGTGTGTTTTCATGCGCTTTCCCCGCTTGCCTTGCAGACGGTGGTGGCCCCTCTCCTCCTGCGAGCCTCTCCACGCTGTGGGAGCAGCCAGGTGCTCCTGGCGCTGCACCCTCATCCCCGAGGAGCAGCACGGGGACCTCGATGCCCCTACCCAGCAGCTCCCCCTCATCCTCGGGGACACCCAGCTCTCCAGGGCAGCCCCAGTCCTCGCCCAGCGCTCCCGGTGCCCGCGCTGGTGGGAGCAGCCGCGCGCCAAGGCCGGGGCGCTCCGCGGAGGAGCCCACCAGCCTCATGACAGCATCTCCTGCCTCGGGAACCGCTTCCGGAGGTGAGCTTGGCTGGCCCGTGGCTTCAAAACTGTCTTTAAAAACCTTTAGGTAGCATTTGTTTGCTTAAAAGTAATAAAAAAAAGTAAAAATAACCCCATTTTTTGGCCTGTGCTAGAAGCAGGCAGCTGCTAGGGGTGGTAGGCATGGGTCTTGGTCTGGCTGTCCACGTAGCAGCTGCTGGCAAGCCTGGAGGGGTGTCAGGTTCGGGACACAGTGCCCTGCTCCTGCCGCCTCAAGCCGCTTACTGAGTCCGTACCTGGTGTCTGGGTATCACCAGGAGTAAATGCTGCCGCTTCAGAGCTTTCCCATTAACACTTCCCTTTGCAGCCTCTGAAAGCAGCCAGCAACCAGGCAGTGACCAGGCAGCGGAAAACAGCGCTTGGGATTTCCAGCCGGGAACATCCAGCCCCGCGACCCGTCCCCAGGCCTCCTCCCTATGGACACAGGACAGCAGCATCTCACCGGGCTCCACCGGGCCCTCCATGGACCACCAGGCGCTCTCCTCCTCATCAGCTCTGGGAAGCACAGGTTCAGGTGAGCCCATCGCTGTTGGATCCCCTATTGTCCTTGCAAGAAAAGAAAAGATTGGGCTGATTGCACCAGTAAAGGAGGGATTTAAAGCCAAATCCCCTCTGTCCTTGTGCAGTGAACCTGGACACGGTGCCCTCAAGCCCTGCTCACCCAGGCTTGCTGTTTCTGAAAGCGCCAGGAGCGCAGAGCCCCGCAGTGGGGAGTCAGCGCTTTCCGGGGCTGCTCTGCATCCCATTCCCGTGGCGCCAAGCCACTGTATTTTTTTTATTGCAAGCAGCTACTCAGGTTTTCCTGAATGGAAGGGATTCATGCCTTTCCAAACTGCGCTTGGTCCAGATTGAAAACTTCCTATGCTTAATATCCGTGTACACACTCTAAGCATCTGGGAAGAAGCGGGGTCCATCTGGTTATAATTTTGTATGTATAAATCCAACTCTTTTATTGTGTCTTAGCCATTGGAAGCAGCTACCAGCCCTCCGACTTCTCAGCAGCGGAGGAGGGAATTTCTCGTTTTCCTAGCACCAGTGCGTACAATTCAACACCATCCACCAGAGGTGGAGGAAGGACGCTAAGGTCACTACCAAGCAGCACCAGCCTGACCAATGCAACAGAGATTTCCACCTCTGGTACCGAAATGATCCGCCCTTTGGATCGGACCCAGTCCTCTGGGATGTCCTCGGCAGCAGAGGCTGGTGGTGGCGCAGGTGCCACCACGACATTCACGGACCCGCTGCTCCCAGGCTCTGCGTCTGCTTCAGAAAGCACTTCCAAAAGTGAGTTTTGATAGCTAGCTTTATAACTTGGAACATTATTTAAAAATCCTTTATAAACAAAATATATCCTCTTTATTTTAAAGAAAGGAGGAATAATATTGTAGTTGGCACGTTCTGTACGTTTAAAAACATTTCACAGAAATGAAAGTATGGATAAATATTATTCTTGTTGAAAGAGGAGGAGAGATTTTTGTTGAAAACTTTCTGTATTTTGCAAGCAATAGATTCAGCAGCTCCTACGTGGAGTCTTTTCTTTCTTTTTTTTTTTTCAGTCTGAATGATTTTTCAGTAGTAAGTAGCTAGGTATTGAATATTCATCCAACTGTTATCTGCATTAACTGATACATCCTGGGATGAAGCTTACCCAGCTGTTTCAGTTTACATATGTGCAGCTTTACTTTTCATGTGTCCTTTTTCAGCTTTGAGTAGCACTTACGAACCAACGAGCATCTCGGACGCAGCAGAGGAGACCTCGCACACTGCCACCCACGGTGCCGCGGCGGCTCCGGCGCACACCAGCGCTGCAGCAAAGTCCTTGGGCGCTGCAGCCAGCAGTGGCATCCCCAGCGGTGACACCGGCGGCGCAGGTGGCACCGCGTCCTCCAGCGCAGCACGGACACGCAGCACAGGGGGCTTGCGTGACGCCACGAGTGTCACGGTGCTCGCACGCACGCACTCTGCCATGAGAAGTGCTTCCACAGGTAAATTTGTTAGGCTGAAAGGAGGCACCTGAGGGCTGGGGCAGGATTTTGCATTCCCATGGCACTGTTGTAAATGTGGGGATTTTTTATTACTGTTTGCATCAAGCCAGCATGGGGATTTGAGGAGAAGAGTGGGAGGGGATTTCAAGGTTTGGCTGAAAACCTGTAAAACGCTGGTGTATTCACTCGCTAATGAAATTTCCCGTGTCAGGAAAAGTGGCCGTTGCTTTGCGTCCCACCACTCTCAGTTATCGCACATTGAGGTCTGTGTGGGTGAACAGTGGTGCGGTGCACGGGCCGGGTGAGCGAGCTGAACTGCAGCATCCCTGGTGCCGCATCACCCTCTGTTCTCCCCTAGCTTGGCAAGCGCCCCTGGCTATAAGCAAGTTAATAAGAGGGTTATACACCAGGCTCCTGTATCTCTGGTGTCCTGCTTGCACGCGTGTCCCCATGGGCAGCAGCCGGGGTTTGCTGCCCACTGGGTGCGCCTGCACTGTCTGGTCACGCTGGGCACTTTGGGGGTTTGAAAGAAGTTGAAGACCCTTTTTTGGGTCATCCTCTAGATGTGCCCTGAGCTGAAAGGGAAAGGCTCCAGGTTTAAGTTGGTTCCAAGAGAACTTAAATGCATACTGGGGTGTTGCACACATTTTCACTGTAAATTATTTCCACCTCTCCTTTTGTTTTAGTAAGTTGTGACTTCCATATCTTTTTATAAGGCCTGTGCGCCTAAGCAGGAGGGAGTCGCGCCTTCCCAAAGTAGCTCCAGATGGAGAACTTCCTCCACTGTGAGCAAATCTTGTACCCATCGGTGCATGGCCTAAAAGAGATGGTCCATCAGTGTATGACTTCATATGTGTAAAATAAATCTGTTTGGTTTTTTTACCTTAGGTCTCAGAAGCAGCCCCCGACCAACTAGGAGTTCAGCTATGGAGACAAGAGCTGCTGGTTCTGCTGCCACCAGCACATACACTGCAGCCACAGTCACCAGCACGGGAGGAAGGACACTGAGGTCTGTAACCAACGCCAGTAAATGGGTAGCAGAAGGATCCACTTCTGGCACTGGCATGTCCCAGGCCACAAGTACGAGGCAGTCCTCATCTTCCATAAGAGAGACCTACGGAGTTAATGAGTCAAGAGCAGTCACGGATGTCACCGAGCCTTTGGCAGACCCTTCGCTAACACATTCTCAGTCTGTTTCAGAAACACCTTCGGCAGGTGAGCTCAAGTTACAAGTGAGATACCATTTTTATTGTAAATGAGAGGAGGGCTATTATTTTTTCCATATTATTTTTT
Source organism: Crypturellus tataupa (assembly GCA_034781795.1). Taxonomy (NCBI): domain Eukaryota; kingdom Metazoa; phylum Chordata; class Aves; order Tinamiformes; family Tinamidae; genus Crypturellus; species Crypturellus tataupa. The sequence continues at coordinate 36,166 of JAWLRI010000857.1, read as the reverse complement.
GCCTACCTAACTCTTTTCCATAGATCTCAAAGCGTGTTACTGCTGTTTGGTATATGTTGTTAGCAAAGATGCGATGTGATCTTGGTATCTGAATTACTACTTAGAAAAAAAATTGGTTTGGGTTTTACAGAAAGGACATATCTTCTGTGAAAAGTCTCATTAAGCCAAGAAAAATAATTTATTTTCAAATCACAAATCTTTTCTTTTTACTGTCTCAAATTGCTGTCTGTGTTTTATAGGCAAGGAGACTAAGCAAGCGAGGAATAAATCATGTCCCTACAGTGAAAGGGACTTGACTTCAGTTCCTTTGAGTTCCTGCCCTTTGCTGAACCTCTTGGACCATGCTGCTTCCCATAAATTTAGCCAGTTCAGCACATTTAAGACAACTTTGAACGTGGTCTCTGAGTAGAGCTTGTGGTCCTTGATCCATTGCAGTGCTGAGGGAGGCTGATCCCCACTAATCCCATTTCTTCAAATTTGATATGTTTTCTAAGCTCTCTGCAGTGCTCAGCATTGCATCTCAACTGAACTGAATGCCAGGCTTTTCTGAAATGCTACAGTATTTATTTGTTCTAGCAGCATGGAGTGCAGTGAGCCACATAATGGTGAAATTAAGTGCAGAGCATAGTAGTTCCGTAGACTATACAATTGCACTTTCCTTGGCATCAAACCATGTGTTTTATAAGACAGTTTTCTATAGAAAGGATCACATCCTTGCAAATTTCCTCTTTTCTCTGGATTGACATCTGCTTGTATTTTCTGTCTGCGTATCTACTCTCTGCCTCCGGGTGTTAGAGAAGAAAGTTCATCTCTTTGGCTATAATCTCACATGTATACATTTTTCTCTATCACATAGCTACTGGAAGGGGCCATGTGTCTCTTATCCCATCAACAGGGAAAAGGATGGATTTTCCTAACACCACTGCTTATGTTTCGACATCATTCACCAGAGGTGGAGGAAGGACGTTAAGGTCGCTGCCAAGCAGCACCAGCCTGACCAATGCAACAGAGATTTCCACCTCTGGTACCAAAATGATCCACGCTTTGGATCAGACCCAGTCCTCTGGGATGACTTTGGTGGCAGGTGCCACCGTGACGTTCATGGACCTGTCGCTCTCGGGCTCTGCATCTGCTTCAGAAAGCACCTCCCCAGGTGAGCTCTGATGGCCTCTGTAGGGCTCATCCCCATGGATCTCAGCCCTCTATGGAGGGGTGAGCAGGATGCTAGAAGATGCTGGACAACAATATTGGACTTCATGGAATAAAAAATCATCTTTGAGTGAAAAATACATTATCTCCATAAACTAGTTGTTATTTCCATTTATTCACCAAAGAAATCCAGCCTTATTGAAAGAACAGTCTGGCCTTGAGAGCTGTTGTTTTTCAAGCTGGCCAAGAGGATTGTCTTGAAACCACGCTGTGTTTATAAGAGCGGGGAAGCAACGCGAGTTGTTCCTGACTCCCACCCTGGAAAACAAATGCAACATTTACGGGTCCTGCAGAACATGCTTTGTTTAAATCTCTCTGAGTTATTCACCACTGCAACCCCACCTAATTTAATTCCAGGCATTTCTATAGTTGTTCTGGTGTCTGCAAGTGCCAGCAGTCTGGAATGCAGAGCTGGGGCACGCAGCAATGAAGGGAAGCAAACAAACATTGCCTCGTCGTTTTGTTTTTAGTGCCCTCTTCAGGGTGCCTCTCTGTGAGCAATAATTCGCTGTATACTTGAAGTGGGTTGTGTCCTGGCAATTAGTGTTTTCTCCAGATTTAAGTCATGTGTTATATCTCTACACACACTGTCTGTGTACAGGCAGGGTTAGGAGAAAACTTATCCATCTGCTTACAGTTTGATACGTATAAACTGTTTTGCTTTATTTATCCTTTCTCAGCCAAAGCAACTATCATCTCGGCTATGGAAGAAAGCGCGTCTGAGCCCCCTCTCCCCAGTGCTTCCGGCGCAGCGACGGCTACCGGAGGTGCGGAAAGGACCATGGAGCCCGGAGCCAACATCAGCGCGGTGCCCGGTGCTGCCGAAAGCAGCACGTCCTTGGATCCGATCCAGCTGTCATCTTCTGTAACGGAGGCTGGAAGTCAGCATAATATTTCGCAGAGTGATGATGAATTCAAGGAGCTTTCAACGCAGCCAATGCCTATATTTTCTTCCAGTCTTTCAGTGTCTTCATCTTCCCCGAATACTTCTGGTGGGTTGTGTGATTCCCCCGCTTTGCTGCTGCTGTAATGGGCACCCCTCTTCCTTCTTTCCCCACCTTTGCCATGCTACTTTATTCCCTCTCTGCCTGGCTAAGCCATGCACACATCCTGCTGCGCATCTGCAGTGTCCTCAGCCAGGGCACTGGTGCCCGAGAGAGGAGATGCTGGTCGGGTCAGTCCTGGTTGTGCTTTCAGGGTCCCACTGGCTGCATCCATGGCCACAAAAGTTAGTTTGAAAACTCACCAATCCATCCAAGGCTTTTCTTTTACTGGCCTAAAAATACTGGTATCCTGAGAACTCCCGTTAGCAAATAAGTGGTGTCAGTAACTGAGTTATGCCTCCAGCTGTGAGAATTGAAATGTTCGGATTTTAGTCTCTGTTGGAGCCTCAAGAGTATTATTAACACATAAGTGCAGTATATTTAGGTGAATATATGTATGTATATCTCTACTTTGCAATTCCAGGGAGAGAAGAAAGGGTTTCCAGCATTCCTACTGACAGCACGTACACCTCAACTGCCTTCTCCACACATGGAGAGGGGACATCTGAGGCTCCAGGTGGCAGCAGCACATGGAGCGAGGTGACAGAAAGCTCCACATCCAACCTGGAAGCGGCCAGGGAGTCAGGCTCCAGTCCTGTCCCACCCGCAACGGTGTGGCCTGAGGGAGGGCCTTTCTTCTACAGAGATGCTGGTTACACTGATCCCCCAGCTGAGGTCACGCTCTCATCCCAGGCCTCTGCTGCCTTCTCTGCCGCCCAAGAACCTTCCAGTGAGTTTTTTTCTGAACTCCAGAGCCACCAGAATTGAATTAGATAAAAAACATTTGCTCCTCCTTCTGCATGGGCTTGATATTGCAAGCAACGTGTCCTAGAGCTGCTGTGGGTGCCATGGGCAACATTTATAAATCATGATGATTTTGTTTGTGAATATTGTTGTATATTGGCAACTGTTGGTATTAAATCTCAGGAATATGAGCTGTGTTTCCTTGCTATAGAAAATGTTTACAGCTTGGCTGAGTGGGGTAATAATTCTAAAAACTTGTATCTTTGAGTCTAACGATAATCGTTGACTCTGTACATTTACAAAGGCCGGGTTCTAAAGTTTTCAGTGGAATAGGCCTCGTGCCTTAAGTCTGTTTAAGGTGACAGATGTGTGAAATCTATTTAATCTGTATTTGTCTGTGCAATTTTATTACTTTGTGTTTCTAAATAGAGTTACTGTAGAATGCATAAGTGAGCAGAGATGACAAAATTGAGCGCCCACCTTTCTGATACTGTTTCAGCCACGGGAAGTAACCGTCACTCGCTGAGCAGCTCAGGGACTGAGAGAAGGGTTTCCCGCGCCCACACTGCCCCCGCGTACAGTTTAGCCGCAGGGACTGGAAGCGGCGAGAGGACCTTGCGCTCTGTGACAAATGGCACCCTGGCCCAGGGCACGGAGAGCTCCACATCACACGTGGAAATTGCTAATTCCTCCGAAACGAAGAGCTTGGTGCCCAGGGAGCAGAGCAGGACTCCAAACATCTCTGCGAGCAGCTTGGGCGTCACGGGGCTCGCAACTGAGACGCTGTTTACGCGTTCTTCCAAGATCCCGACTTACTCATCTTTCCAAAATGATCTATCAAGTAAGTTGATGTGCTTGTCTCCATGTGTTTTTTTGGCGGAGGAAAAGAGTAAGTCCCCATTGTCACCGTGGGTGCACGAGGGGGATGTTTTTGTACATTTGAGTGCTGCTGCGAATAGCAGAAAGCCAAACTCCATCTGTCAGGGAAATCGTTCCAAGGGGGAAACCACCATCCTCAAGGATGAAACGGGTTCCTGATTCACTAGCAAGGAAGTTGTCTTGCTTTGATGGACGTTGTTTGTTTTGCACCCTAGCTAATTTGGTGTTGGGACATTTTTGTAAGTGTTTCATGCTGACCTAAGTCAATTCTAGAATTAAGTTCAAGTTCAATATTCTCTGTTTTAGAGATTCCTGAAGATATATTTAAATCCTGAAATTCATCTTATAAGATTGACTGTACCTTTAACACAAAATAATCTGGATTTTTGCAAAGTGGTGTGGTATTCATTTAAGACTTCCTGTCTGCAAAGCTTTTGATCAATGAGTTCATAATAAGCTACAAATTAACATAATAATTTCATCCTACAGAGGCAAATAGTTCACTGTATCTAGAAACAAATCGACGCAAGAAGATTGATATTCTTTAGTACAGAATAGAGACTAAGAAGGAGAGGATATGAGTTTTATAAGTCATGACAGATAAAGAGAACAGATAGGCTTTCCTGCTTAGCCTGCCACAAAATATTACAGAATACTAAGTGCTCAATCACATGAGAAAAGCAATACCGGAAGAAGCCCTTTTTTAGAAACATATGCTTTCCACAGGAGCCTATGTCCATCAAACTTCAACATTTTGGAATTAAAGAATGAAGAAGAGTCCCAGTTCAATAGCCATGAAATTCTAGTATTTCAGGTGGCTACAAGTTGGTAAGGAATGTAAGCCAGTTCACAGACCAGAACGTTTGATGTATTTAGTAAGCAATTTTAATATGAAGTCAAAATAGTTCCATATTATGCTGTCTTTCTGATATATTTTATCCTTTTGCTCCAGGCTTTCCAAGTAGCCATCAGCCAGTCAGTAGTGTTGATGTGGAGAAAAGGACCTCTGTTTCACACACGGACGGCACGTACATTTCAACCACGTACACCAGAGGTGGAGAGAGGACCCTCCTGTCCATATCAAATAGTAGCACCTCTGCTGAGTCCTCGGAAAGTTCCACTTTTTTTTCAGAAATTTCCAGCCCTTCTGATTCATCTCAGCTTTCTTCTGTGAGCCAGGACAGAAGAAGCAATATCTCCAGTGACAGCAGTTTTATTGAACCATCTACTGAGCCGTTGCTAGTACATTCTCCCAAACTGTTGACTTCTGCTTCCACAGGCACTATACAAAATACGACCGTTTTGGATACGGACTCTGAGCTGTTGCTGACTGGCAGATCATCTCTATCTCCATCAGCATTTCCATCCTCTTCCTCAGCGCCATCACTGCATTACTCGCCGTCATCGACGCCGTCACCAGTGTATCTATTTGCATCATCAGAGGCATCTGAGCTGCTGTCTTCCTCCACGATGGCTTCATCTCCTCCTCTACAGGCTTTGTCAAGCGCCGTGCCCACTTCCTCATTGCTTTCCTCATCTTATTCGTTGACATCTTTATTACCTCTGTTTTCTTCACCATCTTCTGCACCGCAGTCCAATGACAGCGGTCAAACAAGCACCTTGGTAGCTACCACTGAAGCCAGACAGGTGCCCTCCACCGCAGCCATCGCTGGGAGCTCTCCTGGGGAGACCAGCAAGCCCAGTGGAACGCACCAGCCCCAGGACAGCACTGCCCTTGTCCCTGCAGCCTTCCCTCCTCTTCCCACCGGGCCCATGGAGCAGCTTGGCAGACGTGCTGTGTCCATGTCTGCTCCCATGCATGTCACGGAGAGCCCAGAGAGCCCCTTGTCGAGCGCTGCTTCTCACAAGGAGGGTGGCTTTGGAAAGACCACCCCACCACTCACCACCACTGACAGCACCCCAAGTGCTGGGACAACAGGGACACCCCGCGGTGCCTCGCTGAGCACGACGAGCCAAAAGGTTGTCCCCCCAGCAGTGCCATTGACTACAGTGAAGCCTCCTGTTCTGACGACATCTGCAGGTCGCAGGCCGACCCCAGCTCAGCCCAGCACCACAAAAGTCCTCAGGCCCCTAACGCCCATTGCCACTGAGACAGTTCATGCCACCAGTCAGACTACAGGGGCTGTTGATCGTCTCACCACAAGTACTGGTAGAGTCACTGAGGAAAACATCCCGGTGACGAATCCTCCTGAAGCACCTCCACCCACCAAGACCACTGTCAGCGTTGCAACGACTTCAGCTGCTGCTACCAAACCGACGACTCTCACTCCACTGAGCAGCACAGCAGGGCTCAGGACACCGCCGCCAGTAACAGGTAACCTTTATAATGGCACTGGGGATGTGACACGGGGACAGGGAGTATGTGGATCCCTGGATGGTTATGTAGCAAATGAGTCTGCTGTCCACAGAACTGGAGGATAAAAATGTGGTCTTCATTCTTGGTATTTTTAAGATCAGGATTGAGGAATCAGGCAGAGCTGCTTGAAAAAGGCGAACATTTTCGTGGGTGTTTTTGATAAAAATATTAAGCTGAAATCTGGGAAATACAAAATAGAAGCTGAATGACTTTCCAGGTAAGATTAGGATGCACAATCTTTACATTTCTCTTGAAAAATAGATCAATATGTATTTCTTCATGAGAAAAGGCACTTGGCTGGTGCTTGCTGTTTGCATTGGAACTCATTCTGTTATTACGACGTATGATCATATTCTCCCCATCTCACTAAATAATCTTCTTGAGGGCTTGTCCCTTCTCCTGCGAGGTTACATACCACAGTCTTGCTGAGCGCATTGGTGTGACCACAGCTATGGAGAAAAGATGAGAAATGTGCTAAGCAAGTGTTTCTAATTGGCTTTTTGATGACTTGGTAGTTCAAGAGCGTCTGTGAATCTCTGTGGATGTTAGAAACCAGGGTGGTTATGCCTAGGCAAATCCTTCACCCTATAAAACCCAAATATGTAGGTTTGCAAGAGCCTCTTGGCACTTGACCATGGGGAACTTCTTTCAAGCAGTGAGCTGGGATGGAGACTTGTGTGCTTCAGAGGACGAGGAAGTTCAGAAAAAGGTAGTTGTGGCTCAGTGCAGCATCCTGGAAGGAGTTTAGATGGCAAAAAGTCCTGCAGGTGAATAAAAGATTTCATTTCTTACTGCTACCAGGCTCCTTATCTTCTTGAGTAAATATATTAAGCTGCATTTTATATGAATGGAAATTGATTTTTGTGTTTGAAGTGCAGAAATCCAACCGTGCCACTGTAGGCTATCCTGTGCACTAATTCCATTACCCTCATGAAATACTGATAAAAGTATATGATACATCCATGTTTTGTATGCTTTAATCTTTAAAGGTTATTTCTCAGGTTGATTGCTATGGCTTCATAGAAAAACTTCACTGTAAATGCTTTATTTTTTTTTTTAGACAAACAATAGTGGAATGAAGCCTCTTTACTGCCCAAGTCGCATTTTTGCCAAGTTATTCTTTCTTTTAAATATCAGGTTTTGCCATTTACTTTAAAAGAAAAAAAAAAAGAAAAAAATCTGTCTGCTCTTGGATGTAAGGCTTTGTGCTTGGGGCTTCATACAGCTTTGCAGCTCCATAACGTCTTCCAAGCAGATGCCAATGAAATGATTATCCTGGCCAGTTTGCCTTTCTCGTGCTCTCATCAGAGCCGCAGAATAAATCTGAGCCCGAGCATAGTCCCGCGCTGACATCACGGTCGTTAAAGCTGGGAAGAGGCTGCTGTCAGGCTTCCAGCTTCTGGGGAGAAAGCGAGGAATTGCTGCTAACGCCCTCGCCGTTCCTTCTGCACCTGATCTGGGGGAGCTGCAGGACTGCTGTCCGGGGGAGGCTGCTGGTGCCCTGGCTTGTACAGAAAAAACAGCAAACTGAAAAGCCAACATTTTAAAACGTGCTCACTCCTTTCTGTCTGCTTGGATGAGGGCGGCACGTTGTCTTCTTGCTGGTGCTCAGCCAGCCCTGCCAGGCTGCTCGGAGCACGGAGCTGCGTCCCAAAGAGGAGGCCAGTGGGCTCTGCGTGCCCAGCCTGGTGCCAAGGGTGGTGCAGCCTCATCAGAAAGATGTCACGGGAGGAGGCAACAGCAGCCAGCGCTGCTACACCTCACCCAGCAAATCTGCTGACAGCATGAGACATCTCAAGCCATGTTGAAGCACTAGCTTTGGTTCCCATGGTTCATGCAAAAAGGGCTTCTACCAAAAGGGCAAAAATTAGAGCAAGGAGCACTAGGAGCCCCAGGTCCCTGTTGAGCTCTGGCTGTCAAAGTCACTTCATCTCTTCCTACACATCTAACTGTAATGATGTTTATCTCTGAAAAGCACTCGGAGATCTGCATTTGAGCAATGCTGTAGAAGAGCTGGTTATTAATATGAACATGGGTCCCAAGAGCTTTGTGATGAATATTCAGGAGAAAATATTTTGTGTTTGTTCTTTCAGCTCCAATGAAATAATTAAGAACAGGATAAATAGTAAGTGCAAATGATGCAATGATTCATCTGATAATGCTCAGAGGGTCACAGGAGCCAAATTGATTTTTTTTAGTCCACTGTTTGATGATTTCTGTGATTCTGTAACTGCAGGCACTGTTATTTTTTTCTCCTCACTTTTGCAGATGTGGATAAATGTCTTTCCAATCCCTGTCCTGCCTTGGCCACGTGCAACAACACCCATGGCTCCTACATCTGCCAGTGTCCCCTTGGGTATGAGCTGGAAAAAGGAAAGTGCAATTTAGGTAAGAGAGAAAAATGAAAAGACGGGGAGGGAAGAAGGAAATAATTATATGTAATCTTCTGAAATAAATTAACCAAGGCTCAAACTAGTTCTTCAGGAGTTTAATGTACCTTCCAGCTACCACTTTGAACAAGAACCCTTTATTGTTTGTACAAGTGCAGAGTCTAATGCCTGCCACGTTACGATGCCCCAGGGAGCAAAGGCAACAGTATTTAAGGATTTCTAAGCTTAGTCTTAAAAATACAGAAACCGAGCAATGGGCTCAGGCCTGTTAGGAAGGACAGATGTGCCAGTTCTGCTTTCAGTGTGTTTTACAACTCCAAAAATGAATTCTGTGGATTTTCTTAGGTCTCAGACCTGTAAAACCATGAAGTCAAGATGAGGCTTGACTTCGTGGAAGTGAGTAGGGCTCTTGTGCAGCTTAATTTTTGTGGGATCAACCATGTGCATAAAATTAAGCAGCCGTGAAAGTCTTTGTAAGATCAAGGTCTAGTTTCATACCTTAAATATTTTTTCTGCAGCGTGCTTGTTATTAGGGACCTTTATGTTGAAGGACTATGAATCTCAAGGACTTTACAGGGTCCCATTGTGATGGGGAATTTATTTTGGTAGCTTTTCTTCTGACCCTTACTCAGAGAGGATTTGTGACATGGAAATTTTGCTAAGGGAACGTGACTGAGGTGCCCCCGAAGGGCGTTTTGAAACATTTCCCCATGGCAAAATCTGTCAGCGTCTACGTTAGAGAGTTGTTCTGATTATACCTCGGACTGGGTATGGGCAGATCACATAAATACTGTGGAGGTGATTTTCACCAGGAATTGTTATACTGAAGCTGTCTGATATGTGATTTGTGGTGAAGATAGGCTCTGTGGATGGGAAAAAATGGGAAAGAATTAGAGGTTTTATAATGTTATCTGCAACTGTATTTGTTTTTCTGGTAGAACATAAAACTTGAGCTCTGAGTTCTCATTTCCACTGAGTTATCTCATGGCATTTAATAAAAGATTGAGGGGTATTATCTCTCCAAGTCTGGACAACTTAGATTATTGCATTCTGCTGCCATGAATCAAATTTGAATCTGAACATGGCAAAATATATCTTTTGGACCTCCTTTCAAATGTCATTGCTTATTCTCTCCAAGAGCTTAGAAATGAAAATGTCCTTTTCATAATGCTTTATTTTGACTTGCTGATTTGCTTTTCTTTCATTTGAGGGAGAGAAAAAGTACATTTACTCAAAATCATTGTATGTAACTTGGGTACCAAGAACTGTTGTATTAGTAAATTAAACCATTTCTCTCTCTTGTTCTGGGATCCCCATAAATTAGTCTGTGCTACTTAGATAGTTTTTGTTCGTAGAAATGTATGAACTCAGTGGTGAAATGCTGGTGGCTTAGCAGCATCGAGCTCTGGAATTTAACTGGCGCTATGGGAATAATGCAGAAATTCTTGGGAAAAATTCCCCAGAGTCTTTGATTTATTGGTGCAATGGCTCTCGAGCTTTCTGCCCACTGTTTGAAGGAGTTTTCCACTGAGATAATCTCTCGTATGAGCTGGACAAAATCTCAACTGTGCATGGTGGGGAGGCACACACTCCTGCTAAACTCCTCTTATTCTCCTTTTCAGTACGAATATTTATCGGCCAGGTTCCCCTGAAGCCCAATATCACTCACGGGAAGTATGCAGAACTGCAGCACATCGAGGGCGAGATCCTCGCCATGGTGAGTGTTGCCAATCGAACCTTCCTGGTCAGGTACGGGTAGGACCAGTGAAAAGGAGATGCAAAGCACGTGTTTACTCAGTGTGAGCAGGTTGGGATGACTGCAGTGCTGGAAACACTAATAATGTTCTGTCTGCCAGAGAGCACACGTTTCGGTCCTAGGGGTGATCCTCAGTGAGGACTCAGCGCTATTATTTTGGGTGGGAACTTAGTTCTTCCTTTTCCTGCTAGGCTAAAGGATGAGTTTTTCAGCTCATGTTTAGCGGTGAATAATTACATATACTTTAAGTTTGGAGAAAGTGTTGGCCGAGCCTGTGACAGCTGCAACTTGCTCTACCCCCAGTTTCTTCCAAAAGTCCCCAGGGATGGGGGGCTGTGTCCCTGTGAGTTACTTAGCCCACCCCATTAGCAGTGCCCAGCCTGGCTGCAGTTCCTCCTCTGCCCTTCGTTGCCATCACACAGCAGGGCTCAAGGCAGATGCTGATTTCCAAAGCACCCGGTCTTGCTCCAGGCCCTAGGCCCTGCAACCGTGTCCTCAGCCCTGCCTTCCTTTTCCATTGCAAAATTAGCCACTGCAAAGTTCACAGAGCCCCTGGGCATCATACCGTGGTTGAGGTGACAGCCAAGGATGAAGCAGGTGACACCACAGGGCCACCACCACCCCACATCCCTCCTGTGCCACGCTGGGGCAGTAACCGGCTGCTCTGCTCTCCCTTTCAGCTGGATGCATCACTGGCCACCTTGCCAGGCTACCACCGCTCTCTGGTTAAGGCCACCAGGTAAGGGGCACCACTTTTCCAGTGAGCGTGCATACTGCATGTGCATTATGCATGGCTTGTCTTACTAAGTCCTGCATATACAGCTGTAATGACGTTGGGCTGAGCGGTGATGGTCACAGCTCTTCTGTTTTCTGTTAGGGAGGCCAACATTGTCCACGTTTCAGTGCAATCCACATTCTCGTTGGCTTCCAATGTGACTTTCTACGATGTCATCACCAGTGTGAAAAGCTACATCAGAGCGTGCACGTCACCCCCAGAGACCTGCCAGTTCATCTCAAACCTCAGACCGCTCCACAGAGGTAGCCAAGATCTGGACTGGTTATGGTGGGAGTGGAATGCAAGGCATGTTATACGTGGCTCTCCTGAAAAGCAGGAGATAGGGTTGCCGAGAGAGGTTGCGGAGTCTCCATCCTTGGAGATATTCAAATCTATCTGGACATAATCCTGGGCAATGGCTCTAGGTGGCCCTGCTTGAACAGGGAGCTTGGACTAGGTTATCTCCAGAGGGAAAGAGAGTCTCAAAAGCCATGAGTCCTGATCAGCCATCATGAGGATGGTGACAGTGATGGTGACAGTCGTTGACACCACTGGGTGGGCATCGCAGCTGCCCCAAACCATCCTGATGAGTAGATCAGCACTGCTCCAACCTTCACTGGGAAATGCGTTCTTTCCATCTTCCAGGTTTCATTGATGAACGGTCACGATGTAAAAATTACTCCCAGTGAAGTTTTTTCAGGCCATGAAACATTTCCATACCTAATCCTAAACACCATTATGGGTTGAATTGATTTAAATGATTTTGGTAGAGCAACTCAAATTATTTTCAGCAGTTATCTCAGATACAATGTTTTCAGTAAAGTTTCATTTCTAATCTAAACAGAATTACTAAGAAATAAATTCAATTTGAATTCATAAGTATTTAAAGAATAGATGTCAGAGTACAAAAGGGATGGAGAGTCTATCGGAGATGAGTTTAATAAAGTTATGAGTTCCACATGGATAACACATTTGCTATAAAAATTATATCATGAATACTTTTTCATTTGCTCATCCCTCTTAGTCCAGCCTCCCAGTAAAAATGCAAAATTGATGGCACAGTTCCATAACCTAAGCACACTGAGTGTTCCTGAACACTCATTAAAAAAAATGACATATTAAAGACATTGCTTCAAAGTGGGATGAGTGAAAATGCATTTTTTTTTGTTTGTTAAAAGCGAAAAATATACCATGCTTAAAATCGAAATGAAGAATCTGTTTTGGGCTGAGCAGAATGTTTTGCTTGACATAAACTTAAAATTAAAAATTGATTTGTTGAGCCATCTCAGAGGAAATGTGTTTTAGCTTGAGTCAAAACAAATTTTTCTTTTTAATTTCCCATTCTGCCTCCAAGCTGAAATATTTATTATTCACCCACTCTGCCTGCCTGCGCGATCGATGGCAGCAGTGTAAGAAACTGTGACATGTAGTAATGTCGTCTATCTTATAATGGAGTCAATATTATTAAGAAAAAGAAGATGAAAGCAACACAGGACCTAAATGAGATGCCTGGGGAAAGCAAATGTGCAGAATGATGTGGTGAGGGAAATATGCACTGATGCTGTCCATGTCTTTCGACAGTCGGCAGCTTGTGCAAACAGAAAGACCCCGAATGTGACAAGGAAACCTCCGAATGCACCGACTTCGACGGCGTTGCGCTCTGCCAGTGCAAAAGCGGGTACTTCAAATACAACAAGATGGACCATTCCTGCCGAGGTATTGCTCTTCACGCCGCGTGTTTTGTCTGGATTCTGCCTAGTCTTTTGTAGCCATTAGAAATGATTATGTGAGTGTGTGTGTGTCTGCGTGCATTAGGTATTGCCAGGCATCCTAAGAAGCTCAGTATTATGAATAAATATTAGCAGCTGAGATTTCTTGTATTTAGTTAGGGGACTTTTCAGTAGACAGTGAAGATACGGTCTCTGTCTAGGAATAATATTATCTCTTTTTGGAGCACGCTGTGAGTCAGAATGATCAAGAAACGGGAGAAAGGGGGCCTGAATGCTCCAGGCTCCAGTTCAGTGGCACGGAGCAGAGAGGACCTGCAGTTCTGCCTGTTTTGGTTTTGTCTGAACTCTCAGTGAACTTAAGATAATTGCTTTAAACTCGCAAGCTATATTAATGCATCATCAATATTTTTTAAATAAGCAAGTATCTGAGAATGACTGTGGATTTATTTTTCAACTGGGCTCCTAGTAGAAATTTTAAGCTCAAGGGTTATATTATTTTTTAACTACTCAGATGGTGAAATCTGTTTTGCTATATCTTAGGCAAGCTCTTTGTCATTGCACCAGTGGCCAAAAAACTTGTAGGATCTGTGTGTCCATTCCCTCATTGCAGTGGTCATTGCTGTGGTGCTCCTTAAGAAATCAGGCTTTCTAATGACATACCACTAGCAATTTCAAAAGTGGCTGTGTATTGTTGCTGGCAATATCTACAGGGTAGGCTGTTCAAATAGGAAAGATGCTTGGTGGGCTCCAGAACTAGACAGAGAGTGGGAGAAATGTGGCTGGAAATGTCACCTACTGCATGCTCTGCCATGGACATCTGTGAAATGGGCACCTCAGGGTGCTGTGCTCTGGTCCTACCTCCTCTCTTGTCCGCTGTGTAGTTCACAGCAAAACATTTCACCTTAATGGGTTTTCTCCTTATCCTCATCTTTATTTGTTGTGGAAAGGGATTTTATTACAGAATATTGACCGTGTTCCCTACCCTTGAGAGGCAGAGAAGGGGTCATTCAGTGAGTAGAGAGCTGAAACAGCTTCTGGGAGACTCTTGTCGTATTCCTGCTCTGCTGCTGACAGCAGGGACTCAGGGCAAATTATTCTATTTTTTTTTGCCAGTGTCTCTTGCCAAGCGATGATGCGAACATAAGTATCTGAAAGGCTTTCTGGCACTCAGATATATGGTAATAGATGGCCCTGATGCAGCGTTCCTTAGCCAGGTAGATGTGATTACTCCCTATTTATGGGTCTTGCTTGCTCTGCAAAACAAAGAAGCCACCAGAACACCTTCGGGCCAAATTTCACCTTCAGCTCCGTGCAGTCAGTAGGAAACATCCTAATGACTGGGTTACACTGTCAGAGGTGTTTTTAGGCCAAATAAATCTAGGGATTTGTTGACTATAGGGGATGCTGCAGAGTGGCACAAGGGCCAACTGCTCAGTGCCGTGTTCCCTCAGGTACCACCTTTTCATTAGCAAGGTTTCCAAAGAGACCCCTAAATCTCTTTCTGGAAGGCTGTAGCAAAGGAACCCCGAGTAGAAAAGCAAAACTTGATAGCTTTGGTTGGCCCCTGATATTTAAACCTTTATTCTCCTCCTTGTCCGTGTTTGAGAGCTTGCCAAGCAAGCGTGACAGTGTGGGCTCTCCTGGGAGCATGATCAAAGGGGCAGGAAAGGTGCCAGAGGGAAAACAGGAAAAGGGGGCCAAGAAGAGAAAAATAAAATAAGCACCAAGAGTTATGCAGTTGTGCATTCCTTTAAGGGGAATAAGACCAGGAGAGGCCAACTGAGGATCCTGATTGCCCTCTCCACTCCTGGCTCCTAGGAGCCAGGAACATTTCCTGCCCAAAGCAGCACTTCGGTTTGGAGACATTGCTGGGGTGGATGTGCCCTGCACAGGCTGAGGAGGTGAAATGAGGCTGGGCTTTAGTATCTGCTCATAGGTTCCTCCAGGCTTTCCTTACAGGGCAAGCAGCAGGCTGGGCCGGGGCGATCGGGGCTGCCGTGCTCAGCAGACTGGAGCTGTCTTCATGGAAAGATGACAGTCCCTTTGCTGATACCTTGGTGTAATGAATGAACCGGGCTCATTCACCTTGGTATTTGCTACCCCTTGGTTGACTGAGGCTTTTAACTCTTGGGCTGTTTGTCGCCTTCATAGAAGAATCATATTAGAAAGCTAAAAATAAATCCATGCAGCAAAGAGCTCATGCAAGGAGCATCTCCTGGAAAGCAGGGGTCTCGACAGAGCTGTGAAGGGGCCCAGCAGATAAGTTAGAGATCCCATAGCTCTGACTCAGAGGGCTAATATGTTCCTTGGGCTTATTTAGAGAGCGTGGACAGCCAGAAGAGGGGAAGTTTTGGTATCCCAAAGGTCAAGGACTAATGGTGTGTGTTCAGAGAAAAGCTGGAACAATCAGGGAGTCTCAAGGATCTCGGTGTACTTGGCTTTTGGTAACAAGAAGGCTAAGGAGTGATGTGATGGTGAGGAAGAGAAATGTGATCATATAAATACAACATTTTTCCAGTCCAGTGAGAAAGCTTTCAAGGGCTGGAATTTGACACTGGGATAATTCAGACTAGAAAAAAAGGGGAATATTTTTAATGGCTGGAAAAATTAGCTTTGTGAATGTTCAACCCAGGGTTGTAGCTGACTATCACTGGAAGTACTAAAATCAAGCTTGGACGGTTTGCTAATGTATAATTCCAGTTCAGCTATTTGATTTGAAACTGAAAGTTCTGTGACCTGTGTTAGGATGGGGAGGTCACAGTCACATTGGTCCCTGCTGACCTTGCCATGTAGTCCTTGTCACAGACCAGTGAGATACTGTTGCTTTAATGCAATTTCTGCATATCTTGCTGCTTTGAAGCACCAAAGGACTAAATATAACATACCCACTACGTCCTCTAGACCAGAGCAGGAAAAAGCAGTGATCTTGTCAGTAATATGAAGCTTCTAATTGTATGACTAATATGTGTGACTAATACATCATCACCTCTGCTGTTCATCACATGCACAGTATAATTTTCTCATGTAATCCAGATGATTAGCTATCAGCCCATTAAGCACGGAAGTTATTGTATTTTGGATCAATGGCTGGTTTTCATTTTTGTACCAACTGCAACTAAATCTTGACATTTCAAAATTTTATATGGCTGCAGATTTGAAAGGAAAAAAAAGAAATAGATGACATTTTCCATGAGATGAAGTGTAATACACAGTTTGGGGTTAGCCACAGTAATGCTTGGATAACTTTTTATTGCAGTTCTAACATTTAAAAATAATGAATAATGTGCATCTGTGTTAAGGTAATGTTGTTTAAGTGAGGTTTCAAAATGAAAACCCCAAAACACTTGCAGATTTTTTACAGTGATATATTGGGGGAAGCAATGAAGTGTTCAGTGAGTTTTGATTTGGGCAAGAAGAAATTCTCCTGGGAAATATTCCATCAGCTGCCTACACGGTGACAGGCTCCCGCTTAGCGCTATAGCTAATGCTGCATAGCAGTGGCGACGCTTCTGGGTCCTCTTTACCCAGAGGTGTTTAGACTAGGAGACAGGGCAAAGACAACATTAGACAGAGCACCCTATAAATATATATGGGTAGCAAAGTGTACGTGCCCGTTTTTTTGACAAATGTCGCATCTCTGACAGTTAGAGAGAGGCTTGTGAGTCCCAAGCGCTGCTGGGGGTGAAGCTGCTGTGGACGCAGCAGTGGTAAATACCTCCTGGGCACCACTACGCGGTGCTCACGGCCCTTCTCTCTCCTTTCCAGCCTGTGACGATGGATACAAGCTGGAAAACGAGACGTGCGTGAGGTACGGTGACCTTTCTGCCTTCCTCTTACCCCACCATCCTTCCCAGTGTGGCTTGGGTGACCTCTTGCCACAGCCCCTGAACCCCTCTTGTTTGTGTTACCAGATGCCCGTTCGGCTTAGGCGGATTCAACTGCGGAAACCGTAAGTACCAGATTGCTTTGCTTTTCACTCCCACTGCCTCAGAAATGGGAAATGTGAACCAAGTAATTACAAATAACTATGTCTAGAATGTAGCAGATGCAGACTTACTCCTGTCAGTGGTTTTATTTTCTTCATTTTCTGTTGAAAATTGTTTTGCTGACTTTTTTAAAGGTTGGATTAATGTTATCTCCTAACAAGATCATTATTTTCTTGGAGATCTCCCCTCTCTCTCTATCAGGAGATAGAGCAGGCACTTCTCAAGTGAGATACTTGGAGGTGAATCCACAAAAATCCAATACAAAATATTGTTTGTGTTACTTTGATCTCTCCAAATTTTTATAGCTGCTCTATCAGAATCTGTCCTCTAGAGCAACAGCAGTGTGTTTGTCCTTCATCAGTAGATCTCCATCCATTTTGCATGAAAATATGTCTGGCGGAGGGAGGGAGGGAGGGATGTAAACAGCGAATCCTTTTACCTAAAACTCCGTCTGGGCTTGTGTTAATATTTACACTGACATCACAGTTCCTACACGAGAATCTCTGTGTCTCCCCTCGCAGCGTACCAGCTCATCACTGTGGTGATCGCCGCCGCAGGAGGGGGGCTCCTGCTCATCCTGGGCATCGCGCTCATCATCACCTGCTGCCGGTAGGTACCGCGGCCAGCCCCAGGCCGCGCCGCCTCCGTGTCTTACGCTGCGCCTGGTGCTGCATGGATGAACCTTCAGGGACCAAAACATAGGTCCCTGAGCAAAACCGAGCAAGTGGTTTGGTGATAGACATAAGCATTACGTTGTGCTTTCATTTGGGGATGTGTATATGTTTTTCTTTTCCAGTAGGAGGGCTAAAACATTCAGTTTCTGTTGAGGTTGTGTCTAGGATGTCCCTAGGAGGGGACAGAATGGGGTCCTTCCCACCCAGAGCCATAGGGAAACTAAAGAGCAGTCCCCAAAAACCCAAGCTAAATAGAAAAGGAAGAGTTTAGGCCCCAGGAAGGGTCGCTGGGCTGTTTGTGTGCATTGCAAGGCCGTGCTCTGTTTTCCTCTAAGCACAAACGCTCTCCCTCCTCACGTCTCAAACACACACACAGCCCACACAGGCGTGCACACAGTTCCCATACCAGCAGGTAGCTTTGGATGAGAGGCAAGATGTGCTGCCAGGGTAGTTATGCTTCATGATTTTATATACCATGAAAAGGTCTTGCGGTAATTCCCCCTCCCTTCGCATTCCAAGTCTAGGATTTCAAAGCTACCCAGACCAAAGCCAGGAGGTGGATGATCAGTGGGTTATTATTGACAGTGGTTTGGTTGGCACCGTCTTTCTGCAGTGTTCATTTGTTCACCCTGTTTTTCGAGCCAGGGCCTCCAGGCCAGCTCCAGGCAGAGGGTGAGGTGACCAGCAAGGAGCAACTGCAGCAGCTCCAGGCCTCACTGCAGATCTCTGCAGCAGACAGGCAGATTTGTGCTCACAAATCCTGGCTCTTTGTCTGCTGAAGTAGCCACTTGTTAACCTTTGGCAGGTTACTGCTTTGAACTGGGAATTTCTCCAAAATGAGCCTCATATGATATGGTAGCTATGTAGGGGCACTTGGTGTCATTCAGACTGGCAGCTTATTAGAGTTCTGTCTTAGGAATTAATATATTGCCTGGAAATACTATAGTCAAGTGTTCTAAGGCTTCAATAGCTTGGGAGGTGCCACACATATTTGTTTTTTTCAAGATTTTCCTGGCTCTTTCACTGACTCAGGTAAACACACAGATTTTTAAGGCCAAAAGTGGCCATAATAGCTGTTTTTGATCATCCTCCTGTAACACTGACAATAACATTTCATAAAGCCTTAAATCCATAATTTCTACTTGAGCCAGACCATGCCAGTTCCTTTAAAATCACAGGCAGTCTTTTCTCAGAGACTTCAGATATGAGAATCCAGTCTTCCTGGATATGTCATTCCTGTAGTCAATTGCCTGTGCCTGAATTCATCCACTGCTAGCCATGATGTTCTGTGTTGTCACTGCTCCTGAATTTCTGTAGTGCAGATGAAGAAATCTGCGATTTTTAGACTAGTGAATTTTACTGTGATTTCAAGCAATGGTAAATAGTTTTAGGAAAAAAAAAAGTAGTCAAGATAGGAGGACCAGTAGATAGCTCTTGAGGGCAAAGATGAAGTTGTAGTGATCTAAACGGACTTCACGGGGGCAGCCTGGCCTAGCCTGACCTAGATAGGCTAGAAGGGAAGGCTTCATGAGGAATCTAACACATATGGGGAGGTCTTCAAGAAGATGGAGCCAGGATTTTTACCGTGTATGATGGATGAACAAGAGACAACAGTCATGATCTGAGACACAAGAGGCTCAGACTGGATATAAGGAAAAACTCTTTGGCCAAAAAGGCAGTAAAGCAGTGGAACAGCTTGCTCAGAAAGGTGGTACCCACTTCATCCTTGGAGTTTTCAAATCCTGGCCAGATACCCACTCTGTAACCTGGTCTTGCCTCATATCTGACCTTGCTAGGAGTTGGAGGTTGGACTAGAACCCTCCTGAGCTGAACCTAAGTTATTTTATGATTGCTATTCCAATCAAGATTTACAACACGTGGTAAATCTTACAAGTCAAGATTTATAATACATTTATAACACATCTCAGATATCTTCTGAGAACATATCACAAATGAGATCAAAGGATAAGTTGCACTTTCTTACTTTCCTTCTTTATTTTCTAAACAGGAAGAATAAAAATGACATAAGTAAACTCATTTTCAAGAGTGGAGATTTCCAGATGTCACCGTATGCCGAGTATCCAAAGAACCCCCAAGCACAGGAGTGGGGTAGAGAGACCATCGAGATGCAGGAGAACGGAAGCACTAAGAACCTGTTGCAGATGACAGATGTTTATTATTCGGTACCTATTCTTAAGTTACCTATTACTCCTTTATGTTTGATGTAGTACAGATTCATTTTTCTTTCTGGAAGCACAGATCTATCTAGTGCAAAATAAAAGAGCAAAGCAATGGTTTTTATAGAGAGCAAAGCATTAGGAGTCACATGGATGCCAGATGTTATTAGTGCATGTGGTGAATACCATGAACAGATGTAAATAAGAAGAGGGCTAGGGAAATGTGTAGGAACATTTTGGTAGATGTCTATAAAGCCCAAACCTGGAGTACAGAAGGAGAGTTAAAGGTTTTGCACAGTCCCTTAGTTCTCCCTGGGAGTAGTTTGCTGGGTCCAACAGTTTGGAGAGGGACCTAATCTTCCTTGCTACTTTCAATAGGAGATTTGGAAATGAGAGTGCATTTCCTAGACTTTTCTGAGGGCTGTTATTATCCTGATGACTAGAAGGAGAAGCTTTATCGTGAGGAATAGGTGATGAGGGCTTTGCACTGGATTTGCTCTGTAACAGATCAAACTGGATGGCTTAATGTTTCTTATTGGGTGAAAGGATTGTACAGTCTTGGCCTCAGACAGTAAAGTTGCTCAGTTAAGTGTCCCCAGGAGGCTTGTTTGAGTAAGAGAAGAGGAAAAATGGAGGGTCTGATCACCTTGGTTTTGATGAGTAATTGAGGTTCCTGTGCTGGGAGGACAGGCACCTATGGCTAGAGGAGAGAGGATTGCTTCCAGCTAATATTCAAAGTGGGAAAATAACTTTGATTTTTACTGAAAGAGTTTCTTGTAAAGATAATTCTGGGACAATATTCTTCTTGTGAAAGTTATTTCGGGGCTTGAGCTCATCAGCACAGCTCTCATAGGATTAAAAATTAACCATGCATTCAGGCTGCACATGGAGTTAGGTAAAATTCAAATCTGCTAATGGCCAGTATGTTAAAACTAGATTGGGTCAGAATAATGCCCTCCAGGCAATGCCTAACTCCCACAGTAGAAATTATTCAAGATTGTAGACGTCATTAGTGATCATGTTGTTCCTTCTGCCTACTGAAATGACTGTTGGGAAGGGTGAAAAGACTGTGCTTGAAAGCCTTTTTGATTGTGAGAATAAGACCCTTTTTAACTGATTACTTTTTACTAATACAGCCAACTGGACTGAGAAATCCCGAACTGGAAAGAAACGGACTTTACCCTCCCTACACCGGTTTGCCTGGATCTCGGCATTCGTGCATCTACCCGGGACAGTACAACCCATCCTTCATTAGTGACGAAACCAGAAGAAGAGACTATTTTTAGCAGGGCAGAGAGGGAGTGGAAGATTGGCAGAGCTCTGTGGCCCTTGGGCACCAGGTGCCCTCCATCTCCCGGCAGTTCAGCCCACGTCAATCTGGCTCTTCCCATGTCACAGAAGGAAGGACTTTGGACTCGGTGCAGGGCGTTGCTGCCCCGAGGAACCGTTGAGTGCATTGAGCAGCCAGGAGAAGATGGAAGAGGGAACGGCCCAGGGTGCAGAGCAGTGAAAGGCCCCGGTGGAAGCTAGCACGCGCGCCCCGTTCTCATGCCGTGCTGCCCTCCGCGCTACGGCCGAGCGTGGATGAGCGCAGGCTGGCGAGCTGTGCCCGGCGCTCCGAACCCAATACCACTAGGGAGTGTTTTGTTTACAGATCTTGTTCACTGTCAGGCTGACGACCGTGCTCTCCTCTTAGCGCAGAGAGTCACCGTGTGACTGGTGTGGGAAGTGTCAGCTCCCTCCTCTGCTGCCACCTTGCCTGTTGCTTCCTGCGCGAGAGGGAGCTGGCTTGTCCACTAGCCCTTATGTTCTTGCCAATAGAAGTTCTCCAAACGGCTCCTTCCTTCCCAAAGCCTGGCAGGGTTGGCAGGATTGGGCTGGTTGTCGCCGAGGAGGACAGAGAAGTTAGTCACAGCACTGCGATGATAACTGACGAAGAGATGTGCTGACCCCGTGCACTGCTCCTGCACAGAGGGAAAAGTCTCGGTGCGTCAGAGCTTTGTCAGCTGGCATTGTTTGAAAGCGATACCTCTATAGGTCATCAGAGTACTTCCGTGTAGGATTTTAAGGGGTTCTGTTTCTCTGCAAGTTTTTACATGACTGGAAAACAAAAACACCAACAAAAAACAATATAACTTAAAATAGTTGCTAAGAGGAAAATTTACTACAAAGATGAAAACTATGAGCTGGATACCCACCATGCTCCTATACATGGAATTTGTGGTGGGAATGGTGGAGCCCTGGTGGGGCAGAAGGAATGTGAATGTGGGATAGGGCAGGTGGGACACAGCTTCAAGGCTTCACAGCGCACCTCAACGTCAGCAGGAGTCATGGGGGAGGACTCAGCACATCGGGAAATGCAGCTCGCTGCAGTCGGTTGCCTTTGATCCTGGTAGAGCAAATATCACACCTTTCAAACCATTTTGCTTTTATCCATCCCAGTTTCGAGTTACTCAGATCAGGCAGGTTTCCTGACATAGGTGTGTTAATTTACATGAATCACCTTGGCATAAGTTGCAGAATATAAATCAGAATATTTCTCACCAAAGACCAGATGTATTGACTTTATTCCTTCCTGAGATGGATGTTGAAAGAGATCTTTATTATGAAGTATTTTCACAGCTTATCTTCTCTGCAAAGATAAACTGAGTCACTCAAGGCCTGTCCAGATGCACTAATCCTTACCTGAATACCATTGTGCTTTGAATTCAAGTTGGCCACTTGCATGAGGACAGCAAAGAATAACACAATTCCTAGCTCTTAACCCAGCGTCTCTGTAGTGTGGACATGATCTAGCTTCACTAGCTGTTCTTCCAAAAGTGTATTCTTCTTCATACTCCTGTCTCCCCATCAGGGCTCAAAAAGACACAGTGCCTTCATCAGCTGCATGGACTATGGGGTTTTGGTCCTGGCTCCATCTGCTTCTGTGTTCTCCAGATTGCAAGGTGGCCAAAGCTCTGCAAACGGGCCTGGAAAGACACAGTTTGGTGCCCATATGTAGCATGGGCACACAGCATCCCTGCAAGCCTCCCCTCTGCCTGCTGTGTAGAAATGGCTCCGTGGTCTCGTGGAGAAGCAGATCTTTATGAGTGCCTGTGGGCAGGCAGGAGTGTGTGTGTCACTCCTGCTGTGTGATTTAACGGTGATGATGCAGCCAACTTCACACCTGCCTAAATCACAGTTAGATTGGCAGATTGCAGCTCATGGCTTATCTCAGATCAAGGCAGATGCAGCTGCCTCAGGGGGTGTATTTAAGGAAAACCTTAGTTGTAGTATGCAAAATAACAGGTAAGGCACAGAAACTAACTGCCCTCTGCCCTCTAATCAGTGTTTCAAGCCAGTAAATGATGTTGTGAGATTCATTAGTAGCTGATACCCAATTATCAAGAGTGCATTGGATGATGTGAATAAGGACGTAGCCCTGCCATGCTCTGGGGGCTCCCGGTGAGGACACTGACTTTGCAGCTTCCCTGAGAATGAGCTGCCACTTCTGCAGCTCTGGTTTTGATGTGTGCCTGGGTTGGAAAGGATCCCCTTTCCCATGGCGTGGAGGGGGTTTTGTCTGTGCTATGAACCAAAGAGGGAACCTGGGACTTGCTGCTGGCTCTAAAGGCAATGTAGACAAGCACTGGAACCTGTCTCTATATATTTGGGACCTTTCTCAATATACTTAGAGCAAAAAGCGAGCATGTCCCAGCAATGACAGTAGGTTTGAACCGTGTGCCAGCTTTTCATCGGAAAGCCGAGTGTTAGGCACATGCCTATAGGCAGGTGTGTGGGATTGCTTGGCTAGTTCAAAGACCGCGTACTGTGAAGTGTGCCTTAGCGGGCCAAGAGACTAGTGCAAGGGGCAGAGGTTGGACTGACTGCTCAGTACTGCAGATCAGACCTCCCGTACAGAGTAGCATCTCTATTAATGAAGCTCCTGGCCTAGGTATCTCAGCAAACTGCGAGTACTTGGAGTGGGAAACGTGATCGAGCTGTTTTCTAATTCAGATCATACAAAAGTCTGCAAGGAATTCATTTTCATTTCTTAATAACCTGAACCTTAATAACCTTAATTCTTCTTAATGCTGTAAAAGGAATGAACCCAGCAGGATTTTCTGACTGCAAAACTTGGCCTTTTCCAAGGGAGATACCTGGGCTTTATTGCACTGAAATCTTATGCCTGTTCAGAGGAGGTAAACATGGAAAATGCTGTGAATTTGTCCTTGGCAACCTCACCTTCCTTTCAAAGTGTGGTGACAAAGTCGCGGAGCAAATGTAGAGTCCACGGGCAGGAAGAAAGGGGTCTGTGGCCTGGTGGCACCATCTCAGGGTGCCTGGGGAGTCAGCTGGGAGGACAGGACTCAGGCAGCCCAACCTGCTTTCCTGTGCAGTGAGTTTCGGGAGGTCCCTGTGGAGCCAGCACGTTGCAGCGAGGAGCAGCTTTGTGGCGAGCCCAGCTGCTCCCTGCACCACGATGCTCCTGTTCTCGCCCAGAGCACGGGGCTCTCGGCTCCGCTGGGCGCTTTCCTGCAGTTTGCGGCCCCTTACTTACAGTAATTAGTTAGTACTGAGAGTCGCTCACCTGCTTGCAGCTACTAAAGCTGTCACCAGAATCCTGCTTGTCGGCTGCTGCCGGCAACCACCGTGTCTAGCTGCTACCTGGCAGTGGCGCGGGGCTTGCGGAAGGGTCTCGTGCCCTCCCTCTCTCTCTTCCTTGAGCTCCACTTTCAAGTGCAGATGCCTCCATGTTAAGTGCTTTACTCCTTGGGACATCTAAATAAGTGTAGCCTCGTTTCTCAGAGGTTTTCAGTTAATTTTAACTACCCTCAAAAATAGAAATTTTAACTGTGCTGGCTGCTTTTGCCAAGGGGAGCGCTCTGTCATGCAAGCCGAGAGGATGGCATAGAGGTTCCTTGCTAGGAGGCAGCAAGTGGCTTACCAGATAGAGGGAAAGGAAAAGTCAAAAAACACACCAGTGCCTCACCAAAATCTTGCTCCTGGCTCTGGAGCAGAGCAGGGGAAGCAGCCAGCAAGTGCCCTTGGGCGGCTGTGTGGGAGCTTTCCGATTAACTTTGGAAGAAGTGCAGATTGCTGGACAGCTGCTCTGCAGGTTGTGTTGCTGCAGCCCTGTCGGTGCCGCGAGAGAGGAGGGCAGAGCAGCAAAACGGAGCTTTGGGCATCGCTCGACGGGCAGGTTGGTGCGAGCTGCGTCCCGCGTTCCTGCCCTCCTGCTCACCCCGTGCCCCTCCCGCGCCCTGCCGGAAAAAAATGCTGTGTTTTTGCATGCCATTGAACCTCTAAGTGCAAAACTCGGCTACGTCAGGAATGCACAAGGAGGGGCGTTTTGGTGCCCTTTTCCTGCGCACTTAAAGTGTCCACAAGAAATCCCTTTGCTGTAGCAGCCTTTCCTGCAGAGTCTGCGCGCCCCGGTTGTTTATTGAGGCTCTCCCTGCAACCAGCCCTCCCAAACCTAATTTTCACTAGGGGAAGACTTTTAAAAATAGCAATAAATTGCATTTAGTGGGAAATGTTTGTCACTGTGAAGCTCTTTGGTCGAGCTACTGTAGAGCCTGTCCTCTGGGGGCCTTGCAGACCAGGAAAGTGGTTTTGGACCTTGCTGCAGACGCGTGAAGTACTTCCCCAGGGCTCCTCTCTCATTCTGGTCAATGGCAATATCTGTGCCAGATCCATCTGGACTTCTCATTCCCTCCTATCAAGGTTTAATCTTCATTTTTCTTCCTTAAATTAAACAAGAGCGGATGCATTTTACTTAAATGCTCTTCCTATGCTGACTATTGTTTTTTCCTCTTTGCACACAAAGGCCCTAATCCAGCATCCATTGTGCTGACTGGGATAACTTTCCCAACAATTGCAAGGGAGTTTTTCCTAGGCCTGAACTGTCCCACCACCAAGTGACCTGGCCGCACAACACGCACTCCTTCGGCTTTCCACTCCACCCATTTCTGCAGGGATCTTCCTGCCTTTTAAAATTGTATTTATTTTTTAAAAGTATAATTTTTTGCTGTAGCAAAACTGTATTATATGAGAGTGAGCAAACAGGTTTCAAGATGCAAAACACTCTCCCGATAAGAGTATGGGTGTGAATTTTGTAAAATTGTTTCGAATGAGTAATCCTTTACTAATCGAGCGACCTGTTTCCTATAGTGTGAGATCTTCTAGGGAAATGGAGCTGCTTTTGGTGTTCAGAGAAATACTCGAGGGGAGTCCTCTGGATGCAGGGGCTACTGCTACACATCTCCTGCCCCTTTGGCAATGAAACGAGATCTCCTGGCGAGGAAAGGGGAATGCACGGTGTGCCTGTAGGATTTCAGGAGCTTTGCAGTGTGTATTTAATTCTTCATTCCCTTGAACTACTGAAGCTGAAAAGCAGGAAAAAATACGTTCAGGGATAAGGGAGTCTGATATATACTGAATTGTTTTGCAGAACTAAATGTCTAAGGTCAGTGTAACACTGTGACTTCTGTATACTGTAAGATTTGTGTGGGATGAGACCTGTTCAGTGTGTGGTTTGTTTTTCAAGCGAGCTATATCCCTGCTGAGGGAAAACCTGGAGAGTGTGCCCTAATGTTCCTAAAAAGTAACGTGTAAGTGCTTTGTTTTCCTGGTAAAATGCTTACTGAAGGGGGTGGGAGTCTTGCACAGGTAGTTACTGCAGCAAGTGGCCCATATATTTGCAATATGCTGTGCCCTGTTACAGAAGGGTCCTGTGGAAACCTGTAAAAAGGGTCATTTTCCTTGGTTGGTGCCATACAATTTGCCTGCTACAAAATGGGTGGTTTAAAATCTGGTTGGGTGGTTTACTCTATAGGAAAAAATACAGAATAAATATTCTTTTGTTGTTGTTGTTGTTATTTTAAGGAAAATCAGGTAAACAAAATCATTTGTTTTAAACCTGATGAAATTCTACAGAACTTTTTCATAATGGAAAGAAAAATTCTGTGTGCAAAATCTTAATGGTTTCCTTGAGCAGCTTTCAGAATTGCAGAGTAAAGCTCACCTCTACTGAAGCCTCTTTCTAAAGGTAAAGTTTCAGCATTCCTTTGTGCTTCTGTTATCAGCCCGAACGTGGACCTGCTTTATGTTCTTGATGTTGTCTGGGTTTCCCTCCCATATCTCTGAATGTTAGCTCCCAAGTTGCTGGGTTTTAAAGGACTCATCCCAAACCAGTATTATTTAAAGTTGTATCATATTTTCAGTCTCCACTAATTACACAGTACTGTAGTAGCAAAATATAATTTTTAAGGATTGGATTATTTTTATACCTGCATCCAATATTATTAATTCTGGCGTTCTAGTCAGTATCATAAAAGGATACAATAAAACTATGAATATTAGTATGCCTCAGTTTTTTTATTGTCTAAAGCTTTCTGTGTGAAAAGAAGTGTATACAGGTTTTAGACTGTTTTAACTATAATTAGAAATCTAATCTACAACATCAGAAATTTCTGTTCTGTTGTTCTTCTAGCAATGTTTGTTGACAGAAGAGAAACGAAACTGCGAAGCAAAGAGGAAATGGATTTGTTCTGTTAATTATGCTCGGCCAACATAGAGCTTCCAAGCTGATTTATTTATTTCAATAACATTAGCCAAATGAAAGCTTAAGTTTTCCTCAGCTGAAGAACTGGAGAATGGTTGAAATTGTATGTGTTTGTGCACATGCATGGGCTGAGGGGGAAGGAAAGCCTTGGGAAAGCTGCACAGGCAGGGGACTGGCCTTGACCACAATAAGATGTCCTCTCCCTTATTAATTGCCAATGGGGATATAGACTTGAATGCAGCTTGGAAGATGAAACTTTGAGTATAGAGGAGGGCAACCTCCAGCACAGGCTAGAAGAAAGTGTGACCTGCGAGAGCCCTCTGAGTAACAGCAAGCACATTGATCTGATCTGCAAGAATACTTCAGCTTTTGCCCCAGAAAGGTACAGTACTGAACTGGGATAGAAATTGGGTGGGACTAAGGTGGGATTCATCTGCTCTGCCCAAAGCTGGGTCAGTCTAAACCAACCATCTGGTTCCTCTTGCCACCAGGGAAAGCAGCAGATAATTCTAATTCTATGTAAGGTGGCTTCCCCTGGTCCCCTCCTGTGACAATAGTGTCATAGGGGCCCAGCTGATGGGAGATGAAGGGAGTGCTGCTTGCAGAGACATGGTGAGTCAACTTATCTCACTATATCCTGAAACTTCAGTGTCCCTTCTGTGGTGACATAGCACAGAGCTATGTTATGCCCCTGCCCCTGCTCCGTTGTCTAGTAAGACTGGTGGAAAATAAATAAATGCATAAAATAAAATAAGATAATAATCCGGCTAATTCTGTCAAATGAGCTTCTGTTCATTTTCAAAAGAAGGCCTGTTACCAAGCTTGTATTGCGTTACTACTAATAACACAGGTTTTTCTATTTTCAGTTGGTTGTCTTCTAAGTGGCAGAACTGTTTGCAGCAACCCCTTGAGATGAGGTAGGAGGTATCTGGGGTTAAGGACAAGCACACAGTGCAGGGGACCAGCCTGTTTCAGGTTTGTGCCTCTGTGACTGTGGATGACACTGAGACCGCGTGACCTGCACCACTTTGAACCACCTGAAAAGAAGTCAAAACACCATGTTCTGCCGTGGATTGTGGTGGATCTGTATGCATATAGCTTTGATTTAGATGTTCTACAGGTTTATTTGAATTGGGGAAGTTACCTAGTTACAAGATACGTTCTGAGGGATATACGCAATATAGAGCTGATGAACTCTACTTAAAGGAGATAGAAGAATGTATATAAATCTACTATAGATCAGAGTTGAAAAATACATGGGAGGAATAGCGTTCAGCTGGAGTGCATGAAGAGGTGTAAAAGGCCATTGCTCCTACTTTAATGTATGTCTTCTGGCAGTGTGACTGCCTCTTGGTCATGTGCAACTTATCACGGTTAAATAATAAGGCCATATGTGACTATTCATCTTATTGTGCTGAAGTCTTTTACCTTTGAACTCCTTTGGGACTGTCATAAACAAACAAGTAAGGCGAGTGAAAAACTGCTGTGTTTGTTACTAAATATAGCACTTTTTTATTTCATAATAGCCATTTATCACTGTTCTTGTTTGCCATACATAAGCTTTGACGCACATCGGTTTGGTTTTACTACTGGTAGGAAGTAATTCTTGTTTCTGAAGAGGAAGATATCTTTGTAATCCTTTACAGTATGTCACACCATGGTTATCTGACTGTTTAGATTAACAGTTAACTGTCTGTTGTCTAAGAATGTGCTTGATAAGGTCATTTCTAGTTATATTTGAGTGAGAGATATAGCCATGACATCATTTCTCCTGTTCTGATAGTTCTAGCTGTTCTCCTAAACCATCCTATGTCTATTACGAAATCTCCCCACAAATCTGGAGTATTGTCACCTCACCTCTCTCCAGGGAAGAGCCGGTTGTGCCCCAGAGTGCAGAGACGAGAAAGATCCAGCACATACACATGCATGTCTGTGCTCAGTGTGTTTTTTTCCTAGAGGAACTACCCGCCTTTTGCATAGCAAATGCTTCCTAATTCTCATAAACGCGACCATGTTAGATAGGAACAGCCAAATAAGACAGAAAGTTTACTATAAAAAGAATATGGCTTAGGGTACATCAACCTTTTTATGTGTATTCACTGTAGACAACAGTTTTAGTGTGCAGGGCTATGCATTCAAGCAGTATAAACTGGTCTGGCAAGCAAAGCCATATCACTTACACCTGCCGAAGACCTGGCCCTCGATTTCAATGGTGCTCTGTGAAGTTCCCTTGTGCCCATACTCTCGATTCACAAGAAACTAAGCTTTCAAAGCATGGCTGCTTTGTCTAACTGCGTTTTGAGGTAGCATTGGAAAACTGGGACATAGCAGGATGACTCAAGAGTCTGGATGAGGGAGGGAACCTGTTAGAAGGTTGGTTGCCTACAGCTCTCCTGCATGTTCTCCACAGCCAGGCTTGTCTTGCTGTATATATGGATTTCTAGCTGAAATAGATGTTGTTTGGCTAGGAAGGATATGTCACTAAAAGAGCAGTTTTCCATGTTGAGTCTCCCTGGCACAAGTCCTCCCTGGAGGACTTTAGGTGTCCCATGCAACCTGTGACAAAACTGGGAGATCTCCCATGGTCTCAAAGCTGTGAGTTTTAAGAATTCAGACAGCTTTTTGTGTGGACACATAATAAAACAACGGGCAATTCCATCAAACCGCCCATGAGCTATGCAACAGGAAAGGTAGGCACAAGCTGCTGGGAAGCAAGCAGGGGACAGTCCTGCAGAGCATCAGTAATGTTTCCAGGATTCCTGCTTTCGAACTCAGGTTGGACAGGGGAAGGGACAGCTCGGTTTGAGCACAGGGGACAGGAGCAACAAGAGTAGTGAGCAGTGGGGGTTACTGGGGGCATCCCAGGTGATTTTAACAGCCATCTCTGGTGGACCCCATGAACAGCCTGAAGCACAGGATGGGAAGCGAAGAGACAGTGTTATCTTGACAAGGGACGCTGCTCTGGCACCGAACACCCTCCATGAGTTTCCTCATGGGCAGGGCGGGATAGGTCCCATCAAGGCCAGGAGGCTGTAATGAAGATCCCTTTCTTTCCTACATGCCGTTGCTGCCAAGACAATTTGCTGGGTAAGATTTCATGATCCAGGTTGCTTCCTGACTAAGGTCTTGGCCTCCAGGCACAGACCCCAGTCCTTGCTCCATCCTTGGTCCCCAAGGGTGCCGTGGGGTCCTGTCACCACAGGGTGCCCCCAGGACCACAGCACCCTGGCACCAATGTCCATGTTGAAGGCACTGACAGGGTCGCAGAATGAAGGGGGCCACCACCATCCTCCCTTGCTTGCCATGACAGGGCACAAGGAGATGCAGCCTCCCCTTCCTGGTCACTTGAGGCTCCAGGGAGGCTCAAGCAATATGCGGTGGAGTTTGCCAGAGGAGGCTTGCTCCAAAGCCTCTGGAAGTGGCTTTGCGGGGCCTGTGCAGAGGAGTTTGCTCCACTCGCTGCTTTCCCACACCTCGATGATCTGCACCCATTTCACAGAAAGGCTTTTGCAGACGCGTGTTCCCAGTGGGAGACATAACACCTTTGTCTTAAAAGTAGGACCTGTAAGTGCCATGGCCCTTCAGGTGGCTGCTGCTCTCCACAGCAGTGGCTGTGCCATCTGCTCCATAGCCTTCTGGCCTCTCTCCCACATGCAGATGTTAGATGTACGTAGCTGTATGTAGATATTATCCTACACGTAGATGTCATCCCAGTCACCCCTGCTCTCCATGCTTCGTCCAGGCCCGAACAGGATTGCTCCCAAGGAAGGCAGGCTCTGTCCTGCCTGCTCCTTTCCCCTGCCATGCTGCTCTAGCAAGCCCTATATGTGTAAGATTTAGGCAAACAAGGCCAAAGCCATTTCTCTGATGTCAAAGGTGCCAGGGTTTATTGTTGCTTTTTACCTTGAGCTCACAGAAATGCTTTGGCATAAAAGTTTTGCTTCTTTGCAGGTTTTGAAAGAGTGCTTTGCTTATAAGGAAAGTTGGGTCTTTCCTTATTAGGACCGTGGGGGTCTGAAGCATGAGGCTTGTCTGTACTGGTGATTTTGCAAAGGAATGAGTGCATACTTGCCAGGTACTCTGCTTTAAGTGGGTGCTTAGCGTGCCTTAGCGTGGGATGGGTTCTTCCACTTTAAGAACAGACTATACTGCACTTCTCTGCTGAGCACATTGCACTTCTCTGCTGAGCACATTGCAACTTGCACTGCACGCGGAATGGGCAGGGGATACCTGTTGTGTTAGCACTTCACACGTCAGCTTATTTAGCAGTAACTTCCGTGTGTCAACAGGTTTTTGAGCACTTGTCACTGAAAGAAAAAGCGCTGCAGGTTTAGAAATCTCCTCCCAGCTTGAGGAGGAAGGAAAAAAAACAGCTTGGAGCTGTATCATTTGCCACTTGCCACCATGACGTCAGCTCAGGGCTGAACTCTCTACCTGTGGACCTTAAATAAGCTGACACTTAGAAGAGAATAGCACTTTCTCGTAGGTTTAACAGCAAGTAGTAGCAGCAGCGGCAGCAGCAGCGATGAGGGGCTGTGTATTCCTCACTGTGTTACTTATCCTGGTCTTGAGCCTTGAGGCAGGTAAGAAACCCTATCCGCTGTTCTGGGATTTATCGGGGCAGCTATTTTGTGGCAGTGAATGGATTACTTAGTACATTAGCAGTCACAGAGAGACTGAAGGTCAGTGGTCATGCACAGTTCAGCACGTCTAGATTTTGTTTAATTAATAATTTTCACGGCAAGCCAGGGATTTTCCTTGTTCTCAAAACAATGCAGCAGCACCGGTGCTTGTGATTAACGTAATTTAGCCTATACCACGGGCAGTTTGCAGGACTTGCACACTAAAGTGGCAATTCAAGCTCAGTCACAAAAGGTGTAACTGTTCCATGCTGGCACCCAGGGAAGGAAGCGCTGCAGCTGGCAGCCTGGGCAGAGACTCCTGGAGCAATCAGGCTGGCAAACAGCACCAGCTGAGCTAGTACCCAGAGCTCCTCTAGAAATTCATTAATGAGACCTTCACCGACAACTTGGATAGCAGAGGACTGCACCACGGGCTATTCAGACGGATGGCCAGGAATCATTCTTCAAGCCAGTTGCTGCTGCTGTTGGCGTTGTGGCCAGTTTGGTAGTGGTGGTTGTTAACCCAAACTCTCCTGTCCCTGGTGTTTTGTTGTCAGATATAGGGGAGCAGAAAAAAGTCAGCAGAAGTCAAGACTCTACTATATGAAGAGCTTAGTGGCAACTTGACACTGTGAGAGGACAGTTACTACCAGACACTACAGGGATAAATAAAGGTAGAATGTGACAGAGATAGGAGTCAAATGAAAGCTCTCTGATGCTGCTACGCTTGGAGCAAAGCAACCAGTGATAGATTGTAGTAGGTCTCTATTAGCTGCTGTGAGTAAACATGTAAGATGTATTTCCAGCAACATCTACAAGCTGCTAAGAACTGATGTTTAGTTGTAAATTGTAAGCCTAGAAGTCCATAAGATTTTCGTTTGGTTGTTTTTTAATTTGAGGGATTCTAGTCAGCAAAACTAGAAATGTTTTGACCTACCAAGTAGTGAAAGCAATGGGAGTATTTCAAGGACCTGAGAAGATTTTGCTTCAAGGTGGTTCTGCCCAGAAACTTTTTTCATTCTAAGCATACACTAAAAAAGCCTTGCCCAGTGTTTCCATTCGTATTGACATAAACCCTGCTCTGCTCAGCAGCCAGATGTCTCTATTTCTCTATACCTCCATCTTAACTTCCTTGTTCTTTATCCCCATAATAAACTCTTCAGGCAATTCCGCATCCTGTTTCCACGAAGGGTGGGCGTAGGCAGATAGAGCTATTAAATAGCCACCTTTGCTCAGGTTGCACTTGGCAAACCTGTCAGCGAAGTCCAATTGCTGCTCACGCTCTGCGGTCACCAATTATTGCAATTCCCGAAGTCCAAAGGGTAGTTGTATGCAGTGACGAATCCTGAGCTGCCATGAGGGTTTCGTGGCTGCTTTCTCCACGGTGCTTTATATTAAAGTCATCTCTGATGGACATTGATTTTGAGTCCCAATACTTGAATCCATGCTTTAGATGAAACACAGAAAAATTACAGTAATGCCCAGCAGGAGCCGCTCATGTTAGTTGTCTTGGACATGCACATATGGATGGATGGCCATCTGATACCATACTGGATCCCGAAATATACTAAGTCAATCCCTTTTTGTGGGTGATTTAGGTGTTTGGTTTTGTGTATGTTATGGATTATCTCTCCAATGAAAATACCCACCTAGTCTTTACTATTTGTGCTGTTAGAATAAGGGTATTTCTAGTAACAAAGAATGAAGGTGCTGATTAACAAAAGGTGTTCCTGGAGATCTGTTGTTCTGACTCTCAACAAAGCAAACAGTTGAAGATGAAGGACTAGTTGGGCAGTCTAGAGCAATGATCCCAATGAACCCACTGCTTGTGGCAGGCATAGACTCGTAGATATCACCACAGTGGTAGTAAAAAGGTTGACAGGGAATAAATAATGTTGCCCAAATGATTGTCCAGAGCTGCCCATCAGAGACAGAAACCTAGGCTGACAAGAGAATCTACAGATACAACTGCTGTTTCTCCTTTTCATCTAGAAGAATCTAATGGAGCATTTGATTATTTTTCACATATCTTTCCATGTCAAATTTATTTAACAGAGAAAAAAAAGTTCATTAAATATACCTCTCTCTGGGATATGTCAAGCCTTTCAAACTCTTGAACAATGGGATCTATTATTTTAAATATCTGCTGAGATTTGAAATTGTGATTTACAAAAAAATAGATATGTATGTGCAATAAGGGTGCACTAGAGCAAAGGATGTTCTCCATCAGTCTTCTGTTGACATGATATTAGTGATTTAGATGAAATTCTAATTGCAGGGGCATTAACTCAAATTAAATATATTTATTCCTAACCCATAGAGTAACTAACGCAGTTTGCAATTAGATCATATTGTCCAAATTCACTGTTTGTCAATATCATGCATTCAGTAGCAAGAATATTTTGTTATTTATTTTCTTTCCAGACCAAAAAAAAAGTCCTTCTAATTTCTTAAATATGAGAATTAATAACAATACAGATATTGAATGTAAAATAAGCATCTTAAAGATATATATAAAAGTCAGGAACATTGAATAGATGAACAAGAATTCAATAAAAAGCAAAAAAAAAAAATTATGAAAAAATGCTTCCTTAACTGATTTTTAAATTCCTTAAATACTCCTCAGAAATGGCTAAAGACTTTTTTAAGTTAGAAAGAAATAAAAAAAAAAAGGAAAAGGACAACAAAAACAATATATTTTACCCTTCTGAAAAGAGGGCCTGCATACTGTTGATAATAAACAGATATAAGAGATATTGCAAAAGTTATCAAAACAGGACTTGGATCATTTGAACAGAAACACTCTACACTCAGGGCATTCATACATTTGTTTTGGTGTAGGGTAAATGATGTTGGAGAGCAGACCCTCATGGGGAGCTTGTGTGCAGACTGAGCTGGTGGCCTTGACACTGCTCGAGCCTCCAGCAGAGCCCTGTGGTGCAGCCTTAGGTGGGCAGAGGGACGTCTAGTGCCGAGATTGCCAGGTGTGCTGGTGACTGAGCAGGCCATGGCCAGCGAGCAGAGCTGTGTTAGGGGCACAGAGTGTCCTGTTGGTGCAGCAGATGGAAGCCCAGGACGGCAGGAATGAGGGACCATGGACACAGTGGGGCATAGAGAGAATCCTTGTTAAATCAGGCAAAAGGAAGGACAAGGAGACCCAGGACAGTGTTACTAACACTCTCTTCAGGAGCCCTTTCCCCTGCTCAGCCCTTGTCCGGCACATGCCGTGGTTCCCCAGGACTTTTTCTGCACTCAGCACTGAGCAGGGCTGCCATGTCTCTTCTTTTCCCTCCAGGAGGAACCAGCACAGCAAGCCCAGCTACACCAACAAGCCCTGCCACACCTACAACACCAACAGCCCCAGGTAAGGAGACAGGTCCCCTAGCACAACATGATGTGAGACTGATTTGGGTTGCCCAGGTTTCTGGAAATCTTAAGACCTCTAAGGCCACGACTGTGCACAGCTGTGCTGGAGACTGAGCAGGACACATGTAGAGCCCAGGACTGTGAACGTTACCTGCCACTCAGCTTCCCTTCTTCCCCGCTCTGTCCTTGTCCTGCACACACAGTTGTTCCCTAGGACTCTTCCTGCACACAGCAGTGAGCAGGGCTGCCATGTCTCCTCTTTTCCCTCCAGGAGGAACCACCACACCAAGCCCAACTACAACGCCTAGCACTTCCACGCCTCCAGCACCAACAACTCCAGGTAAGGAGACAAGTGCCCTTTGAGAACCCAGTGTGAGACTCATTTGGGGTTGCCTGAGTCTACGGAGATCTCAAGCCCTCTAAGGACAGGAGTCTTCCCTTGCTTTGGCTTGCTCAGGTTTCTCCCTCAGTGGAGGACAGCAGCCCCAAAGTGAGTCGATTCCTCCTGTCTGCTCTTCCCTCTTTTCCAACAGCCATTCCTGACAGGAGACTTTTTTTCTGGCACGATTTCCCTATCCATCTCCTTCCTGTTTGGGGTCTTGCTCTGCAGGCACAGACCCCTGGTCCTCACACTCATGTCTCTCAAGCTCGCCATGCAGAATGCTCTTTGCTTCACAGTTTCTCCAGATGATGCTGGAGAGCAGACCCTCATGGGGAGCTTGTGTGCAGACTGAGCTGGTGGCCTTGACGCTGCTCGAGCCTCCAGCAGAGCCCTGTGGTGCAGCCTTAGGTGGGCAGAGGGACATCTAGTGCCAAGATTGCCAGGTGTGCTGGTGACTGAGCAGGCCATGGCCAGCGAGCAGAGCTGTGTTAGGGGCACAGAGTGTCCTGT
>JAWLRI010000853.1:2930093-2942026 GCA_034781795.1 Crypturellus tataupa | reverse complement strand
TTCCCTTCCCTTCCCTTCCCTTCCCTTCCCTTCATTAGCTCCATTGCCTACAGAACAATGGTTTTAAGCATATTTGTGCTTTAAGGTCTTTTTTGTCCTTTTAGTTAGACAGATAGCATAAATGCTATAGTAAAAAGTCGCTAATCCATTGATGTGATTCTTTGTTGTAATGCATGTGAAACTCTCCATAAAGGAACACTTCTTTAGTCCCATGTAATCCAGAGCTTGCTTACTCTGACAGAGAATGAAAACGTTCCTGATTTGAAACAATGTGGAGATGAAAGAAGCAGGTTTGGCTTTTAGCCAGAGGGAACAGTATGAGCAAATTAAATTGAGGAAAAAAAAGTGAATGTTTTGTGGTTGTACCTTATTCACATCTTTAAGATAGAAAATTAATAAACTGTATTCATAACAGAATCTCTAAAATTCTATTTAACATACCTTGCTTAAGTAGTAATCTAAATCCAGATAGTGCCCACAATGTCCCTCAACACGTTGTAAAGTTCCTGATGTGTTGCTTGACACTGCTACATCCCTAGTTATGTAAAACATCATGGAAAAACTTCAGTAGTTAGAAAGAAAACATTGCTGTTGGATTCTGTTGTTTTTAGTCTCTCTGAAATGCTTTCTGCTTCTCCACAGATGTTTAATATAAAATAAAGACAAATGATTTTTCTTAAAGTGCACTGAAGAGAAGCCAAATATATCCATCAACTGATGCATTTTCTCCAGTAGCAGTTTGAAAAGAATGCAGAATAAGAAAACAGAGTTTCATGCTACTGCTATGTATACAGAGAAGTGAAAAGAAAGTATATATATCAAAAACATTAACAAAAGTAAATTTGGGCAATATATGACCTAATATGGAATCATTTTTAATTTTTATTTTCCTACCTTGTGCACTGACTTCATTTTGCAATTTCAGAATAAAGTAATCCATATTATAAACCTCTCAAATCCTGGAGTCTCCTGGATCACTCCTACTCTGATAACTGGACTATATAAATGTCAAATTCTTTCCCAACAGACCACTATTCTGAGTAAATTCTTAATTATTCCTGCTGACTTTAAAACAAAATGTATTGTATCATTATACCTCTTTTTGATATCACAGAACATTTACATATCCATAAGGAAAAATGTAGATTATTTTCTACTTCACACATAAAACATGTAAATCTGAGATATGAATGTGTGAGTCGAAAAGGACATTGTCTCACTCTCAGATCTTTGGCAGAATTTTTCTTGAGAGTGATGAGGGGAGAAACTTTTTTACTTTAAAACATCTTTGATAAACTGTTGTGAGATAAGGGCATTATCCTGACTCAGTGTTTTCACTTTATTGTCTTTATGCGGATTATAACCACAGGAAGTCCTAAAGCTGATACTTTCTTATGGAACTTTGTACCCTAGGAGGAAGATAAGTAACAGATAATGTAATTTTTAGCATTCAGATGGGCTTTATTGCCACCTCTATTAAAACTTTACATTTTAATTCCTTCCAAGTCTACTGGATTAGCTGATCCAAAGCCATTTTCTATGGCTTTACTTATTGGTATTCGGATTTTCTGATGTTTCTTATGTTGATGGACCTGTCGGGAAATTCAGAAATTATGGAAAACACATAAGACACACAGCCTGATCATTTAGGATTGTTTTGTTTTTCCTAGGATTTTCCTATCCTAGAATAATAAAATTTGACCCTCTGCTGCCAAACCCAAGGATAATTTTATTAGGCCTTTCCCCATCCCAAGTTAGTTCTCTACTTCATCTAGTTTTCACTGGATAAATACCAGTTTCTTTTGTAGCTCTTGAGCTACAATTACACCTCATGGGGAAATTAATAACGGGTGCCAGAATTCATGTGAAGCTACTGAATAAGCAGCAGTTGCCGTGGTCTTAGGATCCAGTCTAAGGATGGGGTATTTTTTGAGCTGAGCAATGGGAAGACGGCTCTGGATTTGCTTTGTCTGAAAAAGGGTTCTTCATCTTGATATCCAAGACAGAATATGTCTGAGGAGGAGTCTGAAGGAGTCTGTTTCTTCCCAGAGTTATGCTGATCCAGGAAACAAAACCAAAGAAAAAGCAGAATACAGAAAAGAATGTTATACTGTATCTGTATAAAACTGTACTGCATATAATGGACATACTTTATTACAGCTTTACTGGGAGCAGCACATTGCAGAACAGCCGAAGCTTGACTTGCGACTGCCTTTTGCCTTGTAGTCTTAGATGCTCAGTAGGATATAAGAATAGGAGTAGGATAACTTCATCGGACATGCAATGTCTGCTTGCCCATTGCATGTTCCTAATGAGAATTCCCTTGAGGGCAAGCCAGTGAGTGCCAAATACATGTCTTACTGGTTAATGAATTGTGAAAGAAAGCCCTAAGGTAGCCTCAGTATTGCTCCTTCTCTGAGCAGTTGCTGAAGACCCGCTGCAGGCTGTCACAGCTCCGCTTGGAGCCATAGCCACATCTGCCCAAGCTTTATGAATCTCACTCTCAGCGGCTCAGGCTCTTTCTTATAAAATACACCATTATTGATAATGTACTCTACCTGCTGGTGAAACCTAAAATCCAGGCTATGACATGGACAGAAACTACGGTGATGGCTAGGATCCTGACTGGAGCCCATGAAAGCAGCAGTCAGGTTAAGCTTTAGGAGATGGTGAGGTGGAACCATGACAAAAGAAAGACGCTTGTGCAATCGGGATCAGAAGTATTCTGACTGCGTGGCAGGCAGCAGATCCCGTGTACCGCATGGAGCTTGTTGAGAAGCAGGTCTTCACGCAATGATCATAGAATCATAGAATCATTATAGTTGGAAAAGGCCTTCAAGTCAGATCAAAAGATCATCAAATCCAACTGTAAACCCAAATGATGAAGCACCACATTTTCAATTGGAGAGGACTCACCACAGGTGACATTTATCCACCATCCTAATTATCCATACTCTCTTTGCAGGATGAGATGCTGGAGCCCAAGCACGGACTTGGGTCCAGAAAGTTCTTGTTTTTCAACAGCTTCTGATGTGAGAGTGCTTGACAAAGAGGAATGCTCAAATGCCACATTTTTGGATCTAAATCACAAGATAGATGGCACCACGCTTTCTCCTACTCTCCAACACATAGGTTTTTTAGTCATTATTTAACCATAAATGTTTGCAAATAAATATATTTCTTCCGTTACAGAATCAACTGCAGCATGTTGGGCCTTAGCTCTCCCTTGCACCCTGTGGGTGATAATGAACCACAGGGTCGTTATCTGCCTCCCCACAGGATCATTATAACGCTCCTTCCAGGATTAGAAATGTATGTTAAAAGGCAGAAATGGCCAAGCAGAGTTTCAATAGGAATAATTTTGCTATTAGGTGCACAATAGGGCACAGGACCTGCAGTCATCAACTGGGATCTCTCTGTCTCCCAGTTAGATTTTGTGCAAAATGCTTCTGCACGAAGCAACTTGCAATCCAGCCCCGTTGGAGCTACAGAGCACACCAGGCTCCAGAACAGTTTCCTGGATTGGTTTCAGAATTGCTTTACAATTATTAAAAGTGGTGCACGCTTTTAGCATTATCATTTAATATTGATCTATGTCCCTAGTTTCCTTTAAG
Source organism: Crypturellus tataupa (assembly GCA_034781795.1). Lineage (NCBI taxonomy): Eukaryota > Metazoa > Chordata > Aves > Tinamiformes > Tinamidae > Crypturellus > Crypturellus tataupa. The sequence goes on along the minus strand of JAWLRI010000853.1, from coordinate 2,938,412 downwards.
CATGGATTAGCTGAGCTGGTTTTAAAATTTATGATAATTAGAAGAAGGAAAGGAAGTCATGTTCCCTGTCGACCTAACCCTTGGAGATGTTACTCCTTCTCACTTCTGTTCATTCAGAATGTCTGGTCATTCAAACAGATCATATGATATAGGACCAGCCCTCTCCTTTTTATAGACATCAGTATAATACTTTACTTGTCCTGAGATGAGTTCAGATCTTCACAGGGTGGCAACTTTTCCACACAAGACACTATGGATGTAACTCAAACTTTAAGATATCTTTCTCCTTTTGACAATAGCATTTCTACTGTAAAATATTGGAATATTGTAGTCAAATCTGCATTAGGAGTTGCACTGCTTTTACCAGGAATGCAACTTTCAGCGCAGAAAAGCCTTGGCACCTTAGGGGGGAGGACCCCAAATCTCTGAAATTATCGCATGTATCATACGAACAGATGTATCAAAGAGCTCCATGACTCTGAACTGTTAGCATCTTTCCCTTCAGAAACTTTACAGAAATAATATATATAGAAGAGGAGACTGGTGAACATTTGGTTATAAAAACGTGGGCTGTGGCTGCGCGTTGACCCTTGTTTGTCTGCTTCCAGCGCTAACCATCTGCAAGTCTCCCGGCAGGATGATGATGCCTGTTTACAGTGCACATAAATTAGTGCTGGCTCCTCTGGTGTGGCAGCCAGGCTGGCAGCCATCTGACTTTTAAATTAAGTATTTCACTGAGATTGATAATAAAGTTCCAATATGCTTCCAGATTTAAATGGAAATGCAGTACAAAAGAAAATTCAAAGGGAAAATATCCACAGGGATTTTATGGTCATCTGTGTGGCAGAGCTGAAGTGAAGTATTATCTCAGCTATGAAAGAAATCCAAGTTTTCTGGTTCTCATGCACAGAACTGCATTCTGCAATGGGAATCCTCTACGGGAATAAAATTAATCTTTTTCTTTAATAGCCTTTTATTTTATTTTCCAAGAGCCTGAGACTGTGGATTAGACTTTAGAACATTTAAGGACACTGGTATCCTCTGGGATTTTCAAAACTTCCTGCGCACTTATTCTCAGCACCTAGCTACATCTTCAGATATTTAAATGCTTACAAAAAGATTATCCCTCCCTTATGTCTATAGTAACATCTGTACTGGTTTCACTAAAATATTTTAGCTATTCTAAATAAAAATATTTGTTTATTTTTTTGCATATAATTTATTTCAATCTGGAAATTCATGAACGAAACTAAGTCTCTTTTAACCACTTTTTAAAATTCTTCAAATGTGGCCCCACTATTGGTCTGCAGCATGTGAAGTGGATCAACTTAAATGGACTTTTTCAATTTACAAAGTGATCCTGAGATTCCTTTTGAACGTCCTTACAGTGGTAATGAAGCACCGGAGGCTCCTGGGACATATTAATGTGTATCTTATAGGTATGAACACGAAGTCAGATTACTTCATGCTGTTGGGATGATTTCTGTGAGTATAAAGTTATTTATGACACTTTATCAGCTGTGATGAGATATAACTGTATGACCGTGATCTGTAAAGCAAATTCTCCCTCCTTATCAGTGTTTGACAGTGGACGCTTAACAACCTGGCTAATCAGAACTAGAATTAATGAGGCATTGGAAAGGTTTAGTGACTAATTAAAGCTTTTTAAAGCTTGTTCCTAAGGGGTTACTTACTTCAATATTTGCTTCAAGTGGTAGAGAAACATTTGGTGTGGAAGTTAGTTAGTTATTCAATCAAATGGTTTTCCCTGGGTCAGCCCAACCCTGATATCTCATCATTGATTCATACTAGGTCATGTTCTTTTGATAGACACGCTCTTTCTTCTTTCCTGCAGTATCAGTTCACTTGAGGCCATCATTGTACAGGATTCAAGGTCAGCTGGCAAAAATGATCATTTAAATCAGCTTGGGGTTGAAATGGAAGGGAAATCATTACTGAGAATAAGATGCCTATAATATCTGAATCACAAGATTAAAGCAAATTGCTATCTACCATTAGAAGCAGAGATGTCTGCCTTTTATATGATGTACTGAATTATTTTCAGTCCCTGCTAACTCTTGAGATATCAGACCTTAAATTTGTTCCTGGGCTCTTCAGTCAGGAAAATAAATACCTGGCAGGGTCACACAGCCTGAGATTCAGGGTTTCCTTCCTTGGCTTGAAGATCTCCTGTAGCATTCCTTGGCCTGGAGCTTTTTTTATCAGGCTGAGATGATCTAAAACACTGTTCATTTTGTCCAAGGAATGAGCAGTTGTATATAAACACCTGAAAAGTGTTCTCTCCACTAGCTGTGCTGTGAAATGCTTCCCTGTTTTGTGCTTGCACATACTGTGTACAGCAATGGGTTCATGTGGTTCTAGGATCTAGGAAAAAAAAAAATGCCTGTGTTTCAATGTTAAAGTAAAACGGATGGAAAAAATTCCCTCTGATTTCTTCAACTTCATTTCAAAGCAGATGACTCCTCCTGAGCTAAACAGAGTGTAAGTTTTCAGCAGGTTCAGGGGTAAATACAACACAAAACAAAAAGCCTAGCCTGTCTCAGGAAGGCCACTAAGAGACCACCCAAATCTGTTTTACCTTTATAAAGACTTACAACCGTTGTCACCATATTCCTCAAAGACCAGCCTGGGCTCAACCAGGCCTGCAATCACCCCCACGTGGTTGATGTTTGCCCTCTGTAGTGTCTCCCATACTGTGAGCTACGCCCGTGCCCCATTTCCCACTCTTCAGACCCTTGTCTCCCCACTCACAGTGGGCTGCATTAGATGCACTCCACACTCCTCAGCAGCATTTCTCAGCTTGGTTCCATCCAAAAGGAATCAGTCTGCACAGTGGCAATGCAAACAAAGATCCAGTAATTCAGACTCGCAAATTCTCATAAAGGTTTGAACTGCATAAATGTTATACTCTCCTTGCTTCCTGAGGAGGGCTGGGAGCTTTCCACACATAGATAACTTCACTGACACTTAAATTTTCTGTGTTCCAGAGAGTCACGGGCAAGAAAGGAGCTTTATTCTCTTCTTACAGATGAACAAATGATGAGCCTTACATAAAGTGTCATACCTCATTCACTTCATCAGCAGGTCAGATGTTCAGAAGTCATGCTAATCAATATTATGCACTGACCTGTAACAATCTATGTGAGAAATGACAGATGAGGCCAGGCCAGGAATCTGTCTAGTCCAAGATGTGTCTCACTACAAAGCAGGCCAGCACAAGGCAAAAAAAGGCCCATAGCTCTGTGTGTGGAGCAGTGATGGGACATGCTAATCCTCTGCAGAGGGATGCACCAGGACTGCAGTTGCTTGGCACACTCCAACCTAGTCCTTTCCCTTCTCTCTCATTCTGATGGAGGCAGAATTCAATTTTCCTTACCCTGCTTAGTAGTACTGACCCATTTCTGTAAAAGAAACTTAGAAATTGTGATCTTTCCCTGATATAATCCCAGGCAATTGGCAAATGAAGGTTATTCTGGCCTAAGAGAGGCCTAGGGTGCATGTCTGTGATGAAATACTCCTCCATGAATTTGTCTAGTCATTTTTTTTGGACCATCTATACTTTTAATGTATTATAAACCGTCATTCTACATCCTGTAGCTATGTGTTTCATAGTTTACTTATGTATCTTGTATACACATATATACACGTGTATTGGTCTTTGTCCATTCTAAGCCTATTAACATTTGGAGGAGGATTCCCATTTACTTTCATCATCCCTGCCATCTCTCTCATAACCTTTTCTACTTCTATTACCTCCTAGAATGTCTACAACAATACACAAGAAGTGGTGCTCTGTGGTTTTACACAAGGGCATGCAATCTCTCACTCCCTGCATATTACTTATGCTCTATTATCTTTTGACAACTGTCAAGAACTTGCCTGACATATTTAGAAAACTACCTACAAGGACCTCAAATTTTATTTCTTGAGTGCAAGTAACTAGACAAGAGCAACTTGTTTTAGGTAGGGTTATCTTCTCCTTTGCATTTGGGGACACTGAACTGTGGCTTCATTCAGTCACCCAACCACTCAATATTTTGAGTAATTCTTGCAACTCTTCTCAGAGAGCTTGAGATATGGCTGCTCCAAGCCTTTTTATTGCCCGAAAGTTTATCTCAGCCAATGCTGTCATCTCAACATTGTTTTCTGGATCATTTAGGAAGATGTTTGAGCAGCTCAACTTTGAGCACGTCTCTGGCGGATCCACAGATAACCCTCCATCGTTCTGATCATGTATTCCTACTCACTTTCCTGCCTGTAAGTAATTCTTAAGCCATGAAATGACATTCCTTCTTGTTCCATGACAGTCTATTTCCTTTCATAATCTTTCAACCTTGTCAAAAGCTTTTTGAAAACCTGAGTGCATTATGTCAGCTACAACATCCTTCTCCGTATGTTCACTAAATTTTTTTGTCAGTTGAAATATTGACATTAAAGCCTCAAAGTAAAGAGTGATTTCTTTCACATCCTTTTTTGATATCTAATCTGTGATGTCTCAAGAGGGCTGTGTTTTTTAACTGTTTTTCAGAAAGTCCCGAGACTCTACCTTTAGTAGGAATTTAAACTTGATCATATAGGATCATGAGTTCCTACTGATGTTGGTTTGATTAGGTGAGTATACACCCAAATGGTGGGTGTATATACAAATAGAAAATGCAATAAAACCACATTCCTTATTACTCAGCACTGAAGCTAAAATCAAAACAAAATGTTAAGGAATTAAAAAAAAAGAAAGTTTTATTCAAAAATATGTAAAATAGATATATTTTGCTTTGTAGCCAGCTTTTTTCATTTCAGTAAAGTTAAAGTAAGTTTTACTTACACAGGCTAAAATGCTACCAATTCCAGAGAAAGCAAAGGAGAAAGTGGAAGTGGACCTGAGTTCAGGAGGAGGCAGAAGATGCTGAGGTACCACAGTACAAAAATCCTTCAGGAAGTTTTGTCCATTTCACCTCCTGATAGTAAAATGAGGGCAAGTTTTAGGTGGGCACCGGACAACATCCATCTCCATCTCCATAAATGTTGAGGCGTTTTTCAAAAATGTCATTTTTAATTGAAAAATCATTCTATCAGAAAGGTTCTCCTACAGTTGGTAGTGTGGAATTTAAATATACCTTTAGGGACCCATTTAAAAATTTCTTTTTATTTCCTTCTTTATTTTTAATGGTAAGAGACTCTTATTTTACACTACAACTGGAAAGAACTGAATGTGGAAAGAACATGTCATTTTCATGTCAGCAGTCTGCGGCATTCATCTTAGTAGACCCAATTTGTACATCATTTGCATTCATTTGACTCTATGGCAATTAAAAAATATCTGCATGTGGCGTGTCTTTCTGGGAAACAGTAAGAGGTCAGTGAGGAGTTTTACCATATTCATCATATTCATGGGCATTATGGGGAGAGGCAATTATAGTGGTTCTACTAAATTTATTACTGCAGTTTGTCAGATGATTCAGACTTTTGACAGTTTACCCTTGGATACCCTGAGAAGGTAATATAGAAATATGGTGAGACATAAAATGCAGGAGTTTTTTAGACCTTAGTTAACTCATTGTGATTTTCATTATGGAGTATGACGCTATAGTCTAAATATAACTTTTCAAAGAGAAGTAGAGAATACATCAGTGAACTGATGTACAGCAGTCAGAAGAAAGAGCTGTGGTCTGATTTACAGGATAGGCAAATAAATGCTCAGCCCTCTTCCACCAAATTCTTATGAATTTGGGCAGGTTTTATCAGTGCTTTTCTCCACTACATGCATTTCAAGATGTGAAGAATTCCACTGCATCTTCATTCCAGAATTTCGAGAGGTGAACAGAAAGATTCTGGTCCACCTGAATCGTCATGACCTCCATAGGTCAGACTTTCACCCCATATGTCTCACATGGCATGTATACAAACCCTTCCCATCCACCCTTGGAAATAAGGTCTGATAGCTAATGCTTCTACTCACGCACTGTGCAAATTGTATGTGTCAGATCTGAATACAGGTGTTGCTGGCTCTGCTTACTGCACCAGCTCTATTGCCTTTCATCGAACACTGCCTGTCAAGTGCTTAATTTAATGCGTAACGAGGCCCGGAAAGGAGAGGACTGTTGGCTCTTCCGTGTTAGGCAAAGCTTCTTTGTCCTTCTGAGGGTCTCAGTGAACGTGCAGATCACAGAGAACAGCTCGGTGGCCAAGATCACTCTGCATAGTGCTTTGATGGCTGCTGGCCCTGAGCAATATGTGGTATTAAATGGGTAATCAAAAGAGCTAAAGATCCCTGTTGCCCTTCAAATCAATGCCTATACAGCAAATATATAGAAATAAAAAGCTTTTGTACAGCCCAGGGGGCATCAGAGAATGATAGCAGAGAGCTCTGTAGTACTCTGCCCGTGAGTGTCCAACAGACTTACGGTTTCCACTGCACAGCTTCCATGGTTTACTTTTAGACAAAATGTAGTCCCTGAAGTTGCAAAACAAGTGCCAAGCAGAAGAGTTTGCATGAAATAAAAATTGTGTCAATAGCTTCACAGGAGGCTGCTTTTGGAAGTGGGACTCTTCATCTGTTTGCTCTCTGAGTCAATATTTCTGGTATGAGGAGTGCTCTCTTCTCATTATAAACATACTCCACTTTTTCCTAGTTAAAAGATTTCATTTTCCACTGGCATAAAGACCTCTTCTTGATCATTTTTCTCTCTTTTTTGCTATTTCTTGGGACAAGCTTATGCTTTTTACAGGTAGCCATAAGTCTGGACCCACATGAGTTGCAGTACGTGCCAAGGCATAGATTTAATATCAAATGTGTCAATGGAATGTCAAAGCACACCAAATTAATGGTCTAGGAAGTGCTGAATCCTGCCCTGTAGATACTAAAATCTTAAGACTAAAATCTTAGGACTTAGGAACTATTGTCCTGTGAAGACAACTCATTTAGAACCAAAATAGATAAAAAGCAGGCATAAGGAAGAAATGTGGTTAGAATGACAATTTCTTAAGAGGGTAAGATTTAATCCCTGCCTCATCTCTGACTCTAGAGAAAATCACTGCTCTTTCAGAGTACAAGTAAGTGTGGTTTTTGTCATCTAAATCTAAGTGACATGCTCCTCATACTCATAGTCAATATCAAGATATAGGACCTCCCAAAAAATTCTCCATAAAGTTTCTATATGATTAAAAGCTTCCTAGCTCTAATACTACAGCATTAATCTATGTATGTGGAAAAAAAAAAAGATATTGTGCAAAATCTGTGTAATATTGTGTAAAGAATTTCTTCTGATAGCTGCACATCATCTTTAACAACTTATGAAGTTTGCTGTGAAAATGTCTTGGAAATCTGCATATTTCTCCCAGTGGCCAAGAACGATTTTTTGAAGGAAAAAAATGGAAATGGATTTTCTGAATTTTCTCAGATCTTGTTAAAACTACAAAATGAACTGAGATGGATCAACTTGCTGTATGTCTCTCTAACATTTCTATGTTTAGCTAAGTGAGTTCTAATGCAGAAAAATGCTAATAATTATTCTTTCCTATCCACTATCTTACAACTTTTCACTAGGGGAAAAAAAAAAAAAAAATGAGACAGTACTGGAACATGGCCTAGAATACTTAGCATATGTTCAAACACCCAAACAAAATTTTATAACCAATACTGTTGTTTACTTCTAGCCATTACTCCTTGACTATTAAGTTTAAGCATTTAAAAATACAGTTCCTGGCAACATTCATCATGAAAACTTTTCTGTTTGAGACATAACCAAGAGCTTTAGGGAACGGAAACCTAAAAAGAGAGACATCCATGATCTGCTTCAGTTTGATGTTAACTTTTTGCTGGGGTTAATTAGAAAAAGTAAACTGTATGTCATTGGAAGGACAGGGTTTGAGTATTCTTTGGAGGAAAAAAAAATGATCGGTATCTCCTACAAGAGTCCAGAGAACAAAAGTAAGGGAGGAGGGTCTTGTTAGAGGTGGACCTAAAGCCTGAAGGACAAGTGCATCCATCCTAGGAATCCCCTTGTGGAGCTGTTGAGGTTAGGGATGTACAGTAGGTTGAAGGTGAGGAAGATATGGGAAGCCTGGTATGAGCAACGTCTAGTTAGTTAGGAGATTATAAATAAGACGGAGCTTTGATTAAACATTCGTGGCTCGTCACAATCCTCCCACTGCAATGTTCATAGCATCGTGTTCCACCAACGACACTTCACCTTCTGGTTTTGGCCTGAATTATGCTTGTAAAAGAATCAAAGAATCATAGAATCATAGAATGCCTAAGGTTGGAAGGGACCTCTAGAGGTCATCTAGTCCAACCCCCCT